>CM040424.1:9020442-9357082 GCA_022702705.1 Papilionanthe hookeriana x Papilionanthe teres
ATATGCTACTTCTCTTGTTTTTTATTCTGATTACTGACTCCAAACCTTCCATCTCTCTGTGACTGACTATGTCTATTAGGGGGCCTTCGTAATCTACATCGATTTGTCCGTAATCGACGTCAAAATTTGCAACACCACCACGTGACACCCTCTCTTAGTTTAGTACGAGATTCAAGCCATATTTAAAAGTGAAAATAAGTCTCGGTCCCAACATTTTCCCTACTGCAGACTGAAAAAATATCAGGGTCTTTGAAATTAAAAAAGAACAAGTATAGCAGAAACTTATTGTTAAGTGGATTAAAATTATATACATACACTTAATTTGATTAGATTTTATAATTTTTGAGATTTGTATGAGTAATTTAGATGTGCAAATTTTATTTTATGAGAATCTTATTTTATTTCATGATTTTTATTACAGAATTGTTGGGACCAAGTCACAGATACTGGCCTTGTAGCTATTATCGGAACAAGTATCGTCCTTCAAAAATGTCATGTTGCATAGTACTTCTTTAATTATTTTCCATTGATTGGCAACATGGGTCGTCTCTTTGGGAGTTCACTAACTAGAAAGACCCTCCTGAGGTGACCTTCTCCATCATGAATGGTTCCTCCCAAGTCAGCTTGAACTTCCCATCTATCTTACGGTGTGCAAGAATAAGCCTTCTTAGACCATGAATGAGGCCACCAACTTTGCACGTCCTTGGGCATACCATCTTGTCATCTTCATGGATCATCCTTTTATGGTAGAGCTCTAAGTTCTGCCGTGCTTGCAATCATTTTCTTTTAGGACTTTCCAATTCTTCAAGTTAGAGCTTGGCATTTTACTCTGTTGTAATCTGGTTGGCGAAGATGGGACTGAGAGAAGGTAGCTGAATTTCTAACATGAGCATTGCCTCAGACCCTTACACAAGAACATACATTGTAGACTGCATCCGAGTTTTGACTATCATTCGGTAAGCCCATAAAGCTTCCAATAATTTCTCATGGCATCCTCTTTTGTTTTCATCCAATATTTTCTTTAAAATTTGAACGAGCATCTTTTTGGGGTAGTAAATCATGGAATACTTTCAATCTATCCCATGACATCTAACGAAATTGTTAATCTTTATGCTATTAAAGGTGGACCCATTATCTAAAATGATTTTGCATTGAACACCAAAATGGTAAACAATCTGATTTGTGAATAATTGAAGAACGTGTTGCATTGTAAACTCCAGTAATGGCACTACCTCTGCCCATTTAGAGAAGTAATCTGTAGCTGCGAGAATAAATATGTGTCACTTCAAAGATGGAGGGTCTATAGGACCTACTATATCCATACCCCAACACTCGTATGGACATGAGGCGATCTTTGGATGTAGCACATTGGTGGCACTTCTAAGCTATTTCCATATAATCAGTCATCATTGTTGTCCAATAGTATCCAAGTCATTTGATCTTTGTCTTTATTTTCATCCCTGACTCATGAGCACCACACAATCTAGCATGTACCTCTTTGATAATATTTTATGCTTCTGTGTTGTTCAAACTCCTTAACCACATCTAGTCGAACGACCTTCCATATAAGACGTTATTGATTAAAGCATACGAAATTGCCCTTATTTTAATCTGATCTACCTTTGACTTATCTTCTAGCAGTTTCCAGTCTGTAGGTACTCAACAAATGGGTTGCTCCAATCCTTGGTATCATCAATTAATGTAGCCGCTACCTCTTCCTTTCCAAGCTTGTGTAAGTTATCTAGGTCAATTTATGAAACAACTTGACGTCCTTGCACTGTAATGTCAATGAAGTCTTCTTGTTTACATGTCAATTCCTTAGTGAATTTAGTTAAAGAGTCTTGATGGGCACTGTCCGCTCGAGGAATTCCATAGAGCATCACATTAGGGATCTGTTCTAAAAATTTCATCATATACTGGTGATCTTATGCTTTTCTTGGCTTCAAAATCTTGTATTGCCTTGCCACTTCCGGAATGATGAGTTATGAATCACAATAAATAGCGATGTTTGTTATTTCTATTAATATCTCTAGTTCTAACCTAGTTATCAAAACTTTGTATTCTGCCTCATTGTTGGTGCATAGTTCTGTCAGGTGATATGAGAATCTTAACATTGACTGATCCAGTATAACAAAAATCAGACCAAGTCCTGCTTTTTCAGGTATCAATGTTTGTGATCCTTTATCCTTGCTGGCTGACAAAGCTCCATCAAAGTAAATCACCCAACGTCTTGTACTGGAATGTTCCACTTACATTATCTGTTCATCTGACAGTTCATCATTGAGATTTGATCCAAATGGTAGTGGGTACGCTAGGAGAAAGTATGCTAAAATGAGCCTTTTGATAACACGAAGGAGTACGAAGGTTATATCAAACTGTAATAAAATCATTGAACATCTTGCTAAACGTTCAGAAAGTGTTGGTTGGGTCATCAGATATTGCAACGGATTAACCTTTAAAATCAGGTAAACCTTATAAGATAGCATATAATGTCTAAACTTTTGAGCGGCAACAACCAAAGATAGACAATGTTTATCAATAGAAGGATACTTTATCTCCACTTGTATTAGAAGTTGACTAAAGTAGTAGAGTGTGTATTTCTTACCCTCATCGTTAACTTAGGATGAAAAACCGAGGGAGTCTTTTAAAATTGTGGTATAAAGTTTCAATAGTCTATAGAATAGCTGTTAAAATAAGAGTTGTCATCATCTATTGCTTAATATCTTTGAACACTTACTGACATTTCTCATCCCCTGTAAATCGGGTGTCCTTCTTGATTTATTTTGAAAAGGGCTAACACCTACTTGACATTTTAGATATGAAGTGTCTTAGGTAGTTCAATTTCCCTTGAAAGGATCGTAGTTGTTTCAAGGTTTAAGGGGTGGCATTTCTAAGATAGCTTTAATCTTCTCTAGCTCAATTTTAATTCTTTAATGACTAACAACAAATCCTAGAAATTCCCAAAGTTAACACCAAAGGCCCACTTTAAAGGATTCATCTTGAGATTACATTGTCGTAATCGTTCAAATATGATCCTCAAAGCATACAAATGGTTACCCCTTTCTTTGCTCTAGATGACCAAGTCATCCAAGTAGCACTCCACCTGCTTGAGGATAAGGTCATCAAAAATCCTTATCATTGTTGCATGTTAGGTTGCTCTGCATTCTTCAAGCCAAACGACATCACTATTTATTAGTAGATTCCAAATACAGTTCTGAATGTCGTAAACGTTGCATCTTTTGGTGCCATCTTAATTTGATTATACCCTGACTAATCCATCCATGAAGGAGAAGACCTCATGTGACAATTCCATGTCCACCATAAAATCCAGCATCAGTAATAGAAACTCATCCTTTAGACATGCTTTGTTCAAATCTCTAAAGTTGACACACACTCGTATCTGTCCATTATTTTTCTTAACTAGTACAACATTGGCTAACCATCTCAGATCCTGCTCTTCTTGCTTAAAGTTAGCATCTGTTAGTTTTTTTGCCTCAGTTGTGACTTTCTCTTCTACATCAAGGCACACTCTTCTAAGAACTTGTTTCATTGGGTTTATAATTTGATCCACTCGAAGCTTATGAATTGCAACCTCTTGAGATAATCCTAACAAAACATGAATCAACAGAAGTTCCTAAAACTGAGAAATCATCCATGAAAACATCAATTCCTTTCTCAATTAAGTCGTAAAAAATAGACATCATGCATCATTGAAAAGTTACAGGTGCATTGCATAAATCAAATGACATACTTTTAAAAGCAAAAGTCCCATATAGATTAGTAAATATTTTTTTATTGATCCTCGGGAGCTGTAGGTACTTGGTGATATCCGGAATATCCATCCAAAAGTGGTACCCATCTAATCTATCCAACATTTGGACCAGAAAAGGTAGAGGAAAGTGATCTTTTTAGTGGCTAGATTTAATTTTCTATAATCAATACAGATTTGCCACCTAGTGACTTGTCATGTTTGAATTAATTCATTTTTTTCATTCACGACTACAGTCACTCCCCTTTTCTTAGGAATGCATTGAATTAGACTGGCCAAAGCACTATCTTCAGTTAAGTGTGAGTATATTATAAATGTAATGTAGATGAATTCCTTAGATAGGCATACTCTAAAAGAGTAGGGGGAACCTTCATCTCAATTTCAGAAGGATTTTCAATAGATGGAACAAGAATTTTACTATTCTTGGTAGCATTTAGAATTTAAAAATTTTCCTGAGCATAAATTAATTCCTTAGTACTTATCTCAAATAAATTTTCTTGAACATCATTATCGTTTTCATCTTCCAATTCTTATTGTTTTGTTTTTGCTTGACAATTTTCTTAAAAATGGTCACCAATCACATAATCAAGTCTCCATTCTGTAACATTCATCATCTCTTTCTTTTTTTGGATATTTCATAGCCTTCAAAACATTAATAATAACTTTGTGGTCATTAACTCTCATGGTTAACTCCATTTTTTGCACATCTATCATAGCTCGTCCAGTAGCCAGGAAAGGTCTTCCAAAAATGAAAACTATTTTTTTATCTTTCTCCATATCTAAAAAAATGAAATCCACAGAAAAAAAAATTTATCTACCTTCACCAGCACATCTTCAATAACTCCCTTAGGATAGGTGATAGATCGATCAGCTAACTGCAGAGTTATAGTAGTGGAAGAAATCTCTCCTAAACTTAACTTTCGGAATATAGATAATATCATGAGGTTAATGCTTGCTCCTAAATCACATAAAATTTTTCTGCAAAATCTGTCTCCAATATTACATGTAATAGTTAAGCTACCAGGATCTTTAAGTTTTGAGGAAGCTTTTTCTGAATTATTACACTACATTCTTCACTAAGTGCAACAGTTTCATGCTCTTCAAACTTCCTTTTTTTATATAATATCACTTTCATAACTTTAGCATAACTTGACATCTGTTCTAAAGCTTCAAAAAAAGAAATATTAATTTTAATCTTTTTAATTATCTTAAAATATTTTTAAAATTGGTGATCCAGTATTTGTAGTCTAATTCTTTGAGGAAATGGACGTTGTGGTCTTTCTATATTATTCTTAAGTGGAGAGGCAGGTTTGTCAACATTCATAGAAACAATTTCTTCAGGTTTTTCAGTTTATTTATTCTTTCTCTCAACTTTGATCACTTTTTAATTCTCACATTTAATTACTTTCCACTCCTAAGTTGGACAGTTTTAACTTGCTCATGATCTTTGTTTTTTCTTTTGGATTGATTTTAACGTTACTATGAAGTGTTCCCTTGGGTTTAGCAATTTGTCTTACTTACTCTTCAAATTTATAATTACAGCACATTGACTTTAAATTGATTTTCTATTTGTAAGACCACTTCTTCTATAGATAATTTTTTCTCCTTAATTTGTGGATTGCTACAAAATCTTGGAGGATAAGTAGGTCTATAGTTAGTACTAACCTAGTTGTTCCAGTTTTCGAATGGGTTTGTCTGATTTTTACCCCATTGTTGACTTACTAGAGTTATTATTCCAATTGAAATTTCATCTTCGTTGAAGTGGAGTTGAATGGTATTGCTCTTCTTATCTCTTTGAAATTTCATCTTTGTTGACTGTGACATTTCTAGAAAGGTGGTTCACCTCAGGGGAGTGTAATACATGGCGTCTTTGTGGATGACTACTTCATGTATAAAAAATGGCTATAAGTCTCCCTTTATGTAGTGTTATTGTTCTTCTTTGTAATACTTGATTCACTGAAGTGGTGATGACAGAACCATATTTTGCTCATGAATCATTGGTCGTCCAAATAGAGTGTTAAATGAAGTCTCCGCTTTGATAATATAGATTTTTGCGATTATTACTAGATCGTCAACCTTCATTTATAATTTTATTGATTCAAGCGCTCCTTATTTTTTTTGATTGAATCCTCTTAACATCATCTTATCAGCGGTGAGTTCTTGTGTGTCGATATCCAAGTACACTAATGTCCGTCGACTAATTGGGCTGAGCGATGGCTTGAATCTACTAGAACTCTGGAGAGCACAAAATTGTCGATGCCGACTGAAATATAGAGTGGTTGGTTGTGGTTGATGATACCAAGTAGCAGATCTTCATTGACCCCTGGCTTTCTTTTTAATGAACAAACTTCATCTAAAGATGTGCTAGCCAATTTAGCTAAGCAATTTTTTTGGATTAAAGTAAGGCCTTGATCAATGCTTCTCTCATCTCCTTTGATAGGATCAGGGCGTCGTAGATGCTTAGTTTAGCTGGAAAGATCCTCAGATGAGCTAGTATGTTGTACTCCACTTTGTTTGAACCTCTGATTTCCTCATGAGCATATATTTCTTTTGTCGATGGAGGTAGCTCCTCTCGAGTAACTTGTTTGCCTCTTTTTATTGTAGCCGTTATTTGGTGTAATACCTTTCCACTCCTTGGATTCACATCTGTTATCTCCTCCTCTTTTATCGTTGTAGCTGTCTCTTCTGGTGTTGATTCTTAATTAGAGAAGTCCAAATTAATTACGATTTGTGTTTCTTTGTATTTGAGGATTGTTGACCTCAATTTTGGTGAGGTCTTTTGCTTCTCTCTTTCGTACTTAGGATCTAGTCTTAGGATTTTCCTTTGACTAATCTTAGAGTACTAGAAATGGAAACCACCATTTAGAAATTCAAACTACTTCTTAACTCCCTGCAAACCCCAGAAGCTTGATTGTAGACCCCTAATCACCTAGAGGGTTGAAATCAAATGTGGAGGTTTAAAGGATGAGTTCCCTATGGACTTTTCGGCCTTAGGAATACCCCGGATGGCCCGGTCCAGTGAGGGGTCGACTTGCACATACACTACACTCTCACACACATTCCAAGTCCTAAAACCACACTCTCACCCAACTTGACTTCCCGACTCATGTAGGTAATTCATATGGATGGTCCTTAACCCCCGAGCCCCCGGCTAAGCAGGGTTAGAACAACATAAATGAATGCCTCAAATGAGTCCTTTCATGGCTCATATGCGCTTAATATGGCTTCATGACTCAACCAAAATGATTTCATTTCACTCACACTCGATCAATCTTCTTTTTTCAAAATTTCAGTTTTTGACCCCCGGACCCACCAAACCTACCAAATACCCTTGAAATGACCCAAAATTTGCAAAATTACCTAAATTACCCAATATTCCTCAAAATTAATCCTAAATACATCCCACCACTCAAATTGACCATCTTTGGCCAAAAATACCAAAATTTCCAAAAATACGCCTAAACCTCCCCCCCCCCCAAATTACCAAAATACCCTTTTACCCCAAAAATACAAAAATTCTAAAATTTCCCAGAAATTTCCAGAAAATCCCAAATATTATTAATTTCATTTTGTTCAACTACACCATGAGCCAATTTTGCCAATTTACCCCACTTTTACCAAAACCCCCAATTTGACCCATTTTTTAACCCAAGTGAACCCAATGTCAAATCAAACCACCCCAATTGACCTCAATTTTGGTCCAATTAAATTCTAAACTTCAATTAAATATCCCCAATATCAATTTAAACCAAATCCAAGTCCAATTTGATTGACATTTGGGCCCAATTCCAATTTGGGGCTTAAGGCCCAATTTTGACCCATGACCCAAACCTAGCCCAATTCAACTCCAATTAGCCCCAAATCTTTTCTAAAGCCTTCCTAACATCCCCATAAACAAAACACTAACTTGATTTGCCCCAAATTTGAACCTAAACTCCACCCAAACCTAACCCAAAACCAAAATCCCTTAAATTGACCTAAGCCCAAACCTAACCCAAATGGGCCTAAATCCCAAAATTAGAGCCCAACTAAAGTTGAAAACTCTTTGTAACACTCCCATAAACATTTTTCAACATTAGTTTTACACCAAATTCAAGCTTAGCCCAACCTTAGCCCAAGTTAGCCCAATTTGGCTCACCTTGACCCCTTTACCAAAAAAGCCCAAATTCAATCAAATTCTACTCCAAATCACAGCAAATTGATTCCAAACCTTTCATGAAACATCCCTAAACTAAACCCAACATTTATTTGGCATGGTATTTCACAAAATTCTTCATCCAAAAGTCCATTTTGAAATATAAAGGCCCACCCATTTAAGCCTCTTAAAAAGCCCACTTCCACCAAACCCAAAAGCCCAAAAATTCATCCAAAGCCTACATGACAATTCCTTCTCATCATCCACTTGATAAAATCATTCCCTAAAGTTTGAAACCTATGATTAAATCATTCCAAATTAGGCTTTATCCAAATTCCCATCAAAATGCCAAAATTCCAAAAATTCATTCCAATGAAATTGACTAAGCCATCCCCAAGCCCAAATGAAGCCATGAAGCCATCCTTAAGCCCCATGTAAAGCCACGAGAAGTTTCGACATGTGACCATCCCATAAATGGCAAGAGGAGGAGCCTCTTTAAGGATTCTCTTAAAGGTGATTAAACCTTTTCATGCTTCCCTTAAACTATGTTTAAACTTAAACATGCTTGGATAAGTGACTTCTCCCTCACTAATCTAGCCGACTCACTCCGACCTCCCTCAGCCCAAATCAGAGCTTGGAAAGGTGCACCCAACCCAAACCCATAGGATGACCAAATTGAGTCCAATAGAGCCCCTTTCCCATTCCATTTTGAATGAAGCTTTCTACACATGGCCAATCTCCATCGCTTCGCACCATTGCCAACCCCCGACCCTCCCGATGACAACATGTGACTCGACCCACTGGCCGGCCACCACCACGGCCGCCGGAAACCACCGTGCCGAGAGCACCCATGTGAGCCAATTTTTGAATTTCTCCTCGCCGAGTCGTCCCACCCCATCGAACACCATGGCTATTCTTCCCTTGCCCTGAGCAGTTGATCCAAGCGATCAAACCCCCCTGGTGAGCCCTCTAGCCACCTCTATTTAAGCACCACCACCTCTCGGCCAAAAGAGGTGTTGAACCAAACCTTACCAAAACTTTGCCAAAATCACTCCAGATCCCTTTCCAGACCTAGAGAACTTGATCCCCACTGAAATCCAACTCTCAAAGCCCTCTCTCAGCGAGTCCAATTTTGGAGTCGAAATTCAATCTCAAAACTAGGACACTTCACCACAATGAGCCAATCTTCAAATCGATTGACTCTACACCTTCACTCGCACCAAGAGGAGAAGTTCCCAGCAGAAATCCCCTTCACCGTGGCAAGCCATTACTTCCAGCCTCCAAGCTTTGTGATCGGCCTCGGTCACTTTTGTATCTAGCATTTCCCTAGAGCAAGAGACTTCATCCGGAGCTCGCTTGACTCAATTGAAGGTGACACAACCCTCAGATCGAAGTTTCACTTCTCTGAGCAAAAGTATGAACTCACTCTTCCTCTCGAGCTCCTGGAGATTCTCATTTATTTTGAGTTGATTTCAATGCACCTTAACCGTATAGATGTGCTCGTCTCTTCAAGACGAATCAATAGAGTATAAGAACTCAAAAATTCATGGAGAATCGAGTGAGATCTTAAGGTTTTAGTGTGGACGGTCACGGGTGCACACCAGTCGGAGACGATGACCAGGAGCCGTTGGATCGCGCGTGTATCGAGCAGACGGTCGAGATCAAGCCGGACAGTGCAATGGTACATGAATAGCGGGGCCCCGTAGCGCTGACACAGATGGCGGCACCGAATCACGAAGCAACGCATGGGCTTTCGATCCGGACGAGGATGACGCGGCGCCGAGTCAGATAAATAGAAAATTAGGATTTTTTGGATTTATTTAAATACCAGAACTTTAAAAATACATATCTTTACATAGAAAAATCACAAAAATAAAATAAAAATAACCTCTTGCTCATTGAACAGAGGAGAATAATGTGGAAAAGAAATCAAGTTAATTGGATGAGTATTTTATTTTTAATAATTTATTTACTATTTCCAATGTTTTGATTCTCCATTTGCATAGAAAAATCACCATGGCATGAGACCATAGGGCTTTTGAAGCCTCTGATCTTGGGAACATTCCCTGAATTTTTCAAGGTCAGAGGCCATCTCTGTGAAAAGTTATTGATTTTTTAAGTTCATGTCACTCGTTTTAGGTATTCTAATTCCAATAATTAAGCATGTTGTAAAATAAATTCTAGGAAAATTTGGTGGTGTTTCTTAGGACTAGGGGACCCTATGAAAAATATATTTTGAGTTAATTCATTCATAATAACCTTAATTGACCTAAACTCCCAAAATTGAATCTGAATTAATTAGGGTTAACCACTCACCAAATTGACTTGAAAAAAATTCTCATTACTCTTTAGGGTTAGAGGAACCTTACATAAAATTTTCAAATCAATTGGACTTGATTAACCCCACCAAATGGATTGATTAAGCCTCATAAGCAAAATGGAATTTTAAAAATTCATAACTCCAAAAATACTTTTCAAAAATTCACAAAAATAGTTTTGGAGTTTCTCTGATATCAGGGAGTTCAGGAAAATTAAAATTGGAATTTTCTAAAAAAGTTGATTTTTCACAATATTTTAATATTTTAATAATTAAAAAATAATAAAAAAAATCACAAAAATATTAAAAATCATAAAAATGTCACATTTTGACTCCTAATCACTTAGAGAACAAACCAAATATTATTCCTAAGTCCCTAGGATAAGATATTGAATTTTAAAGGCTTAATGTATTTTTTAATATTAAAAAATGAATTTTCAACCTTTTTCACTAAAATAATTCTAATAAATCAATGAAAAATCAAAAAATTATAAAATTTGTTTCTCTCGACTCTTCGAGGTGAGAGAAATTTAGTAAAATTATAAAATCTATTTTTTAATTTTTATTTTATTTTAAAATTAATTAATACTCTAAAACTCAAAATAATTATAAATAAAATATAATTCAAAAAATCACAAAAATTGGTCCAAGTGGTTCTCTTGTCATAAGGAACATCCCATAATTTTCTTAAGGATAGAAACCTTGCCTTGATCATGTTGTTGAATTTCCATTGAAACCCTTATTTTTCACTAAAAATAATTATATAAATAAATTAAATACAGAAAAATCACATTTTCTCCTCTAATGTCTTAATTGACATATGAATGAAGTGACATAAAAATTTTAAATTCATTTGAGCTCAATTTAGTTAGTTATGAAATAAATAAGCCTAAAAGGGCATAAAGGTAATTAAAGAATTTTAACCCTTAATTAAAACTTTAGGTTTAATCAAAATGGAGGGTAAAATATTTGATTTTAGTTTTCTCTTGGATGATTGAAACTTAGGGAAATTAAAAGGGTAGAAACCCATTAAACACTTCGAAAATATCAAAATGAAACTCCAATTAATTAAATAATTTAAATTTTGGAAAGAATATATTTAAAATTTGGATTATTAAAATAGGGATATTATTAAAAGGATATTTATTCTTTAATTTAAAAATCCCTAAATAAGTCACTTCAATAATATTTAGTTCTTAATTAAAAATTAAATTAATAATCCAAACTAAATAAATTAAAAATTAAAAGAAGATAACCCTTAAATGAATTAAAGCTTAAAATGTTAAATGATCCAATAATTAAAATCAAATTTAAAATCTTTGAGTTAAATTAAATTAAATTAAATTAAGTCAATTCAAAGTTTAAATTAAATTAAATTAACACCTTAACAATTAAATTAAATTAAATTAAAAATATTGAAACTAAATTAAAATTAAATTAAAATTAAATTAAATTAAATTAAATTAAATTAAATTAAAATTAAATTAAAATTAAATTAAATTAAATTAAATCAAATTAAATTAAATTAAATTAAATTAACATCACTTAACAACAAACCTAAATGAAATCATTAAGAGTTAAATCAAAACATATGAAAGATTTCAACACATTTTTCAATATAAGTAAATCTAAAACATAAAAAGTTAATCTGAAATATAATATCACTTAAAGTGTAAAGATTTAAATTAAATCTAAAATAACTTGAACCCTATTCCAAACTTAATAATCATTAATTAATTTTTATAATTAAATCAAATCAAATTAAATCATTAAAATATTTATTACTTTGCCCTTAAAAGGCTTTTATTATTATAACTCTTAAATGAAGCATCAAGTGAAGTGTCACTTCACACATAAGATATTCAAATGTCCTAAGTTCACTGAGCAAGAAACAAAACAAAATTAAAACCCTTTGATGATTAATTCACCAATACAACAAAATTCATTTGAACTCAAAATAATCCTGAAGTATCGAAAAGATGTTTAAGATTCGTCTTAAACACTTCCTCGATACGATGGGGTGTTTTAGAAGAATAATTGAACTTAATTGTTCTTTTGTGAAGAAAATCATCCTTAAACCAAACCAACAACCTAGACGTCATAGGAAATGACTAGCAATAGGATTAGGATTCTGGTAGATAACCGAAACCCTTTCCCTTAGCTTTACCTAGGTATTTCTTGCAAAAATATGTTTAAATGCTCTAACATGTGTTTTAAGTGTAGCTTGGGATGACGGGAAGACCCTCCAGGTACACTTTTACTTTGTTGCAATTTACCTACATGTGTTGCATTTTAATTTTCTTGCATGGTAAAACTACTGTTGCATGAAAACCAAAACCTATAGTGATAGCCACAAACCGAAACCAAAACTAAATTAAAAGTCATCTCAAGATAAAATTCACCGCCACAACATTCCAAAATATAAAACAACTCAAAATTTAATCACAAACAAAACAACAAAACTGCAATTACAACTAAATTAAAATATCTCATTGGACGATCGGGAATACCTCGGATGATGTAACCTACATGTTGCTAACGGGATTTCCCACGGTCTAAACGAAAGTGTGGAACTCATTCAGTTGAGTTTAGCAAATTCATCTGGACTAAGTGAATCCGATAAAAATAACAATGCCGGAATGATGGAACCGTGGGATCTTAACTGGTGTTGTTATAATCAACTTTAAGATTTGTTTTAATTAAAACATTAAAAAACACTTGGATTTTAAAATTTTCTCTAAGCCAAGACACTTTTCTCATCCCCTGATTTTCACCTTCTAAAACTAAACCTCTGCAACAACAAGGAGCTTGGAGCATAATGGCAAGACGACGCCATCGTCATCAGCAAAACTTGAATCTACTTCAGCAAAACCTTTCCTAGTTTTAAACAACATAGCCATAGGATTTCGAGGTAGTTTGCCTAGTGCAACATAAATCCTCAACCTTTTCGTTAGGCATTTGTATAATCATGTTATGCAAATTAAGCCCTAACCAGTCTTAGGACTCCGAGGTAGTTGTTTGGTACGACATAAACCCTCACATCTTCGAGGCTATTTGTGTAATTATGTCATACAAACATAAGTCCTAAGTAACTAAAATTGGAAGGATTACAACTTTAAATAAATTCTCAAATTTAAGCCAAACAATAGGATAGTTTGGGAAGTTGCCAAGATTCTTCTTGGATCCTCAACTTCTCCTACTTCTTTTCCTTTGGACTCCTAAAAATAACTGTTCCAAATTTGATCCATTCCCTATTGAAATCTCCAAAATTCAATCCTTTGAAAACCTTAAACTTTGAAATTCTTGAGAGCAAAACCACTCGATCATTATCGAGAGTTTTCTTAAATGATTCCTTTCATTTAAGATGTAATTAACTATAGGGGCTTGCCCTTAAAGGGAACTTTAAGAACCCAGGTAATATAAACCCTGCTTAATTCCTTTATGTTAAGCAGGGGAACTTGTCGGCTTATAAAATTGGTTCGCAGACCAACGGATGTCACAAATCTTTTAGTTTATTTAATCGAGCCCCATCATCAAACAGTGTGTCTATTCTTCGAGATAAATACACGGTTTGTGGTGCGGTGCTCGTTTATAATAACTATTCGGGATGTGAGATCGGTTTGATTTCATATCTTAAAACTTTCAAATTTAAAGTTATTTTCAAAATCAAATGCTACTTTCAAAATTATATATATATATTTAAATTAAATTTAAAATTGAAAATTCACCGACGACTTCTGTAGATGACCCCCTTTTCAAGAATACAACACTCAACCTAAAAATATGCCGACAAGGATTGGTTGCTCGCACTCTGCATTGTCATAGCTGGCATTGTTGATGTCCCCTTTGCTTTCATAAAAGTATTCATAGAGGTTTTGTATGATATGAGGATCTCTTTGGGAATCAAAATTGAGGTTAGATTAGTTGTGGTCAGTTACATCATCTGTAGAAATAGTCAAAACTTAGCCGAACTCATAAACCTTTGAATTATAAGGTTCTAGAGGGACGTAGAGATAGTCGTACAAGGTCAGCGGTTTGAGGGATTTCTCCCCCAAAATCAGAGAAAACAAATATAATAGAGCATCCCCCATCCTACCCCTCAAGCTATAAACCTTCACTTCGTGCACAAACTCCTTTGTCTTCCATTATGGAGACTTCTCCGGCGAGATCTCCATCTTTGGCCTAGGAGGTTGTAGCCTCTGAGCGGCAGCTTGCTCCTAAGCGTACTGAATCTGATCTAGGATTTTCTTGAAAGATCTTGTTCAGACTGTGATCCATCTATTGTGTACTAGTTTATCAGACTAATCAGCTCAACCAAAATCATATTTATAGAACCCCTTTCAGTTTCTCATAAATATTCTTTCAGAATGATTATATATCCATTTTTGAAGTTTCACTCGAGCCACTCCTTGAAATAAAACAACCCTCTATGGTATGTCCACCTCATCCAGTTTCTTAGGCTTAAGTATTCTGAACTCGAGCTTCCTCATCAAATTTTAGAACATCTTTGCTATGACATCGTCCTTGAAGGAATACACCTTGTTCAAATGCTCTACCATCGACGAAACCTACCTATCATCTATTCATTACGGTCTCTTCTGAAAAGACTGCTGGAGAGGTTGATTGTATTGCTGACCATACTGATATTGAGGCTAACCATACTGCGGGGTTGACTGTACTGTTGTCGCTGAGAGCTATATTGTGGTGGCTAAAGGGCTTGACTTCTCATTTGTTGCTTAACCTTATCGACCGTTGTCACTGTCCCGATTTTATTCTCAAATTCCTTTGCCAGCCTTTGCTTTTCATTCTTATTTAATGACTCTGTATGCTTAACTTCTTCTTATAGGATGCTGGCATTGCTAAGTAAATTTTTGAATGACTTAATGGCAAGTTCTTTGAGCATGAAATCAGTTGACCATGAAGCAAAATATCGATCATGTGTTGTTCCTGCAGTTGAGGCTCAAACTTCAAACTGAGGTTCGCCCATCTCACAATGTAATCAACCAAGGTCTCGTTGGGCTTTTGTCTCTCCACCATGACATCCCCTATGGTGACATGATGCTGAGCTCTGGTGAATCTCTTCAAGAATAAATTCTCTAATTCTGTAAAGGTCTTATCTGATCCATTGGGTAACTCTACATACAAATAAAATGAAACCCCTAACAAACTGCTCGCGAACAGAAGAAAAAGTAGTGCTTCATTACCCCCAGCATTGCAGCAACTCACCTAGAAGTGTGCAATATGCTAGTTGGGGTTCCCTATCTCATCGAGAGTCTTGAAGGTCGGTGGCACAAAGCCCATGGGGTATGGTACGGCATCAAACTCCTCCAAGTAAGGTCTACCCTTTACAAATGATGCACTTCCTTTCGATTGGGCTAAGGCCTCCCTCAATTGTTATTTGAAAAAATGTTTGATGTCGCTTTCTAGTATCAAATTTTGAGCGGAATATTTCTTTGCAACCTCATCTCTATTAGTAGAAGCGACCACTTTTCATTCATCCGTAATGTGCACAACCTCAGGCTGGTTCACCTCTGGAGATGTTATCTGTTGTGATTGTGACTGTCCATGTATTGTAGCCATGGCAGTCATGGTGGCGGCCATCTCCTCCATCCTCTTCTCCAACTGACTAATTTGTTCATCCCTCAGATGAATGGCCTTGTTGAACTCATCTGCCGCATTCTCCTTAATAGAAAGTGGAGCATTACATGCAGATGATGCAACCCTAGTTTCCACAATGTTGATCTCCGTGAACTACACATCCATAAAGTATTTCAAATCATAATCCTCATCATCAAGATCCATTCCTTGTTCTTTTATTAATTCTGAAATCTCAGCTCTAAGTTTAGTAACTTTATCATCAAATACTTTCTCATTGACCAATTTAAGATCAAGAAGCTTTCTCTAGTCATCACTCCTTAATGCAACAAACTATGAAGCAAAGGTAGTGGGAGCATCGGACTCATGATCCATCTCATAGACATGCTCTGTGGGCCTCTCAAAACGTAGTGGTGTGGCAACCTTAGGTATCCACACTTTCCTCATTGAAGTTGATCTCCTGAGATGGTGTCTCTCAATGGGGATATCAGTATGTCGAAAAGAAGTGTGCTCCCTAGGGTGCGGACCAAGTACAGTGGTAAACATTCTCTTCCATTTATCCTTCTTTGGGGATTCCTTAAAAACAATAGCAAAGCTATCAGACCTAAATGGGACTGAGCGGTTTACACATGATGGTTCTTGACACAATGGTAAAAGTGGTTGGGACAGCGGCAACGGGATCAACATGATTTCTCAAGTTGAACCTGGCAGGAATGTGGGCTGGTGGTGCTTCTTCTGACCTCTATAACTGATGGACAAGCCTATCTTTTCTCATCTCCTTTCTTCATCCCAGGTTATACTACGCATCCCATCCTCTTGAGTAGTTTGACAACAAAACATCATCTGTGTCGGCTAGTTTCTCAAACACGGCATGGACTTATGTGATGGGAGTGGGCCTCTCCCTCTCGTCACTATGACCATGGGGTGGTGGTAAAACAGCAGCAATCATGTGGAGACTCTCATCTCCAGTAGAGTTGAACAACGGATGAAACCTACTCCCTTGGAGGAGAGGAGAGGTCTCAAATACTCTGAGTTCCTATAGATAAGGAATCTCCTTAACAGTAACTAACTTTGCAGCTTTGGCCTTAGAGGCCTTCAGAATCCTATGGTTTTAGCTCCTTTTCTGTGACTTAGTTAATGGGACATCCCTGGAATTAGAACCAATCTCAAATACAGTCTGCAGGATGAAAAACACATCAGTGGAACCTTCTTCAAACATAAACTCATTCCCTTTAGCACAATGGATTGTCTGCACGGTGACGGAAAATCCAATGGCAGTGGGGTAACGACTCATTTCGGTGTGGGAGTTACAGTGAATTTTTCCTTCTGGTTTGACTTTTTTAAATGCCAACATTTTATGAACTCAGATATATATATTGATTTAGATTTCTAGTGAGTCACACATTCAAAACGCAAGTATACGTATCACTCAAGCAATACATGGCTCTAGTGGAGTCCTGGTTATCGATCCCACGAAGAGGTTTGCAAACTCTGTAATGGAGCACAGAAATTAATACTCGAATCACAACACAATTGCAGCAATTACTAATAATTTAAGGATGTTTAGATAGTAGCAGTTACTAATTCTACCAAAGTACGTTCTGCTCTTCTAACACGATTAACAAACACAAGACTAAATTTTATAACATAAGTTCAAATTGCAAGAAATAATCCTCCTTCCTTCTAATGATAATGTGATGATTTAGTCACATAGATCAGTGATACAACTATATTGTGTCGAATAGGAGCATTCTTATTCTTTACTCTCCTCTGAGCAATATAAAGAACATTGGCTAATCCTAGGTTTAGTCCCTAAATCCGTGGTTAGGCTGGGAGGATACCGGTTGTCACTATGGAGCTCCCACTTCCCTTCGCCTGAAGGCTAACTCTCGCTTTAGTTTCCAAACCATAGGACCAAATTGGGGATTTCAGCTTGTCACTCTAAAATTTCTAATTCTAAGCCCATCAAAACATATTTCTTTATTTATTTGTACCCAACCCCCATGAACTACATCACTCATTCATGAACATTGAATGTGACCTTCACTTTTGTTGTAGAACTCGTAGTCCTTTCGGAACATATGTCTCACAGCAAGTTTTAACAATTCAATTGGCCAGATCAAAAAGTAGATAAATTTCAAAGTGAAAAGGTCATCACAAATTTTTCATATTAAATCGACACATCATTTCCATATTATGACATCAACACATCACATGAAAAGGAGGAAGACAAAGAAATATACTCAAGACTCATGAGGAAAGTATGACAAAAGATGGATTTAATATATAAAAGCAACATCATACAAACAAAGAAAAGTAAATACAAATTATCTCAATTTCTTCCCTAAGCAAATCTCTTGAAATTCCTTTGACTCCTCTTCTTTCTCTATAATAACACACAATTCTCTTTTAAATTGAGTACGGAAGAAGAAATCTCTCACTTTTTCTCTCCTCCTACACTCCTTGGTAGAGAAAACACACTAAACACTAATCCCTAAACTCTCTCTAATGGACTCTCCACTCAAGCACAATGAAAAGACTCTGAGAAACACTGAAAAGACCCCCTTTTTTGTTCCAAATTCGTTTAAATTCAGGTAGAACTGACTTTCCATAGAGTTCCCTCAAGTACCCCTCCAAAATCTGGCTAAATACATTGAATCTGGTTGAATTCGCGATAGGTGCGGTCCGGTGCTCAATAAGGCGCCGTCCGACGCTATTTTCCATTGTTCTGTCCAAACTCTCTGTATTTGGGCACTGTCTGGTGCTGGATAGGGCGTCGTTTGCGCACTAGGTCAAAATTTCCAATTTGCCTCATTTTGCTCTGAATTCGCTCCTTTTTGCTTCCTTTTGCTCCAAAGGCCTAAAATCATCATACCTGCATAAAATCATGAAAAATACCCTTCTTTACAATGCAATATCATCAAAAATGGTATGAAATATGCATTAAAGAGCTATTAAATTCTTAGTGGATCACTTTCTTAAAAGAAAAGAAGTCTGGCAGCAATTCAAGTCAGATTCATTAATGAGTTCGTGTACATGAGGTGCAGCAACTTTCAAAATGATGAATGGGGGTTTGTTTTAGTATAACCTCAAACTCCTCAAAGTCAGACCCAAATTTGATCGTGCATCCGACATGACGAGCCTTCCGTCTGGTAGGCAAGTTGTAGGAGATGGTTAAAGTTGGGGACGACATCGTGGCAGTCATTCAAAGAGGTTCAAGAGTTAGTGATGGCCTATACCTTGCAATTTCAGTGCGAACATTAAAATTAACGAAGGTAATTCTGTGAATTGGGCACACATATTTTTATTTTTCCATTTTAGTTTTGTTTCCAAGTGCTTATTTCATTTCATTTTAATTTTTATTTTCCAAATTTTGAAGTGTACATTTTAAATTCGTTGTTTGTTGGTGATTATGATGTTGAAGAGTTTAATTTAATTTAGAATATTAAATGAGACTCATAAAATGTAAAGATTTTTCCTAATTTGTAAATAGCAAATCGAACTCGAAAGACATGAAGCAAAGGTGAAGTTCAGGACCCAGTTCGGGACCTCTTTCACAACGTACCTCGCTTTTGGTGAAGTGCATTCACCAACACACCTATTGAGGATCTGACCCCACATATAAAGAAAAACCCTAAAGATTCTTGAACCCCTTTATTTAAGAATGGATACATATGGTCATGGAATCGAAATGAGTTGACCATAATTGCCCAAGAATGAAATAGGAAAATCATGTTAATAGAAAAAGGGTAATCTGGATTATGAGGCACATAGATATATTACTGATATATGAAGACAAAACCTCCTAATCATAATGGAGAGAGAAACTAGTCCCAGTGGTGTTGCTAGGTTTTTTTGGTCTCCAAATGGGGGTTTATCGATCGTTTTAAAAATATAATTAAATTTAGTATAAATATATGTAATTTTGAAAATTAGCATTTTAGTTTTAAAAATATGAGACTGAACTGATCTCATATATTTAAAAGTTTAAATTATCAATCACAATAGCATAAGTGATGCACCTATCCCGAGGAGTAGACACATTACTCAATCGAAGCTCGATTAAATAAACTAAAGAATTCATGATGTTTGTTTTGTTTTGTAAACCTTCATGTCAGCCGACAAGTTCACATATCTAGTATAAAAGAGTAGATAAGGGTTATATTATCTAGGTTCTTAATTTTCATATAAGGGCAAGCTCTTATAGTTAGTTATATCTTAGAAAATCCAAGTCACCTAAGAAAAATCTCGATTAGATCAGAGGTACTTGTCTTAATAAATTCACCATTTAGGGTTTTCAAGGTCGAACATGGAAAATTCAAATGGGAAAGGATCAAATAAGAACAATTATTGTAGAATCCAAAGGAAGAAAGGTTGGGGATGTAACAGATCCTTAGGAGAACCTCGGTGACTTACCAAACTATCCTATGGTTTAGCTGCAGTTTCAATGATGTATTATTAGATGTTCCATCCTACCAATTTTATTATTTAGATCTTACATTTACATGATACTGATCATGTTAACAACCTAGGAAAATAGGAGGGCTTACATTGTACCAAACAACAGCCTCGGAGCCTAAAGGGAATTAGGACTTATATTGCCCAGCATGACTGTGCATTAGCCTAAGGATAGATTGAGGAATTACACCATGCTAGATGAACTACCTCAAAGTCCTATGGCTTGTAGTTTAATTCTAAAGAAATATTTGATGATGTAGACCTATTTTCTCTCTTTAATATGTTATTCTGCATGCCCTCGTCATGCTGTCCACAGTGTTTGCTTCGAGCTCCTCATTGAAGTAGCATTTCCAAGGTTTAAGTTTTCATGGTTCTATAGTGTGTGTCAATTTTTTGGCTATGTTATTATTATTATTCAAGTCTCTTATTTGGGAGAACTTTAATTTAAATAGAGTGACACTGGTTGGGATCCCATGGTTCACAAATTCCGGCATCACTATTTTCTTTTGAATTTACTTAGCTTGAAAGCGTTGTTCAACTCATTTAAATCAGAGAATTCTCATTAGCAACCGTAGGTTATCTCATTCAAAAAATCCTCGTAAACCCAAAAGGAGTGTATTAAGTTCATTCATTGTGTTGAAAGTTTATTAATATTTTTCATAATGTATTTTATTGTTTTTGGTTTTAGTTTAGATTTTTTTTCTTACATGTAAAGTCAATAAATGCAAGTAGAAAATGCAATAAAGTAAATAAGAAAAATGAAACACAAGATGTAAATGCATACTTTTGTGCCTCCACTACCACTGTACGGTTATTATCATAAAGCATAATATATTTGCAAAAAATTTAAATAAATGTACAAAAATAAAGCAGAAAGTCTAGTACATAGAAATAACAAAACAAGTCGAAGAAAAAATATGAACAAGTAAAGAAAAACCCCTAGTTACACATTAAAGATTGGGACTAAGTATAAGACATCGGTAAAAGTGGGGCCTCAGAGCTGAACTATATACTTCCCAACTGATCGTGACTGTCTTAAATATTTATTTAAGAAGTATTTTCAGTTCAGTCACATAGTAAAATCATTTTAATAAGAAAGCAGCCAACCTATATGGAAATAAACGTATTGCCCAAGTAATACAAGGCTCTAATGGAGTCTTGGTTATCAATCCCACTAGGAAGACGTAAATCTTTAAAGCGTAACATAGAAATCCAATATTCAAATTACAATGCACGTATAGTAAATACTAAAGTTGCTAAATTTTAATGATTCTAAAGAATCTAAGATCACTAAACTACTTTCTAAACTTTGAAATAAAGTTAACTATCACTAAACAAAGTTTTGTATTGCTGGTTCAAATTTGGAGAAAGTGTCCTCCCCCTTACAATGATGTTATGATGAGTGAATGATAAAGATTGGTGAAAATTTGTATCATGGCAAATAGATGCATACCTATTCTTTACCCTTTTCCGAGTGCTATAAAGAACATCGGCTAATCCTACGTGTAGTCCGTAAATATGTGGTTAGGTTAGGAGGATGCTAGCTCTCACTTCAGAGCTCCCACATTCCTTCGCCTGAACACTAACTCTCGCTTTAGTTTCCAAACACTAGAACCAAATTAGGGATTTTAGTATGTCACCCTAAAATCTCTAATTCTACGCTCAATAAACCATATTTCCCTATTTATATGCACCCAACCCCCATGAACTACATCACTCATTCATGGACATTAAATGTGATCTTCACATTTGTTATAGAACACATAGTCCTCTCAAATCGTATATTTCACAACAAATTTTAATAATTCAATTGGCCAGATCGAAAAGTGAATGAAGTACGAATTGAAAAATCATCATAATTTCTTAACATTCACATGACACATCTCCTAATCATCACTTCACCATATCTCATTGTAAGGAGAAAGACAAAGAAATCTACTCATAATTCATGAGGAAGATATGACAAAAACAAGGATTTTATAATTAAAAGCAAAATCGTACAAACAATAAGAAGTAAACACAACTTATCCCAATTTATTCCCCAAGAAAATCCCTTGGTTCCTTTAAATCTCTTTACCTCTTCACAACAACACACAATTCTCACTTAGAAAAATAAGAAATAAGCAATCTCTCACTTTTCTTCTCCTCCTACAACTCTTAGAGAAGAATCTCTCACAAAACAACACTTTCACACACCAAACCCTAGACTCTAAACTTTCTATAATGACCAAACCTGACTTATACACATTTTCACACACTTTATGGTGCCAAATTCACTTTAAAATAGTCTAGGGACAAATTCCCCAAGAGATGCCTCTAGCAAGCCTTTGAAAGTCATCCAAATACATTGAATCTGGCCTTCACTAACATTTGGCACCGTTAGGGCCATTTCTAGGCACTGTCAGAGCCCAGAGCATTTTAATTTCTAGTGCTCTCTAGATTTGGAAAGCTATATCATACTCAACTCTTCTCTTCTGATAATCATCATTAATATTATTTTTTGTTTCTAATACACCAATTCTATTATGGAGCCTCACAATATCATCTTGTTGTATCATCAACTGCTCCATAACATTAGAAAGAGTAGGAGTTTTGGAGGTAGAATGTATATATCACGGCTAGTAGAAGGAAATTCACTACTCTTACTCCCAGCTCTCCATCCTACATCAGATTCATAGGTAAGAATGTTGGAATTACAGATAGCCTTTAAGGGATGGACTAACTCTTCACCACTATCTAACTCAACTTCTGATTGTACACATAATGTGTAAATCGGGGCAGGATAGCCTTATAAATAATTGTTGACCTCATTTTTGATGAGGTCTCCTCTTCTTCTCTTTAGTACTTAGGATCTAGCCTTAGGCTTTTCCTTTGACTAATCTTAGAGGATTAGAATTGGGACCCACCACTTAGAAATTTCAGACCACTTCTTAACTCCCCGCAAACTCCACAAACTCGATCGTAGACCCCTAATCACCTGAGAGGGTCGAAATCAAATGCGGAAGTTTAAAGGATGAGTTCCTATAGACTCTTCGGCCTTAGGACCGCCCTCGGGTGGCCTCGGTCCGGTGAGGGCCGACTTACACATACACTACACCTATACACTACACTTTCACACACCTCCTAAAACCACACCCACACCCAACTTCGACCTCCCCGACTCATGAAGGTGATTCACATGGATGGTCCTTAACCCCTAAGCCCTCGCGCTAAGAGGGTTGAGGAACAACATAGTGGATGCCTCAAATGAGTCCCTTCATGGCTCATGTGGACTTGATATGGCTTCATGGCTCAACAAAAATGATTTCATTCCACTTACATTCACCTAATCTTCAATTTTGCAAATTTTCAATTTTTGACCCCCGAGACCCTACACCCGCTTAGCCTACCCAAAACCCTTGAAATTACCCAAAATTTTCAAAATCTCCAAATCACCCAAAATTCCTCAAAACCAATCCCAAACATCCCCACATTACTCAAGCTGATCATTCATACCCAAAAATACCAAAAATACCTCCCAATACCCTTCGAATACCCAAAATACCCCTCTTAACCAAAAAATCCAAAAATTCAGAAAATTCCCAGAAAATTCCAAAAAATCTCAAATATTCCCAATTTCATTTTGTTCAACTACACCATGGGCCAATTTTGTCAATTTACCCCACTTTTATCAAAATCCCCAATTTGACTCATTTTAACCCAAACTAACCCAATTCAACTCCAATTAACCCCAAATCTTTTCTAAACCTTCCTTAACATTCCCACAAACAAAACACTAACATGATTTGCCCAAAATTTAGACCCAAACCCCACTTAAATTCAACCCATAGCCTAAAAGGCCCAATTTCGACCTAAACCCAAACCTAACCCAAATAAGCCCAAACCCCAAAATCAAAACCCAACCAAAGCCAAAACCTCTTTGAAACACTCCCATAAACATTTCCCAACATTTATTTTACATCAGTTTCAACCCTAGCCCAACATTGGCCCAAGTTAGCCCAATTTGACCTATATTGGCCCATTCACCAAGGAAGCCCAAATTCAACCCAATTCAAACCCAAATCACTCCCAACTTGCTTCAAATCACTCATGACACATCCATGAGCTAAAACCAACATTTGTTTGGCCCAATCCTTCACAAAATTCCCATCCATAAATTTATTTTCAAACCAAAATCCCACTTTCTTAAACCTTCCTAAAAGCCCAAACTTCATGCTAAAGCCCATATGACAAATTCTTCTCATCATACCCTTAATTAAAATCATCCCTAAGTTCAAGTCAATCATCAAATGGTTCCAAATCAAGCCATGTGCCAAATCCCATCAAATCACTCCTAAATTACCAAAATTCCTAAAAACCTCTTTCATGAAAGTTGACTTAGCTTTTTCCAAGCCAAAGGTGAGCCATGAAGTCATGCATGAGCCACATGTGAGCCATGAAAGCCTTGGACACTTCACCATACCCAAAATGGCAAGAGGAGGGGACCCTTTAATGATTCTCTTAAGAGTGATTAACCACTCCCATGTCTCCCCTAACTCTCGCTTAAGCTTAATTGTACTCGGATTGTGACTCGACCCCACTAATCAAGCCGATCCAAGTGACTTTCCCTTCAGCCCAAATTGGCTCTCGGAGGATGAACCTAACCCAAAACCAAGGGTTGACCCATTTAGACCCAAAACTAGCTCCTTTCCCATTCCACTTCGATTCAAACCCTTTACACATGTCCATGGCCAATCGATCGCACAAACCTCCAGCCCCGACCCACCCGGACCCGAGGGTGACCCATGCCTCGCCGGCCACCCGCCCGGGTCGCCGGAAAACACCATGGCCGAGACCTCGGGAGGAGCCAAACTTTGGAATTCCACCTCGCCGAGTCGCCCCATGCCCAATGGCCACCATGGCTGTTCTTCCTCGACCTAAGCACTCGATCCCAAGCCCTAACTCCCCCAAGGAGGCCCTCCACCCTCTCCTATTTAAACACCACCCCTTCTCGGCCATGGAAGGTGCTGAACCAGACCTTACTAAAACTCTGCCAAAATTGCTCTAGATCACTCTCCATACTTAGAGCAATTGATCCCCGATGCCAATTTGCCCTAATCCCCACCAACAGAGCCCAATTTCTCGCCCAAAATTCCACCCAAAACCAGGACACTTCTCCATAGTGGATCAATCCCCAAATTGATCGGTCCTACACCTTCACTCGTACCAAGAGGAGAAGTTTCCCACTCGAAAGCCCCATCTCCGAAGCCACCCAGTTGTTCCAGACCTCCAAGCTTTGTGGATCGGCCGTGGTCACTTTCATAGCTAGGCAATTCACCGTGCCAAGGACTTCATCCTGAGCTTGCTTGGACCCAATCGAAGGTGACACAACTCTCAGATCGAAGCTTCACTTCTCTGAGCAAAGGTATAAACTCACTCTTCTTCCCGAGCTTACAGAGATCTCCCATTTAATTTGAGTCAATTTAAATACATGTTTACCGTATGGATGTGTTCGTCTCCTCAAGACGAATCCATAGAGCATAAGAACACGAAAATCCATTGAGAATCGAGTGAGAATTTAGGGTTAGAAGGTTGACGGTCACGGTGCACACCCGCCGTAGACGATGACCACGAGCCGCTCGGATCGAGCGTGTATCGAGTGGACGGTCCGGATCGAGCTCGGACGACGACGTTGGTACGTGACCCGCGGGGCCCCGGATCGCCGAGTCGGATGGCGGCGCCGAATCGGAGACGCCGCGTGGAGCTTCGGAGATGCCTAGGTGGACGCGGCGCCGCGTGGATAAGTAGAAAATTAGGTATTTTCTTATTTATTTAATTCCCTAAACTTCAAAAATGTATAACTTTGTGTAGAAAAATCAGAAAAATAAAATAAAAATACCCTCTTGCTCAGTGAACAGAGGAGAATAATGTGGAAAAGAAATCATTTAATTTCATCAAGTATTTTATTTTTAATGATTTATTTACTCTCTGCATTGTTTTAATTCTCCATGCATATAGGAAATTCACCATGGCATGAGACCATAGGGCTTTTGAAGCCTCTAAATTTGGGAACATTCCCTGAATTTTCCAAAGTCAGAGGCCATCCCTATGAAGAGTTATTGATTTTTCAATTCTAGGTCACTAGTCTGAGTATTTTAAATCCAATAATTAGCATGTTCTGAAATAAATTCCAAGAAAATTTGGTAATGTTTCTTATGATCAGAGGACCCTAGGAAAAATAGGTTTTGAATTAATTCACTTGGAATAACCCTAATTAGCTTAAACACCCAAATAGGTCTTTAATTAATTAGAGCTAATCATACATCAAATTGACTTGAAATCAATTCTCCACTGACCTTTAGGATCAGAGGAACCCAACATAAAAGTTTGAAGTCAATTGGACTTGGTTAGCCCTACCAAATGGGTTGATTAAGCCATTTAGCCAATTTAAACTTTAAAAATTCATAACTTTCAAAATGTTTTTCAAAAATTCACCAAATTGGTTTTGGAGCCTCTCTGATATTAGGGGAATTTAAGAAAATTAAATTTTCAATTTTCTGAAAAAGTTGATTTTTTGTATTATTTTAGTATTTTAAATAATTAATAAAATAATAAAAATCACAAAAATCATAAAATTCACCAAAATGTCATATTTTGAATTTTAATCACTTAGGAACAAACCCCATATTTTTCTTAAGTCTCTATGATGAGATATTAAATTTTAAAGCCCTAAGGTAATTTTAAAAATCAAAAAATGTATTTTTTAGCATTTCCATCAAAATAATTCTAATAAATCAAAGAAAAATCAGAAAATTGTAAAAGTTGGTTCTCTGATTTCCTTGATATCAGAGAGATTTTTGAAAAATATAAAATTCATTTTTCAACCTTTATTTTATTTTTAAATTAATTAATACTCCAAAACTCAAAATAATTATAATAAAAATAATATAATTCAAAAAATCACCAAAATTGGTCCAAGTGGTCCTCTGGTCATTAGAAATGTTCCATAATTTTCTTAAGGACAGAAACTTTCCTTTGGTCATATTATTAAATTTTCCTTGGAAATCCCTATTTTTCACAAAAAAAAATAATTACATAAATAAATTAAATACAGTAAAAATCACATTTTCTCCTCTCATGTCTTTATTGACATATGAGTGAAGTCACATAAAAATTTCAAGTTCATTTAAGCTCAATTTAGTGAGTTATGAAATTATTAAGCTTGAAGGGCAAAATGGTAATTAAAATTTTAACCCTTAATTAAAACTTTAGGTTTAATAAGATTAAAGAGTAAAATATTTGATCTTAATCTGATTTGGATGATTGAAATTTAAATAATTAAGGGATAGAAACCTATTAAACAATTTAAAAATAATTGAAATGAACTTTAATTAAATAATTGATTAAATTTGGAAGAATAATAAAATTGGAATTATTAAAATAAGGATATTATTGGGAAGAAATTTGTTCTTTAATTTAAGAATCCCTAAATTAATCGTCTCAATAATATTCAATTCCTAATTAAAATGATAATCTAAATTCAAAACTTGAAATACTTAATCATTAAATTAAATTAAAATTAAATCAAATTAAATTAAATTAAATTAAATTAAATCAACTTAAATTAAATTAAATTAAATTAAATTAAATTAAATTAAATTAAATTAAATTAAATTAAAGCATATTATACTAAATTAACTTAAATTAAATTAAATTAAATTAAATTAAATTAAAACATATTAAATTAAACTAAATTAAATTAAATTAAATTAAATTAAATTAAATTAAATTAAATTAAATCATATTAAATTAAATTAAATTAAATTAAATAAAAAATAATAATAAAATAAAACCAAGTTAGAATTAAAATTAAAGTAAATTAAATAAATTAAATTAAAATTAAACTAAATTAAATCAAATTAAAATTAAATTAAATTAAATTGAATTAAAAATAACATCACCAAAAGACATAAGGAATTCAAAAATAAATCTAAAACAACTTGAACACTATTCCAAACTTAAATCCATTAACTGAAATTAAATTAAATCATAAACCACTTGAACATCAATTTACCCTCAAAAGCTTTTGTTGTTATAACTCCTAAACGAAGCGTTAAGTGAAGTGTTACTTCACTTATAGGATATTCAAATGTCCTAGTTCACTGAGCAAGATGACAAAACTTGAACTCCCGGACGATTAATTCATTTGTATAATTGAATTTTCTTGGACTTAAAATAATCCTAGAAATATTGAAAAGATGTTTAAGACTCATCTTAAGCACTTTCTCGATATGATAGGATATTTATAAGAACAATTGAACTTAATTATTCTTTGATGAAGAAAATCGTCCTCAAACCAAAATACAAGAACCTAGACGTCATAGGAGATGACTAGCTATAGGAGTAGGACCTTGGTAGAAAACCATAACCCTTCCCTTAGCTTTACCTTGGAACTTGCTTTAAATGATTAAATATTCTAATTGTATTTTAAGTGCAGCTTGGGATGACGGGAAGACCCTCCAGGTACGCTTTTATTTTATTGCAATTCATTTAATCGCATTGCACTTACTTTTCTTGCATGATAAACAACTGTTGCATGAAAACCCACACCTTTAGGATAGTCCCTAAAACTGAAACCAAAACTAAATTAAAAGTCATTACAAGATAAAATTCACCGCCACAACATTTCAAAATATAAAACAACTCAAGATTTAATCACAAACAAAACCACAAAACTACAACTACAACTAAATTAAAACGTCTTGTTGGATGATCGGGAATACCTCGGATGATGTAACCTACGTGTTGCTAACGGGATTTCCCACGGTCTAAATGAAAGTGTGGAACTCATTCAGTTGATTTTAGCAAATTCATCTGGACTAAGTGAATCCGATAAAAATAACGATGCCGGAAGGATGGAACCGTGGGATCTTAACCGGTGTTGTTATAATCAACTTTAAGATTTGTTTAATTAAAATATTAAAAAACACCTGGATTTTAAGATTTTCTCTAAACCAAAACACTTCTCTCATCTCCTGATTTATGATTTCTAAAACTAAACCTCTGCAACAACAAGGAGCTCGGAGCATGGTGGGCAGCACGGCCATCGTCATCAGCAAAACCTGAGTCTACTTCAGCAAAACTTTCTTAGAATTAAATAACCAAGCCATAGGACTTTGAGGTAGCTTGCCTAGTGCAACATAAATCCTCAACTCTTCGTTAGGCATTTGCATGATCATATCATGTAAATTAAGCCCTAACCGGTCTTAGGACTCCGCGGTAGTCGTCCGATACGACATAAACCCTCACATCTTCGAGGCTATTTGTATGATTTTATCATACGAATATAAGTCCTAATTAATTAAAATTGGCAAGATCAAAACATTAAATAAATATTAGGACTTTCCTAAGTTCAAGCCAAACGAGTAGGATAGTCGGGAAATTACCGAAGTTCGCTTCGAATCCGTGATTTCTCCTACCTTTCTTCCTTTGAATTCCCAAAATAAAATGTTCTAAATTTGATCCATTCCTTATTGAAATTCCAAAGTTCAATCCCTTGAAAACTTAAACTTTGAAATTCTTGAGAGCGGAAGCTACTGATTATTATCGAGAGTTTTCTTAGGTGATTCCCGTCACTTAAGATGTAATTAACTATAGGGGCTTGCCCTTATAGGGAATTTCAAGAACCGGGTAATATAAACCCCGTTTAATGTTTTCATATTAAACGAGGGAATTTGTTGGCTTATAAAATTGGTTCGCGGACCAAACGGATGTCACAAATCTCCTAGTTTATTTAATCGAGCCCCATCATCGAGCGAGTGTGTCTATTCTTCGGGATAGATACACGGTTTGTGATGTGGTGCTCGTTTATATAAACTATTTGGGATGTGAGATCGGTTTGATTTCATATCTTAAAATCTTCAAATTTAAAAAATTATTTTTCAAAATCAAATACTACTTTTCAAATTATTTATTTAAATTAAAAATTCGCCGACAATTTCTGTTAGGCGACCCCTTTTCAAGATACAACATTTAACCCTAAGATATGCCGACAATAATAACACCAATATTAATCATTTTCAAATTTTGAATACAGTAATTCAAAATAGCTCTATCTCTTGTAGCTTCGTTATAATGGTAGGTAGGTAGTAATCATACAGAAGTAAAATAGTGTCAGGCTTTAGATGCTACATTTAACATAGAAGAGGGAAAATTTATCTTTTGCCTTCGCTTCATTTTCCACTCCTCTTTTCCACCAGTAAGAAAAGCAAATACCACATTTAAATTAGCATCCATAGTACCAAAGGATTCATACTCACAAAACAAAGTGCCCCTTAACTGGTAGAAAGAATTGATTCAGTCTAGGGTAAACTTTACCATTATTCCTCGAACAAGCACATGCTTAACTTTGATCCACAACAGATTAGCATAGAATTTATGAAACAAATCCATAATCACATCAGCAGAAAAATAACAGAATGTCTCCCAGTCTTTGAGCAGCAATTACCTGTTCCACAACACTGTTTGAATTTTCAAATGCTCGATCATGTATACACTTTTTATTGCACAGGCTAAAGTTGAAGTGGTATTGTGCTTTAATATTAACAAACTTCTTCTAATCAAAATCCAACTTCCTCTTCCCCTTACTCATCCTTGGAGCCATTTTGAAATTTCTAGAAAATGTGAAAATAAATCCAAATAAATTTTAAAATTGCAATGTAGTAAACTCTAAAGACAAATCTAATAGATAAGAACTTTACACAATGGATTATCTCAAAACTTTCATTAAAAACTCCAAATGTTCGGATCCCACCAATGTAGGAAATTTTCATAGTGAAAATAAAAAAAATTTATTTTAAAGTAAGGCTCTTGCCAAGAGAAGATGAGATTCAACCTCTTTAAGCCTTGATATTGCCTCTAATCCAAATGCAAGCAAGCCCTAAGTGCAGATTTCTACCTTGGCTAGAGCTTGAAGATGGTCAAAATGGGGGTCAACTGCTCAAATTCGTGATTTTAAAATGAACTGACAAGTTTAGGGTTTTCGGTGAAATCGGCACCCATTATGGCTCCATCGATGCCAAACCGATTTTCTACGTCCAAAAAATTTTTGCGATTTCGATCATTTCTAAGTTATGTTTCATCAAATTAGCCTTTTTAAGCATTTATTTTCATAATTAAATGATCAACTAATAAAAATTTTACACAAACAACACAAAACATCACTTTTATATATAAAATTCATTATTACAAACATACACATATAAAAACTCTACCACATAATAATTCAGTGTAACAATCAAACCAAAACACTCCAACACTGAAAACTAAACATAGAGTCAAATCCCAAACATAATAAGTTTGAATCATATAATAAAGCAAGCCAAATACTAAACACATCTAAGCATGTTAAGGTTCAAATACTAAATACTAGAAATAATATAGAGTCACGACTCCTCATTTGTCTCAATGTTATCTTCTCCTCTGATATCTCTCATGGATTGCTGGTGCATGAACAAATTGTAGAAGGGTCGATACAGGAATTTGACAGTTGAATCCTCTTCAATCCAAGTCTTTTTCTTCATCAAACATATCAAGCATTCTTCAATACACACAGTATGATTGAATTGTTCATTCATCCTCCAATCCATATGATCATATAAATCAGAAACATTATTAATTGCATTCATAAGATTTTATACCTTTTTCTCCAGTTTCTTAATCTTCTTCAGAATCAACTGCAAACTTTTAGGAAAGTGAAGTTGAATAGGTAGTGACCTCTGAGATAGTTGGTCCAAAATTATGCTCAAATCATTCTCATCCCCAATTGTTTGGCAGTCATAAATTTTATTTGGGTCCATGTGCTTTCAAGGGAGATGCACTTTTCTTAGCTTTCATATGGCACTTGTGACTGGCTGTAAAGAAGAAATTTGGTAGAAGGATGTCACAGCCCATAATTTGATCCATTTAGAAGCAAGCCCAAGATAGATTTCATAATTATGGTACCAAATCAACAGGCCTTCCCATTTGAATACAATAATGCAGTATTGAACTTTCCTTCGTCACTTTTATAATTTTTATAGTTGGGAGTAATTTCATAGATATAAAGAAATGTCATTACTTCAACACTGTATTCAAGAGTGAAACAGAGAAATTTACATACCCATTATCTCTTATCTCCCAATCCTCATTTTAATCTGTCAAAATTTGATAAATTTCATTCATGTTGTCTCCAGTAGAGGCAAAATTTTTGTAACGGCAGATTGGCACATTTTCTATCATAAACAGTTTGTTAATCTTTGTAGGAGTGAATGGTACCCACCTGCTTCACAAATAGATGACTCCTTGGTTGATTATGTGAATATAAAACTCTTTAACCACATGAACGAATACTGCGGCAGTAGTGTAGCATAACACTTCCCATCGCCTCTACACAATAATCTCTTCTACTAGAGTACTTGGAGCATTCAAACCACGATTGACAAAGTCTCGTTCCTTAATTAGCCTTCTCTTCAGAAGAACTTTGTCGTAATGTCGTCGCACCTCGAAACTGATGAGCTTCCTCCTATTGAAAACTCTAAATCTTAGAGTTCCTAAGGTGTTGGAAGCCATAGGTGCGAATTTGGGAACTATCTTTTCCTTTTTCTGGATTTCAAGGGTTTAAAATTGAGTTTGGAGAATTATAAGGGTGAAAATTTCACTTAAAACTACTGAAAACTGCCATTTGAAACTCCAAAACCATTACCAAAACCGTCAGCACTGTCGGCGCTGGATAGGGCACTGTCGGCGCCCCGTGCTCCACAATTTGATGATACTCTCTGTAAAAGGGCACCGTCAGCGCTAGAATGCAACTTTGCTTCCAAATTCTTTTTGGTCCATATAAATTATGAATCATCAATACAATCCAATAATTATGATGATTTATGATATTTATGAGTGAGTTAGACTAAAATATATAATTAACTAATAATAATATCAACTAGAACCAAATTAAACAAACTAAATAATAAAGATAACTATGGGTTGCCTCCCATAAAGTACTGGTTTAACGTCGTCAGCCAAACAATCTTTTGTTTTATGCAGGATGACTCAACATTAAAACCTCTTTAAAATTTGGTCGATAACCCCTCAAAATATGATTTTAATATATGCCTATTAACTTTAAATATTCTTCCAATTTTAGGATCTTCAATATCAACAACTCCAAATTGATAAGCTTTTATAACAGTGGAAGGTCTTATCCACTTAGACTTTGGTTTTCTATAAAATAATCTCAATCATGTTTTATATAACAAAACTTCATGTTCGAGTTCAAATTTCTTCATGTTCGAGTTCAAATTTCTTTCTTATAATCTTCTGATCATGTCATATCTTCATTTTCTTCTTCTAAATTTTATCAATATCATTGATTCATTTCTAATTTCTTTCAATTCATTAAGTTGTAATAATCTTTTCTCACCAATATCCTTTAAATTGAAATTAAACTTTTTCATCGCCCAATATGCTTTATGTTCCAATTATAATGGCAAGCGGCAAGTCTTTCCAAAAATTAGTCTATAAGAAGACATTCCTATAGAGGTTTTATAAGAATTCATATATGCCTATAATGCAGTATCTAATCTAGCAGATCAATCTAATTTGTGGGGGATTTACAGTTTTCTCCAAATTTTATTTAATTTCTTGATTAGAGATTTCAACTAAACCACTAGTTTGGGGATGATAAGCGGTTGAGATTCTATGCCTAATATTATATTTTTCAACCAATCTCTGAATTAGATTATTCCTAAAATGAGATCCACTAACAGTAATGATAACTATCGGCATTCCATATCTTGTAAAAATATTTTTCATTAAAAAGTTTGAAACACTCCGAGCATCACATCTAGGTAAAGATATTGCTTCAATCCATTTTGATACATAGTCTACTGCAATCAATATTTATATATTCCTAAATGAAGGAATAGAAGGTGAAATGAAATTTAATCTCCAATCATCAAAGATCTCAACTTCCAATGTAAAATTTAGGGGCATTTCATTTCTTTTATAAATTTTACCCACTCGGTGACATTGATCACATGTTTTAATATATCTATTAACATCCTTAAAAAGAGTACGCAAATAGAATCCAGAGTGTAAAATCTTGTGTGCAGTTTTGTTAGTTCCAATATGTCCTCCAAATTCAGAATCATGATATCTCTAAATAATTGGTTCAATTTTTTCATAAGGCACACATCTTCTAATAACTAAATCCTATCAAAATATGGGTCATTCCAAATGTAAGATTTGACATTATACATGAATTTCTTCTATTGTTGCTTTGTTAATTCAGGTGTAAAATATCACCCACAAGATTATTCACAATATCAGCATACCATGGTAAATTCCATTCCTTAATATTTTAAAGTTGTTCATAAGGAAAAGTTTTTATAATTTCATATTCAAAATCAGATAGTTCATGTTGTTCCAGCCTAGATAAATGATCAACTATTTGATTATCAGTTCCTTTTCTGTCCACTATCATGACGTCAAATTCTTGCATTAAAAGTACCCATCTGATTAATCTTAGTTAAGCATCCATTTTTGCATTAAATATTTGATATCAAAATAGTCTGTATAGACTATACATTTAGTCCCAATTAAATATGACCTAAATTTTTCAGTAGCATATACAATAGCTAATAACTCTCTTTCAGTAATGGTATAATTAATTTGAGCATCATTAAGATTCTTGCATAGTATATAACATTAAAAATTTTATCATACCTTTGCCTTAAAACAACTCCAATTACATAATCACTGGCATCGCACATTAGTTCAAATGGTTTCTCCCAATCATGTGAAACTATTATAGAAGCAGTGATTAATTTTTCTTTCAATAATTCAAAGGCATTCAAGCATTCTTCATTAAATTCAAATTTCTTATCTTTTTCTAAAAGTTGGCACAGAGGCTTAGTAATTTTTGAAAAATCTTTAATACATCTCCTGTAGAAACCAGCATGTCCTAAAAAACTTCTAACCACTCTCATTGTAGTAGGAGGTGGTCATTTCAAAATGATTTGAATTTTTGCAGGGTCTACTTCCATGTCATGTTCAGAAATTTTATGCCCAAGTACAATTCCTTCTGCAACCATAAATTGACATTTCTTCCAATTTAGAACTAAATTTGTCTTTTTTTATAACTCAAAAATTTTTTCTAAATTATTTAATCAAGCGTTAAATGAAGTTCCAAATGCAGAAAAATCACCCATAAAAACTTTTATTCCATTATCAATCATATTAATAAAAATTTACATCATACATCTTTGAAATGTTGTAGGTGCGTTACGTAATCTAAAGTGCATTCTTCAAAAAGCAAATGTTCCATAACAACTAGTAAATATGGTCTTTTCTTGATCCTCATGAGCATTTGTTATTTGATGATAGCCGGTATATCCATCTAAAAAGCAAAAATATTTGTGTCGAGCTAGCCTATCCAACATTTGGTCTAGAAAAGGTAAAAGAAAGTTATCTTTCCTAGAGGCAGCATTTAATTTTATATAATCAATACGGATTCGCCAACCAATGACTTTTCTCGTAGTTCTTTATTCATTTATTTCATTCGCATCAACTGTCAGTCCTCCTTTCTTAGAAACACAATGAATTGGACTTACCCAAACAATGTATGAAATATGATATATAATTCCAACATCCAACTATTTTAAAATTTCTTTCTTTACTACTTCCTTCATTATTGGATTTAATATCCTTTGCGGATCATCTTTAGTTTTATGTTGTGCATCTAATAAAATTATATTGGATTTAATATCCTTTCTTTACTACTTCCTTCATTATTGGATTCAAAAATCGGTAGTGTATCCATGTCCCTAATGGATCAAACTACCCTTCTTTCCGTTGGAATACTATGTTCGTTTCTACCTTGAACAAGTATAGCCAACATTCTCTCGGATTTAGGAGCCACTGTTTAGACACCCCTAAACAGAGAGGTTCCGAGATCCTTTTACCTCATTTCTGAGGCGGGTGGACCCCCAATAGGTGTTAGTCTAGAGTGATCCTTCGAGTCGAGAAGTCTTGCATAAGACTTTCCTTTCCTTTCCAACTCTGAATCAGATTCATTACCTTCTCTACACCTTTGAACATTTCGTTCTAAATAAACAAACCCTCTAATAGATGACTCTTTTAACAAATATACATGAACAAGAATGTGTTCTGACTCTTTTCGATTCCTTTCTTTTCGTCCTGATGAGAAGAAGCATAACTCGGACCGACAATCGAATCTACCCTACGTAAATGGAAGCCCCAAAGCCGATTTTCTCCTTCACCAATGGACCGGACTTCGCCGTTTACAAGGATGAACTCGCCCGATAATGGGATCATCCGGTTTCGCACAAGGATTCGAGAACACAAATGTCAAGATCGCCGACGTTACCCTTTTCGCGCCGACAAACAAAGTATCCGAGATCGAAAGACCCTCGATCGAGTTCAACCTTAAGTCAACTCAAGAGTTTCCTCCCCGCAAAGGGTTCCAACTCGAGAGGAGTACCGCCGTCCATAGGAGGACCGTTATCTCTACCCCCCACCGGTCTAGTCGTCTCCGCACCTACCCCGCTCCCGCCAAACCGAAGGGGAAGGAAGTTCAAATTTGTAACGAGCATGTCACCGTGGAGGGTACAGATTTCCTTGCAAGACCTTCTGTTTTTGAAATTGGGTCCAGCTCAAGGATGCCACCCTTAACACGAACTCAGAGAAGAAACAGAGGTAGGAAGATTGCCAGGAAGGCCAGAGCTGCTGAAGTCGCTTTCTTAGAAGAAATCCCTGAGTACACACCACTACCTGAATACATACCATTGCCCGAATATACACCCCTTTTGGAAGGAAGTAGATTCCATCCCCTTTCCGCCGCAGACTCGACGAGGAAAATGTCCGCAGGATCGCTTCTACATTACCTCGACCCGCATACTATAGCGACAACAAAAGGAAAAGGGCTAGGATTACACCATTTGTCCGACTACGTACCGTGATCGAGAAGTTAGCAAAGAAAGAAAAATGCCCCGTATCGGAGATTTTAAGAAGGATAGGCATGGTGCCGGCCAAATCCCGTCTTGGACCGCGAGTAGAACTCGCTATCGCCGCAGAAGAGCCGAATAAGAAGATGAAGGCTAGTCCACTCGTTGTTGTTTCGTGTTTACGTATCGTGGAGGATACCACCTTCCAAGCATTCGACCGACGTACCATCCGGTCCTAGGCCTTCGCTCGCTAGAAGGATGGTATGGCGTCCCACTACCGCCAATTAAGACCGAAACAACGACTCCGAGAAGGAAAGTCTCGTCAGGAGACTCGAGTCCGAAGAAAGTGCTACCGCAAGAAAGGGGACTCATGAGAAGGAAACCCGACAGCTTATCACATGACAACCGCAAGGATGTACGTAAAAGACCACTAGAAGATGCTATGGAAAAGCTAAGAACCGATATTCGGCGACTAGCAAGGGAAAGAGAAGAGAAATTCGGAGATGAAGTTGACTCGTCAGAGTTCATGGATGATGAATATGCAGAAATTAACATGGTTGAAACGCGAGCTTCGTTAGCTTCACAAGGTGTCCCTGCAGCCGCAGAAAGAGAGGAACCGGAAGTAATGAGGAGGCAGCTTCAAGAGAAAGATGATACGATCGCCCAAATGGCAAAAAGGATGGAAGAAATGGCCGTAGCCCTAGCCACTCTCCGCAGTCAAGTTCAACCCCAAAGAGAAACACCCCGTAAGTCATTCACATTGTAGACGGAGGAAAGGAGATTACATCCGTCAACGGGGATGATCAATTAAAGAAGGATGCAACACAAAGTATGATTCCGAAAAGGATATCAAGAGCTTGGTGGAACAAGCAAGTGCGAGAAGCCTTGGCACAATCAAAGAGCGGGACATCCATTCGGACGGTAGACCTTACCCCGAAGAATTCGACGTTGTCCAATAACCGAAAGGCTTCGTACCACCTCCGTTCAAGACCTTTGATGGAACCGAAACCCTCAGGCAAGCATGTTGCACATTTTCGTGCCGCTTGTTGCAACGCCGGCGGAAGTGATGCATTACTCTTCCGTACAATTTGTCAGCAGCACCGTCGTGGATCGCCTTTATTGGTATGCGGAATTACCGAACGGCTCGGTGAAGACATTTTCGAACTAGAGAACCTCTTCATTAAGCGATTTGTCGGAGCTCAGCACCACATCACTATAGGTGATTTAGTGGTAGAAAAGCATAAACCCAACGAAACCTTGGTGGACTACATACTTCGATGGAGGAACCTAAGTATGAAGTGTGAGCCGCAGCTACAAGAACAAGCATGCAGTCGGCATTTTACTAGAGAGCATCCATGGCCCGATAAGACTTCTCCTCAAGGGATTTACTATTAAGACTTTCGAGAAGTTGTTAAGCAAGGCCGGAAGCTTGCAAGAGGAGGCGAAGCAATTAAGTTTCACCGATAAAACAGTACAAACGAAGCCCGTGAAAACTTTTGAAAAGAAGTCCGGATCGTTGCAGACAGCCGATAAAGGCAAGCAACCGATACAAATATCGTCGAATGGCCGCGAAGAACCTCAACGTAGCTGCCAGCAACCCCGACCCAACTATCGATCATCTCAACAAGTATGAACAACCGCCTCGTCCGCAACGTACGTTAAGGGAGCTTCTGAGCAAGGAGTATCCGTTCAAGAATGAGGCAGTGCCAAAAATGTTCCGCAGTTTGATGAAGACTCCAGATTTCCAACTACCAGAACCTAAGAGACCAGAAGAAGTCGACAAGAAATGTGATCCCAACTTTTGCCCTTACCACCGGATGCTTGGGCATAAGATAGAAGATTGTATTACCTTCAAGAGTTGGCTAAACGACAATCTTCGGAAAGGGAATATAACGATCCCGAAGGAGTACATGAAGGAACCCCAGAAAGGAGGTTCCGTCAATGTTATCTCGACGGATCTCATTGTTCCGATAGATCCCTATACGATTGATGATGGATGGACTACCGCTTGGACAAAGTCTTCGAAGAAGATTTTGGATCACATCCAAACCGCTTCAGTGCAAGCCTCAATTCAGAGTTCGAAACCTATCAAGTCGACACTATCACTTGCGATAGAAGGATCACCTCAACAAGAGACGACTGAAGAAAAGAAGAAAATTGACGAAGAAGAGAAGACCGAGGCTCCTAAGGCTAGACTAGGGGCTGCTTATCCTAGGATAGTTGTTTCCGATTCGGGGGAGAAATCCCTCGAACCTCCGACTCGTATGATTATCTCGCTCACTCCGGTGGGATCTTATAATGATAAGGGTTATGGCGTCGGCTACGTTTTCGATCGTTTCTAACGATTACGTAACTAGCGACAATCAACCTAATCCGGACGTCGATTCCGATACAAATGACAATTCTCAAATCATACACAATCTCAACGATCACAATGACAAAGAAGACATCCACCAAGGAGGCTACGAGAGTTCAACAAGCAACGAGTCTATTTGCGAGTTTCGAGGAGCTCCAGTCACAATAGAGTTAGAGCCTTCAGACTCCGAAGCTAATCCTGAAGAATCTGTCATTCCAATTCAGAAGGACGCATCAGCGAACTCAATACTAGATTCAGAAGAAATCACAGAAGTCAACTTAAGAAGTGGAAGAGTTCTACCTCCGAGAATGGGTCCAAAGGACAAAGGAAAACGAGTGGTTGCTCGAGAAGAACCAACCCCGTGCAGAAGAAATACCCATTCGGGAAGAAAACGAGACACATGAAAATAAAGTGGACTACAACTCGCTAGCCCATCTTAGGAAACTACCGACCAACCGAGCATCTACGACGCTCTCATCTTATCAAAGGAGATGAGAGAAGCTCGATCAAGGCCTTACTTGATCCGAAATTTGCTTAGCTCAAATGGCCGGAGATTCCTTAGATGAGGTTTGTTCGTTAAAGGAACAGCGAGGTATCACCTTCACGGACAATGACTTACTACTTGAGACAACAGACCACAACCGACCGTTGTACATTTCAGTTACAATTGGGAAGTTTACACTCTCCAGAGTATTGGTGGATCCAGGAGCATCAATCAATATAATGAATCTTCGAACGCTAGCATACTTGGAAATTGATGCTCGCGAGCTCGAAGCGGACAAAATGTTATTAAGAGGATTCAACCGTAAAGGAGAAAGAGCCCTCGGATCAATAACACCGCTAATAAAGACCGGTGACTTAGCAAAGACAACCGTGAAATTTCACATAATTGATTCGAAACGTCGTTCAACGCTCTACCTGGGCCGACCATGGGTACATGAAAACCGGATGGTACCATCATCCCTACATCAGTGCATCAAATACTATGATGGAGGGGAACAGTGCATCAAAGGTGACTTGCAACCATTCTCCGTACATGAAATTGGAATCCATGAAGATGCAGCTTATTACGCACCTCCGAAGAAAACAATCTTCTCCAGAGATACCATAACAAATGAAGCAAAGGAAATTTGGGACAACGAAGAACCTGAAGTTCTAGTCCAACAGACACTCACCACTCCCTTACGGCGAGATGGTGAAGGATTCTCCACAACTCGCATCCGAGGTCGAGGCCGGGGACGAGGTCGTGGCGGAGACGTTAGGACGAGTTGGACGAGGAAACCAACCATCAATGTTGAATGGGAAGATAGTTCGAAGAAGAAAAAGAAATCAAGCAAGAAGCAGCGACAATAAGTCGGAAGAAGCCGCAATTCAGGATCTCTCTCGAAAATGAAAAGAACGAGGAATATAAATCGATGTACGAGAAGATTAACCACTATGTACATACTATGACCCTGACCCCGATCCATTTTAATAAGATCGAGGGTATGGTGGTCAAAGAGGTACGCAGCGGCAGTACAAAGCCCATCAAGTTCTACCGTGGTGCTCCTTCTTCCAAAACTGAAAACAATGTACAATTTGAAGATGCTACTTCATCAGAATTAATGGAATTACCTTTTGAGTGGTACTCTCCCTGTGTTCAGAATTTAATTCAGCGTGGTTTCTTACCCCGACAATGGACAAAAGGTCAATCACAACATTTTGAAAAATTATGGAATAACTCCGGTCGTCCACCCAATTCAAGGCATGGTCTCGGATTCGGCACAGTAGGATCAGTTGACAATACTGAATTTTGCATGGTTGTCACTTGCAAGTCTAATGAAGACTGCATGGAAGCTCTAGAAGAACTTGAAGATTTACAAATTGGAAATGCTCCACCAGAATTCGAGGAAGAGATCAAATCTACAATAGATGAGTTAACGGAAGTTAACTTAGGTACTAGCAAAGAACCTAGACCTACCTTTGTTAGCTCCTTACTCAATAAAGAAGACTCCGAAAAAATAATCAAGTTATTAATGGAATTTAAAGACTGCTTTGCTTGGAGCTACTATGAGATGCCGTGTTTAGCTCCAGCAGGTCGCAATCCATAAGCTAGGAGTGGATCCTACTTCGTCCCGACGACAAGGCCCTGAAGAATGCGTCTAGAAATCGAACAACAAGTCATAGCTGAAGTTAAAAAGCTAATAGACGCCAAATTTGTCCGTGAAGAACAATACCCGACTTGGTTAGCCAACGTGGTACCGCCGAGAAGAAGAATGGTCGGATCGGAATTTGTGTGGATTTCGGAGATTTAAACAAGGCATGTCCGAAAGATGAATTCCCTCTACCGATCCCAGAATTAATGATCGACATTGCTTCAACACATGAAATATTCTCATTCATGGATGGATCTTCGAGATACAACTAGATAAAAATGGCTCCAGAAGATGAAAAACTTACGACGATTCGAACGCCGATCGGAGTATATTGCTACACAGTGATGCCATTTGGACTGAAGAACGCAGGAGCAACCTACCAAAGAGCGATGACAAGAATTTTTGATGATCTCATCCACAATCAAGTCGAATGCTACGTGGACGATGTGGTCATCAAAAGCAAAGTAAAGGACAACCACCTATATGATTTGAGAATTGTTTTCGAATGATTAAGACAATTTAACCTTAAGATGAATCCCTTAAAATGCGCCTTCGCGTCACCTCCGGAAATTCTTAGGATTCGTTGTCCGACATCGTGGAATTGAAATCGATCCGGAAAAGATAAAAGCCATCTTAGAAATGCCGCCTCCCAAAACCTTAAAACAACTACGATCTTTTCAAGGGAAGCTCGGCATATCTTCGACGCTTTATCTCGAACTTGTCGAGTAGGTGTCACCTTTCTCGCATTAGTTAAAAAGGACGCCAAATTTATTTGGGAAGAGAAATGCCGAGAGGGCCTTCGAGGACATTAAACAATATTTAATGACACCTCCTGTCTTAGCAGCCCCGAGCCTCGTGTAGACCGTCGATACTTTATACCGCGGCTTTAGACGACTCTCTCGAGCCCCGTTAGCCCGGTCAATGATGAGGGTAAAGAAAATGCTCTTTACTACTTAAGCCGTCATTTACTTCCGACGGAAATAAGGTATCCCACAATCGAAAAGCATTGTTTAGCCCTGATCTTCGCCGCTCAAAAGCTCAGGCACTACATGCTTTCTCAAAAGGTCAACCTGATCTCGAAGTTTAATCCATTGCAATACTTCGATGACCCGTCCGACGCTTTCCGGCGGACTTGCCGGATGGTCAATGATATTATCGCAATTCGATATAACTTTCGTGCCTCTTCGTGCCGTAAAGGGACAAATCCTAGCAGACTTCCTCGCAAAGACACCCTTTGCCGGCGGAATCTCCTCTCAATGACGACTTGCCAGATGAACAAATAATGAGCTTAGAAGACCCTGATGATCGACGTTGGGAATTGTATTTCGACGGAGCATCTTCAGCACATAAAGACGAAGAATCGCAAGTGATAGTGCCCGGTAAGGCAGGGATCGGATTAATCTTTATAACACCGGAGCGGGGGATGTTAAGATACTCCTATCACCTGACAGAGCCGTGTACAAACAACGAAGCAGAATACGAAGCCCTCATAACAAGATTGGAATTAACTATTCAAATGGTTATAACAGACATCAACATCTACGGGGATTCGTCAGCTAATCATTCAACGGATCACCGGACAAGATCAGAATTTTAAAACCAAGACTCGAGCAATATTTTCAGTATGCCATGAAACTGTTGGAACAAATTCCGAATGTGACGATCTACAAAATTCCCAGAAAAGAAAACGCTTTAGCAGATGCGTTAGCCCGCCTCGCAAAAGAATTTGCCTGCTTGCAAGATGAATCGATGGAAGTGTCGGCTCACGGACGTCGGGTCCTATCACAGCTCGACATAGACACAATACACAAATCGAAAAAGGAGAAGAATCAACTGCAACGAATGACGAAAAACACAGAAGATTGGTGAGCGCCATTAATAGCACTACCCGCAAACGAGAAAACTACCGGACGATAGGTCGTTAGCTCCATCGGATCAAGAAAAGAACTCCGTCCTACGCATTAATAAACGATACGTTATACAGAAGGTCTTTTGATCAAATGTGGCTAAGATGCCTGAGCGGGTCCGAGGCCCGTGAAATTGTTAAAGAGGTGCATTTAGGACTCTGTGGCGCTCACCAGTCGGGTCCGAAGATGAAAATGAAAATTAAAAGACTAGGGTACTACTGGCCCTCGATGATGACCGACCGCATGAAAATCGCCAAGAGCCGTCACCAATGCCAAGTGCACGGAGTGGTTCTACACCAACCTCCAAATGTGCTACATCCGACAATTGCGTCGTGGCCGTTCGAATGTTGGGGCACGGATATAGTGGGTCCAATAGAACCACCATCTTCAAAAGGACATCGCTTCATTCTTGCGGCTACGCATTACTTTTCAAAGTAGCAGAGGCGGCTCCACTCAGAGAAGTGAAAGCACACCACGTGCTACGCTTTTCAAGAACCAAGTTGTCTACCGTTTTGGAGTGCCACGCGAGATCATCTCGTATAATGGGTCGACATTCGAAGCACACAAATCAACAATTTTGTCGGGAGACACGGAATCGACCGGCACTATTCAACAATTTACTACCCGAGAGCAAACGGCTCTGGTCGAGGCTTTTAATAAAACTCTCGTTCAAATTTTAAAGAAAACTTTGGATGACAATAAGAGAAATTGGCACGAGAAGTTATTAGAAGCCTTATGGGCCTACCGGACAACCTTCAGAACTCCTACTCAAGCTACACCTTACGCTCTGGTGTATGGGTCCGAGGCAGTGTTACCCTTAGAGGTCCGAACTTCCTTCACTCGGAATTGCAGATTACAAACAAAATCACGACGAAGAGAATGCCAAATTACGACTAGAAGAATTGGAAAGCCCGGAAGGGAAAAGACTTGCAGCACAGCGAGAATTTAGAACTATACCAAGCTAAGATGGTTCAAGCTCATGACAGACCGGTCCGCCCAAGAACCTTCAAAGTTGGTGACTTAGTTCTCGTTCTCAAGAGACCTATCCTCGCACACCGCAAGATAGGAGGAAAATTTGAACCCACTCGGGAAGGACCGTTTGTGGTCGAGGCGGTTTACTCGGGAGGCTCTTACCAGCTAGTGAACTGCCAAGGGGAACAACATATGCTTCCGATCAATGGACGATACTTGAAAAAGTATTACGCTACCTGATGTTTCGAAGGAATGAATTTTTCATCCCTAGAAGCACGGGTGAAGTAATTACTTATGACTGGGTATGAACCCAAAAATAATAAAAAATGTGCTAAAATAAATAAAATCATGATAATAAAGTTTTCCTTGTTTTCTTTTCCAAATCAAAAATCTCTTTCATAATCTTATCCCACTTCATTCCTGTTGAATTTAAGAATATAAAAGGAATAAAAAAAACTGTCTTTAATAAACATTTTCTTAATGTTCTTGTTCTTAGTACAGCCCCTGATCCTTTTCCTTGTCTTTTCGCAGGGAAATGTCGAACGGGCGGTTGGTCCTGAACTTTAGAAATGGCGTAAGCCTTGCACTCGATGAAAAGAGGGTGAAAGATGGAGCGATAATAGAGATTGACTCGGACTTCGCACCGGCGAGCTACGCAATACGAGGAAAGTGACCTGGGTCCCGGTTGACCGAGAGGAACCGCCCGATCGGACGATGATGAAAGTGGGTGGCCCAAGCCACCAATCCAGAGCAGCAAGAAAAGGAAAACAAACACCGAGGAGGACAAGAGAATCAAGTCCGTAGTCGCTACGGCGAGAGGGCGAGCTTGTCGGCGCCGCGCCTACGTAAACTCGGGAAGTACGAAGAGCTACTCTCACAGCAACTCAACGAAGAAATAAAAATCGCCGTATCCGCAAGATGTTAACTAAATTAGCAGCGGACCAGCGCGACGAGGCAGTTGCTACTGCCAGTACATACACTTCAAGGATACCGGTTCGCCAGGAACATGAAGAAAGGAGGCTAGCTCCGAGGATAACAGAAGAGACCAGGGAAGTCTCAAGAAGAACAGAGGAAAGAAGGCTACAATGCCACCAGACAAAGCCACCGGTAATGCATAACCTTGTTGCAGAAGCAACCCCGGAGGATGTCCCGACGGACACCATCCCCGAGGAGCCGAGGTATGCGGGAGAACGTGAAGGGATTGAACCATATATCCCACAATACGTCACTGTGCCTCGCCATTTGCAAATTATTCCGGAATACGAGCTAGAAAGGATGCGGAATGTCGAGAAGAAAACTTTTCGAATACTTCGAGAGAATCAGAGGCAGGAGGATCAATATACTAGAAGGCCTCGAGCTACATACAGACGTGTTCTCAGAGCACGAACAACAACAAATCGTGGACTGCATCCAGGATTTGAAAAGAATGGGCCGAGCGGGCCGCTTAAGAGAAAACACTTACTCAGAACCCCGGAGATGGATGCCAGGGAAAGGTAGAATTACCATACAGTGTGGATGCTGCTACAACTTCGCAGAAGACAGGAAACGAAACCCACCGGGGATACTCCGTCATGGCCGGGTGGATCCGATGCCATTAGTCATCAAAAGGATGGTAAAAAGAATGATAAAGCATGGAGGGTACTCGCGCAGATTGCATACCCAACAGCTTGCATCATTAACATTTATAAGAAGGGTGATCGCATACCCCCGCACATAGATCACCACGATTTTGTCGGACCTTTCGCACGGTTTCTTTTTCGAACGAGTGTAATATCATGTTCGGATCCGACCTCCGGATAACAGGCCCGAGGTGAGTTCGAGGGCCGAGTAAAGATACCATTACCGGTAGGTTCCGTCATGATGCCGAAGGGCAACGGAGCAGATGTCGCTAAACATTGCATACCAGGAGTACCAGTGAAGCGGATCTCAGTTACTTTCAGAAGGATGGACGACAGGAAAGCACCTTACCACTTCCAGCCAAACCCGGAGTTAGAAAGCCTCCAGCCTTACGAGCTGTGAGTTACATGGAAAGTATCACACCTCCAACGTAGATCCATACGGCATCCTTGCCAAGGATGGCTTGGAAGGTGATGTTATTGACCATGCACCTCACTATTCAGACATGGATTTTTGACAGATGCCTTTTTGGATAGAACGACAAAGATCATACATAGTCCGTTTTGAGTCTATATGGATTGTATGAGATGTATTCCAGATCAAGTTGTATGATGTATCTTCAACATGATTGGAATGAAAGTGACCATGTCACATTTTTGGCCTTCACCTCTTTTGTGCAAGTTGATCGAGAAACGCCATTAAAGTTAAATGAACTTCGGATAAAGAACAGAAAAGAAACAAAAAGAATAAAAGAAAACTTTCCTTGAAAATCTAAAAAAAATAATAAACTCCAAATTCACGATAAAATAAAATTTGAATCGTTAAAAGACAAACAAAATGACCACAAATTTTAAATCAAATTCACATTCGATCTTCCAGATCTCAAATCAAATCTCAATCAAATTTCAAATTCAATCTTTCCAAATCTCAAATCAAATCTCAATCAAATTCAAACTCAACCTTCCAAATCTGAAATCCAATCCGTTCTACTCTCTCCCTTGTCTGGGATGGGAGCGGTCGATTCCATTGACACGGAGCCACGGGGTTTTCGATTCGGATCTAGTGGCGAGGAATTGTATCTAATCCAAACCAGCAACTTTCGATCAACTCTTTTGAATGAGATATGTAGCATCTACATATTCCCTCCTAATTTATTTCCTTCCATGAAAGTCTTTTACAACTTTCATGAAATTCTCGAAACACCAAAATTCCACACTTTTCAAATCAACACTACAAGTCATTGCAATATCAATTACATCAAAATCAAATTCTTGGGGTTGAGGATTTTACATCCGAGACTGCATTGCTTTAGGATTCTTTCCCTATCGCAATGAAATACATCAAAATCAAACTTTTGGGGTTGAGGATTTTACATCCGAGACTGCATTGCTTTAGGATTCTTTCCCTATCGCAATGAAATACATCAAATTCAAACTTTTGGGGTTGAGGATTTTACATCCGAGACTGCATTGCTTTAGGATTCTTTCCCTATCGCAATGAAATACATCAAAATTCAAACTTTTGGGGTTGAGGATTTTACATCCGAGACTCCATTGCTTTAGGATTCTTTCCCTATCGCAATGAAATACATCAAAATTCAAATTTTTGGGGTTGAGGATTTTACATCCAAGATCGCATTGCTTTAGGATTCTTTCCCTATCGCAATGAAATACATCAAAATCAAATTTTTGGGGTTAAGGATTTTACATCCGAGACTGCATTGCTTTAGGATTCTTTCCCTATCGCAATGAAATACATCAAAATCAAATTTTTGGGGTTGAGGATTTTACATCCAAGACTGCATTGCTTTAGGATTCTTTCCCTATCGCAATGAAATACATCAAAATCAAATTTTTGGGGTTAAGGATTTTACATCCGAGACTGCATTGCTTTAGGATTATTTCCCTATCGCAATGAAATACATCAAAATCAAATTTTTGGGGTTGAGGATTTTTACATCCGAGACTGCATTGCTTTAGGTTCTTTTCCTATTGTAATGAAATACATCAAAATCAAATTCTTGGGGTTGAGGATTTTACATCCGAGACTGCATTGCTTTAGGATTCTTTCCCTATTGCAATGAAATACATCAAAATCAAACTCTTGAGGTTAAGGATTTTCCACCCAATACCGCATTGCTCTGAGATCTCTCCTCATTGTAATGATTCGATCCAATCAATTTAATTTTCTTTTGAGGTTGAAGATGTTACATCTAAAACCACAAAATTCCAATTTTCATTTCAAGTTCAAATCCCTCCAAATTAATTTTGACAAACTTCAATTTAAATTGAAACTCAAATTGAAATCTAAACTCACACATCAAAACTTAAACTGAAACAAAATGAAATCTAAATCGAAATTCCTCCAGATCATGTGATTTGGAATTCACCCCCTTTTCCTTTCCCCAGTGAGAGTTCAGGAATCTCCAGTCTCAGAGAGATATTTGACACTCCCCAGCGGAAACTCTCCTACTCCGTCCTAAGTTTGTCACTTGGACTTCTGTGTTGGTTTTGTTGATCGCTTCGGTCAACGCCAATACGCGCGGTGTGCTTCGGGTTAGCACACCACACCTATCGAGGGTCCATTTGTTGACCTCATTTTTGATGAGGTCTCCTCTTCTTCTCTTTAGTACTTAGGATCTAGCCTTAGGCTTTTCCTTTGACTAATCTTAGAGGATTAGAATTGGGACCCACCACTTAGAAATTTCAGACCACTTCTTAACTCCGTGCAAACTCCACAAACTTGACTGTAGACCCCTAATCACCTAGAGGGTTGAAATCAAATGTGGAAGTTTAAAGGATGAGTTCCTATAGGACTCTTTGGCCTTAGGGCGCCTACTGGGTGGCCCAGTCCGGTGAGGGCTGACTTACACATACACTACACCTATACACTACACTTTCACACACCTCCTAAAACCACACCCACACCCAACTTGACCTCCCGACTCATGAAGGTGATTCACATGGATGGTCCTTAACCCCTAAGCCCTCGGCAAGAGGTTAGGAACAACATAGTGGATGCCTCAAATGAGTCCCTTCATGGCTCATGTGGTCTTGATATGGCTTCATGGCTCAACCAAAATGATTTCATTCCACTTATATTCACCTAATCTTCAATTTTGCAAATTTTCGATTTTTGACCCCGGGACCCTACACCCGCTAACTTACCCAAAACCCTTGAAATTACCCAAAATTTTCAAAATCTCCAAATCACCCAAAATTCCTCAAAACCAATCCCAAACATCCCCACATTACTCAAGCTGATCATTCATACCCAAAAATACCAAAAATTCCAAAAATACCTCCCAATACCCTTCAAATACCCAAAATACCCCTCTTAACCAAAAAATCCAAAAATTCAGAAAATTCCCAGAAAATTCTAAAAAATCCCAAATATTCCAAATTTCATTTTGTTCAACTACACCATGGGCCAATTTTGTCAATTTACCCAACTTTTATCAAAATCCCCAATTTGACCCATTTTAACCCAAACTAACCCAATTCAACTCCAATTAACCCCAAATCTTTTCTAAACCTTCCTTAACATTCCCACAAACAAAACACTAACATGATTTGCCCAAAATTTAGACCCAAACCCCACTCAAATTCAACCCAAAGCTAAAAGGCCCAATTTTGACCTAAACCCAAACCTAACCCAAATAAGCCCAAACCCCAAAATCAAAACCCAACCAAAGCCAAAACCTCTTTGAAACACTCCCATAAACATTTCCCAACATTTATTTTACATCAATTTCAACCCTAGCCCAACATTGGCCCAAGTTAGCCCAATTTGACCTATATTGGCCCATTCACCAAGGAAGCCCAAATTCAACCCAATTCGAACCCAAATCACTCCCAACTTGCTTCAAATCACTCATGACACATCCATGAGCTAAAACCAACATTTGTTTGGCCCAATACTTCACAAAATTCCCATCCATAAATTTATTTTCAAACCAGAAGCCCACTTTCTTAAACCTTCCTAAAAGCCCAAACTTCATGCTAAAGCCCATATGACAAATTCTTCTCATCATACCCTTAATTAAAATCATCCCTAAGTTCAAGTCAATCATCAAATAGTTCCAAATCAAGCCATGTGCCAAATCCCATCAAATCACTCCTAAATTACCAAAATTCCTAAAAACCTCTTTCATGAAAGTTGATTTAGCTTTTTCGAAGCGAAAGGTGAGCCATGAAGTCATGCATGAGCCACATGTGAGCCATGAAAGCCTTGGACACTTCACCATACCCAAAATGGCAAGAAGAGGGGACCCTTTAATGATTCTCTTAAGAGTGATTAACCACTCCCATGTCTCCCCTAACTCTTTCTTAAGCTTAATTGTACTTGGATTGTGACTTGACCCCACTAATCAAGCTGATCCAAGTGACTTTCCCTTCAGCCCAAACTGGCCTTGGAGGATGAACCTAACCCAGAACCAAGGGTTGACCCATTTAGACCCAAAACTAGCCCTTTCCCATTCCACTTTGATTCAAACCCTTTACACATGTCCATGGCCGATTGATTGCACAAACCTCCAGCCCCGACCCACCTGGACTCGAGGGTGACCCATGCTCGTAGGCCAGCTCGCCCAGGTCACCGGAAAACACCATGGCCGAGACCTTGGGAGGAGCCAAACTTTGGAATTCCACCTTGCTCGAGTTGCCCCATGCCCAATGGCCACCATGGCTATTCTTCCCTTGACCTAAGCAGCTGATCCCAAGCCCTAACTCCCCCTGGGAGGCCCTCCACCCTCTCCTATTTAAACACCACCCCTTCTCGGCCATGGAAGGTGCTGAACCAGACCTTACTAAAACTCTGCCAAAATTGCTCTAGATCACTCTCCATACTTAGAGCAATTGATCCCTGAGTGCAATTTGCCCTAATCCCCACCAACGAGCCCGATTTCTCGGCCAAAATTCCACCCAAAACTAGGACACTTCTCCATAGTGGATCAATCCCTAAATTGACTGGTCCTACACCTTCACCAGACCAAGAGGAGAAGTTTCCCACCGAAAGCCCCATCTCCAGGGCCATCCAGGTTGTTCCGACCTCTCCAAGCTTTGTGATCGGCTGTGGTCACTTTCATAGCCAGAGCGATTCACCAGGCCAAGGGACTTCATCTGGAGCTTGCTTGGACCCAATCGAAGGTGACACAACTCTCAGATCGAAGCTTCACTTCTCTGAGCAAAGGTATAAACTCAATCTTCTTCCTGAGCTTACAGAGATCTCCCATTTAATTTGAGTCAATTTAAATACATGTTTACCGTATGGATGTGTTCGTCTCCTCAAGACGAATCCATAGAGCATAAGAACACGAAAATCCGTTGAGAATCGAGTGAGAATTTAGGGTTAGAAGGTTGACGGTCACGGGTGCACACCAGTCGTAGACGATGACCATGAGCCATCGGATCGAGCGTGTAACGAGTGGACGGTCTGGATTGAGTCGGACAGCGCGTTGGTACGTAACCCGCGGGGCCCTGGATCGCTGAGTCGGATGGCGGCGCCGAATCAGGAGACGCCGCGTTGAGCTTCGGAGATGCCTAGGTTGACGCGGCGCCGCGTGGATAATTAGAAAATTAGGGTATTTTCTTATTTATTTAATTCCCTAAACTTCAAAAATGCATAACTTTGTGTACAAAAATCAGAAAAATAAAATAAAAATACCCTCTTGCTCAGTGAACAGAGGAGAATAATGTGGAAAAGAAATCATTTAATTTCATCAAGTATTTTATTTTTAATGATTTATTTATTGTCTGCATTGTTTTAATTCTCCATGCATATAGGAAATTCACCATGGCATGAGACCATAGGGCTTTTGAAGCCTACGAATTTGGGAACATTCCCCGAATTTTTCAAAGTCGAGGCCATCCTATGAAGAGTTATTGATTTTTCAATTCTAGGTCACTAGTCTGAGTATTTTAAATCCAATAATTAGCATGTTGTGAAATAAATTCCAAGAAAATTTGGTGATGTTTCTTATGATCAGAGGACCCTAAGAAAAATAGGTTTTGAATTAATTCACTTGGAATAACCCTAATTGGCTTAAACACCCAAAATAGGTCTTTAATTAATTAGAGCTAATCATACATCAAATTGACTTGAAATCAATTCTCCACTGACCTTTAGGATCGGAGGAACCCACCATAAAAGTTTGAAGTCGATTGGACTTGGTTAGCCCTACCAAATGGGTTGATTAAGCCATTTAGCCAATTTAAACTTTAAAAATTCATAACTTTCAAAATGTTTTTCAAAAATTCACCAAATTGGTTTTGGAGCCTCTCTGATATTAGGGGAATTTAAGAAAATTAAAATTTCAATTTTCTGAAAAAGTTGATTTTTTGTATTATTTTAGTATTTTAAATAATTAATAAAATAATAAAAATCACAAAAATCATAAAATTCACCAAAATGTCATATTTTGAATTTTAATCACTTAGGAACAAACCCCATATTTTTCTTAAGTCTCTATGATGAGATATTAAATTTTAAAGCCCTAAGGTAATTTTAAAAATCAAAAAAATGTATTTTTTAGCATTTCCATAAAAATAATTCTAATAAATCAAAGAAAAATCAGAAAATTGTAAAAGTTGGTTCTCTGATTTCCTTGATATTAGAGAGATTTTTGAAAAATATAAAATTCATTTTTCAACCTTTATTTTATTTTTAAATTAATTAATACTCCAAAACTCAAAATAATTATAATAAAAATAATATAATTCAAAAAATCACCAAAATTGGTCCAAGTGGTCCTCTGGTCATTAGAAATGTCCCATAATTTTATTAAGGACAGAAACTTTTCTGGGCGCTGTCGGCACCCAAAGCATTTTATTTTCTGGTGCACTCTGGTTTTGGGCGTCGTCGGCCCCAGAAAGCAAAATTCTAGATTTTGCCTCTTTTCGCCTTAAATTTGTTCCTTTCTTATTTCTTTGCTCCAAATGCCTAAAATCATCATACCTGCAAAAAAACATGAAAAATATCTTCCTTTAAAGTGCAATATCACCAAATATGAGTATAAAATATATATGAAAAATCTAACATATTTTTGGTGCATTACTAACCTTGAATGAGAGCTACCAATCAGACAACCTACGGAGGGAAATCCTTAACTTCAATCTAAGTGACTAACTATGGACCTTTGCAAGTTTTCATCAAAACTCTTTAATTTTTCAAGCAAAAGTTGTTGTTTAAAATTTTCATGCAGAGTTCACTTTAACAAGAAAAAGAAATTTTTTTTTATTTTGTAAATATTTTGTAAAGTAGTGTAGTTCACGGGCTAATTACTCTAATCAAGCTAGGACTACTGGCAACCTAAGGGTGTTGAGGGCAACAATCCCACCAAGAGTTGGTGAATAGTATCATCAGCCCTTGTTCTCTCCCCTCAATGAAGGTTCTTGAAATAGGAAATACTATTAAAAAAATCTCACTTTGTATCCCTCATTTAGCACACATTAGCATTGTCATCATTATCTTAGCCACATAGATCTCAAACTTACACCAGTACGATGATCTTATGTTGAAAAAACAAATGTCCTCAATTACTCAAAAGGATTTGAATACCTTATAGAAGACTCAAATCCAAGAGCATGGGGTTATTAATATAGGATAAGTAGTGTAGGGTACTTCTATTGATTTAGAGAATTGGCAGGTTCTGAGGCATAACTTGGTGGATCCCTAAGTACTTTGAGGTTTTTTTTCTTCGACAAAGAATAATAAGTTTACTTGTCCTTTAAAATATCTAAAAGATTACAAAAGTGTTCGGGACATAACTATAAACAACTTTAAAAACCTTTTGAAGCATTTCTAGTACACTTGAACTTATCGTGCTACTGAATCATTCATCCTGGATTAAGTTAGTATTAGTGATGATATTTTAACTTGTGCTCAATGAAACTCTCAATGTTTTAATCATCCCATGTGCAGAACAATTAAACATTCACCTCATGTTTCACTCTAAGAATTATGTGAGTAGACACCTTTAATGGTATATATCATCATTATGGGGATCCCTACTCCTCCTTATCAAAGTTGAGCTTGTATTGTTTTTAGAAAGGTTATGATTAATTATATTTCTCTTTTATAAACTTCATAACTTGATTAAATATCAAGCCTAGTTCATTACTAATCTCTTAAACATGCATGGGTAGATTTGCAATCTTAAAAATATATTAAGTGAAGTGCAATTGATCCTTTTTGAAAGATAGAATCATCATTTAACAATGGAGTATGGCCTCTAATCAGTAGATTATCGTCTTCCTAACAAAAGTCCTTCACCTTAAGGTCTCCCAATTAGATTGACTGCTAAACCACAATAATTAAAGAAATTACAATTTCACTAATTTTGAGAATAAGTGATGAGTTAGTTTCTACCTTTTATCCCCTTATGTTCCAATCATTTAAGAGAGTTCATTATGATCAACATTTCCCATTTACCTTTTAATTTCACCTAAATTTTAATTAGGGTAGGTAATCCCATAATTACAACATTGCCCTTAAGGCTCCTCACCTCATAATTACTCAATTTAAACTCAAATGACTTTAAAATTTTATTGTTATCTCACTCATGGATCACTTAAGATATTAAAGGAGAATTTGTAATTTTTCTAATCTTTACTTAATTTTTAAAAATATTTTTAATTGAAAATAGAGATTTTTGAAGATAATTAAAACAACTAAGTAATATAAACTTCTGTGCTTAAGAAAGTTATTGGGGGTTGAATTAGGTCAGAGGACCACTAGGAACAATTTTAGTAAATCTTTGAATATATTTTAATTTTTTATATTTTTTAAATGATTTCAAAATGAGTAAATAAATAACAAAATACATTTTTACTCTCAAAATTTCTGTTTCTATTTTTCATAAGTCTCTCTGACCTCAAAGAAAATTATATTACATTTTTCTTGTATTTTTCTTATTTTTAATAATTTTTTAAAGTAGAAAATTGGCCAAAAAATAAAGTATTTATTTTAACCTTAATTTTATTTTTCTTAGATGCCTCTTCTCTCAAATAACACCTGAAACCACTTTTTTATTATTATTTTTTATTTTTCTTTTCATTATATTATTATTTTAAGAGAAAATTTATATATTCTTAGAAAATTCATTTTTACACCAAAAATAATGTTTATAACCTTAAAATTTTTACAGGACCCTCTTGAAATGATTAGCCTCAATTTACCCAATTTGGTAATTAATTGAGTTATTTTATATTTTTCTTATTTTTGGTAATTTTCCTAATTTTAAAATAGAGTAATATTTCTTCCATTTTTAAACTGATTTTTATCTTTCCTAAGTTCCTCTAACCACAATAAACCTATCAAACCAATTTTTATAATTTTTGTCTTATATATTATTTTTATAATTGTTTTAAACAGAAAATGGTGATTTACATTGAAAATTAGGGTTTCCAATGTTAGAGGTGCTATTTAACTTTGGAAAAATTGAAGAACAACCCTAGTCATGTGATCCATGAAAAAAATATCTATTTTTATACCTTGATTTTTATCAATTTCTAAGGATATTATGCTTTAATGAAAGGTATTTTTGTGTTTTTGGCTGTACGTGATGTAAAAAGGTCCAAAAAAGGAAAAAGGGTGAAAAAGGAGCAAAATGGAGCAAAAATGGAGCAAAATACAAGAATTATCAAAAATTATGGCCTGGCGCCAGCGCCAGAAGTTGGCGCCTAAGCGCCAGACTCGATACAGAAACTCTCAAGTTTTTGACGACTTTTGGACGGTTATTTTGACGGAGTGAGCGGTTATTGGACGCGGTGTCCGGCGCCTAGGCGCCAGATTCCGGAGCCTAGGCTCCAGACATACCTTCTAGAAGATTCTTTGAATTTGGACATGTCTTGAGGAGGTGCCTCAAGGCAACCCTTAAGGCCTATAAATAGGAGTCCACTCCTTCCGAAAAAAAGTGTGTATGTGTGTGTGTGTGCCCCCATTGTATCCCTTATCTCTTAGCCACTTTAGGATCTCTCATCCTTAGAGAGAGAAATAGAGAGAGAAATTTAGGGCCACTTTTATTTAGTTTAGTGAGTTTATTTTCAAATTGTTGCATATGGAGTTCATTACACTGTGGAGTCAGAAGGAATCAGAAGATCTGTAGAAGGAATATTTGAGATAAGTATTTTATTTTTGATTCAAAGTTTATTTATTATGTTTTACTATTTATATTCAATGTGTTCTGAGTAGTTAGTTTACTTTCTTCCTTCAATTATAAAAAGATAAATATGATAATATAAAATTCGATGGAGAATTGAAAATCAAAATATTTTTAAAATATTGTGATGATATTAATACCTGATCTTACTTTACTTTTAAATTGGCCATTTAAATTGTTAAAACCTGTTGAAGAGTTTTGAGACCTAGAAGGAGAATAACTCTTAACTTGTAGATGTCACATGAATCCTTAGGTAGTCGAAGGCCATGCGCGGGCTATTCAAGGTGAAGTGCAAATAAATAGGAAGATAAGATTTAAAGGGCGTAGAATTGATAAGTTTTTAGAGTGACAGACTAAATTCTTCTAATTTGATTTAAAGATAAGGAAACAGTCACTAGTAGGGCCGACCATAGCCACCCTTGGACATCTAGTAGTGTGAGCCTAGATTAACCCATTCTACTAACAATACATCCGGACCTGATCTGTAGATTAGCCAATGTTCTTTGCGCACTGGATCAAAGGGAAAAAAATAGGAATGCTTCTATTCGGCACAATACCATAAAATAGATTCTCCAACGAATATTAAATTATCTTAAAAATCTTGGATTAATTGAAAGGAAGAAAGTTGTTTGTTTTATATTGTTTTCACAAAATCATTTTCTTATTATTGTTTTCTTTATCTTCATCTAGTAAATTAAAAGTAATTTATAGTTAGATTAAAATACAAAAAGATTTTGAAATACAATATTTAAAAATTTATTACCCTTTTTCCCCGTGGGATCGATATCGAGGTCTTTGTTTCAAAGCCCTTTATTACTTCGAAACGATACGTATACTTGCGTAGTACCCAAAAAGTATATAAAATATTTTCCTTTAAAATTATATTTTGCTATATAAACATATATTTAAAAAGTATTAATCACCAATGGCCTAGCATTCAGTAGCAATCAAGTTTTATTTAATGCTATTGTCGTAAATTAAAATTTGGTACACATTTATATAGCAAGTTATTCCGGGTCAAGTGTTTCGCACCTTTACCAAAAATTAAATTTTCTAGCACTGGTAACAAATTCTTGTATTTGGAAATACAAAAATCGAGTCGAGTTTTTGGCGCCGTTGTCGTGGATAAGAGGTACAATTTATAGATTTTTAAATATTATATTTCCAAAAACATAAAAAAATATAATAATATAAAAATAAAAATATAAAAATAAAATAAAATAAAATAAAAAAAATTATTCCTTGCTTTATTTTTTTTATGCGTAGTTTTGGTTCTGAAGGATTAATACCTTTATATTCTGAACTAGAGAGAAAAATTAGAAAAATTAAAAAGGGAAAACAAATTCAAAAATTTCAAGAAATGGCTACTTCATAAAATCCAATTGAACTTAATGATAAAAATGTTTATAAACCATTAAGGGATTATGCTAACCCTACAGTTGATGAACTTCATAGTAGTATTCAAATACCCACTGTAGATGCTAATTCTTTTGAACTTAAACCGTCTATTATTCAAATGTTGCAAAACAATCAATTTGATGAAACACCAAATGAGGATCCAAATTTACACCTTGTTAGTTTTTTAGAACATTGTGCTACCTTTAAATATAACAATGTTTCTGATGATGCTACTAGACTTAGACTCTTTCCTTTTTCCTTAAGAGATAAAGCAAAGATGTGGTTAAACTCATTAGCAACTGGTTCTATTAAAACATGAAGCTGAAATGGCACAAAAATTCCTTACTAAATATTTTCCTCCTTCTAAAACTGCTAAATTAAGAAATGATATTACTTCGTTTAGTCAATTTGACGGGGAGACAATATATGAAACTTGGGAAATATTTAAAGAACTATTAAGAAAATGTCCTCATCATGCTTTACCTGATTGGTTAATTATTCAAACATTTTACAATGGATTAATTGGATCTTTAAATCAATTATTGATGCTGCTGCTGGAGGTTCTTTAATGTCTAAATCATTTGAAGAAGCTTACACTTTAATTAAAGAAATAGCTAATAACAATTTTCAATGGCCTTCCGAAAGGATTAATCCTAAAAAGATGGCAAGTATTCACAATAATGAAGCCTTTTCTATCCTAGCTTCACAAGTAGCAGCAATGTCAAAAAAATTAGATAATTTTGCAATTAATATTTCACATAATAACTCTGCTAATATTGAAGATTCTCAAACTATTGAAACTTTACAAGCTATTGCAAGTAAAAATAATCCTTATTCAAATTATTATAATCCTGGGTGGAAAAATCATCCTAATTTAAACTAGAATAATTCACAACAACAATGGGGTAATAATCAATCTCATCCCATTGGAAATTGGAATAATCAAGTTAATCCAAATTATAAACCTCCTGGATTTAATAATCAACAGTAAAAGTTATCAATAGAAGAATTAATTTTACAAATGAATAATCAATTACAAAATCAAAATACTGCTATTCGTAATATCGACAATCAAATGGGGCAAATTGCAACTTTAATTAATAACAGACCTGTAGGAACACTTCCTAGTAATGTTGAAAATAATCTAAAGGAACTGGAAAAGAACATGAACATGTTAAGGTCGTGCAGACTTAGAAGTGGAAAGGAATTAAAAGAAAGAATGCAGAATGAAATTGAAAAAGAGATTGAGGTTGAAGAGATCAAAAAACCTAAAGAAACTCTCTCTCTAGTCAAGATCGATCGTTATACCTATTAATGTGGAAGTTGAAAAACCACCACCACTTTTCCTCAAAGACTTAAACGAGTAGAAACTTGATCATCAATTTTCTAAGTTCTTTGAAGTTTTTAAGAAACTTACTATTAACATACCTTTTGCTGAAGCTTTGGAACAAATGCCAACTTATGCAAAATTTATGAAGGATATTTTACGCAAGAAACGAAAATTTGAAGCTTTTGAAACTGTTGCATTAAGAGAAGAATGCGAGTCTAATAATTCAAAAGAAATTGCTCGAAAAGCTTAAGGATCCCGGAAGTTTCACTATACCCTGTGCTATTGGAGAAAAATTTTGTGGAAAAGCTTTATGTGATTTAGGAGCAAGTATTAATCTCATGCCATTTTCTATTTTTCGAAGATTGAATTTAGGAGAGATTACTCCCACCACCGTAACCCTTCAGTTAGCTGATAGATCTATCACTTATCCTAAAGGAGTTATAGAGGATGTCTTTGTTCTTCCCTGTAGATTTCATCGTACTTGATATGGAAGAAGATAAAGAGATACCTATTATTTTAGGGAGACCTTTTCTAGCTACCGGACGAGCTATGATTGATGTGCAAAAGGGAGAATTAACCATGAGAGTTAATGATCAAGAGATTAAATTTAATGTTCTTAAATCAATGAAGTACCCTGATAAAGAGAAATGTTATCAAATGGATATAATTGATTATTTAATTAAGAAACATTATCAAGAAAAATGTAAAGTCATTTCTGAAGAAAAATTTGAATTTTTAACTGATGAAAATGAAGAAGTAAAAGAAGAAGAGACTCATTTTAATAAAGATAACTGGGAAACTTTAGTCATAACTCAAAATGATATACTTTTACCATCAATTAAAAAAGCTCCTGAACTGGAATTAAAAATGTTACCTTCACATTTAAAATATACGTTTCTTGGAAATTTGTTAACTTTACCTGTTATTATTTCTTCTGAACTGAGTAAAGATCAAGAAGAAAAATTACTAGGTGTGTTAAAGAATTATAAGAAAGCTTTTGGTTGGACTATTGTTGATATAAGAGGAATAAGCCCTTCCATTTGTATGCATAGAATTTTAATGGAAGAAAATTTTAAACCTACTTATCGAACCGCAAAGAAGATTAAATCCTATCATGAAAGAGGTTGTTAAAAAAGAAATTGTTAAGTGGTTAGATGCTGGTATTATTTATCCTATTTTGGATAGTCGATAGGTAAGTCCTATTCATTGTGTTCGAAGAAAGGAGGTGTAACCGCTCATTGTCAATGATAAAAATGAACTAATTCCTACAAGACAAGTTACTTGGATGGTGAATTTGTATTGATTATAGTGAAATTAAATGACGCCACTAGAAAGGATCATTTTCCTTTACCTTTCTTGGATCAAATGCTCGATAAACTAGCTGGACACCCATATTTCACGTTTTCTAGATGGATATTCTAGTTATCATCGATTACTTATTGCTCCCGAGGACCAAGAGAAAACAACATTTACAAGTCCTTATGGAACCTTTTCTTTTAGAAGAATATCTTTTAGTTTATGTAATGCACCTGCAACTTTTCAAAGATGTATGATGTCAATATTTTGTGATTTGATTGACAAAGGAATTGAAATATTCATGGACGATTTTTCAGTTTTTAGAACTTCTTTTAAATCTTGTTTGGAAAACATTTCCAAAGTTTTGAAAAGATATGAAGAAACAAATTTAGTTCTTAACCGGGAAAAATGTCAATTCATGGTCACAGAAGGCATTGTACTTGGTCACAAAGTTTCACAAAAAGGGATGGAAGTAGATCAAGCGAAAGTGAAAATTATTGCTGAATTGCAACCACCTACTATCATTATCGATGTGAGAAGTTTTCTAGGTCATGCTCGGATTTTGTAGAAGATACATAAAGGATTTTCCTAAAATTGCTAAACCTCTTTGTAATTTATTGGAAAAAGAAGCGAAATTTAAATTTAACAAAGAATGTATTAATTCTTTTAATATTCTAAAAGAAAAACTAATAACTGCACCTATCATTGTTGCACCTAATTGGAATAAATCTTTTGAATTAATGTGTGATGCAAGTGATTTTGCAATTGGAGCTGTATTAGGAAAAATATATGAGAAGGTTTTCAAAGTTGTATATTATGCTAGTAAAACTCTCACTTCAACACAAAGAAATTACACTACCACTGAGAAGGAGCTTCTAGCTATAGTATATGTCTTTGATAAATTTAGACCTTATCTTCTTGGTACTAAATGTATAGTTCATACTGATCATTTTGCTATTAAATATCTCATATCTAAGAAGGATTCTAAACCTAGACTGATAAGATGAGTTTTACTTCTACAAGAATTTGATTTTCAAATAGTAGATAGAAAAGGAACTGAAAACCAAATTGCTGATCATTTGTCTAGAATTAAAAATGATATAATTTCGGAAGAAAATATAAATGAGAAATTTTCTGATGAATCTTTAATGTTATTCAAGGATGTAAAACACCTTGGTATGCTGATATTGTTAACTATTTAGTTAGCAATATTTCACCTTATGAATTGGATAACAAATTTATTAAGAAATTTAAATATGATGCTAAATCTTATATTTGGGAAGATCCTCATTTATTTAAAATTGGAAGAGATTCTATAATTCGACGATGTGTACCTTATGAGGAAACTTTTGCTATTATTCAAAAATGTCATGATTCCAATTTTGGAGGACACTTTGGCATAGATAAAACTGCATTTAAAATTTTAAATTCTGGATTTTATTGGCCTACCTTATTTAAAGATATGAGACATTATGTGAAAACATGTGATCGATGTCAAAGGATGGGAAATATATCTAGGAAGGATGAAATGCCTTTAAACTTTATATTGGAAGTTGAAATTTTTTATATATGGGGTTTAGACTTTATGGGACCATTTGTTCCATCATCTGGAAAAACTTATATTTTATTAGCAGTTGATTATGTTTCAAAGTGGATTGAAGCTGTTGCTTTACCAACTTGTGATTCCAAATGTGTTTCTAAATTCTTAAAGAAAATGATATTTTCAAAATTTGGAATGCCTAAGGTAATTATCACTGATGGTGAAAGTCATTTCAGGAATGTAAGAATTCAATCATTACTACAAAAATTTGGAATCAAACATAGAATTGCAACTACTTATCACCCACAAACAAGGGGAATGGTCAAGTATCAAACGAGAGAAATTAAAAGAATTTTAGAGAAGACTCGTTAATCCTAAAAGAACCGATTGGGTTGATAGACTTGATTCACGATTATGGGCTTATAGAACGACTTATAAGACACCAATCGGAATGTCACCTTACCGCTTAATTTATGGTAAACATTGTCACTTACCTGTTGAACTTGAACATAAAGCTTATTGTGCGATAAAGGAGTTTAATTTTAATTTGAATGAAACAGGAGAAAAGCGATTATTGCAATTGAATGAGATGGAAGAGATAAGAAATGAATCATATGAAAATGCAAGGATTTATAAAGAGAAAATGAAGATGTTACATGATAAGAAAATTTCAGGAAAAATTTTTGAGCCTGGACAAGAAGTATTACTATTTAATTCTAGTTTAAAATTTTTTCCTGGAAAATTAAGATCTAAATGGATTGGACCCTATATAATTGAGAAAGTATACCATTATGGAGCTGTGGATATTAAAGACCCCAAAACAGGAAAAAATTTTAAAGTAAATGGATTAAGATTGAAGTCTTATTTGGGAGATATTAAAATGATTTATAAAGAGGCTTATGAATTGAGTCAACCTGATTAAAGATTTACTTAAGTCGGGCAGACGACGTTAAACCAAGCGCTTTGTGGGAGGCAACCCATAAATGTAAGGTTATGCCTCGATCTTGACTAATTTTATATTACTTTAGAAAAATTTGATGCTTATAAGTCTTTGTTGACTTAAGCTGAAGATTATTTTGAAATATGTAAGATTTAGAAATTGGATCACTTTATTCTAAATATGAGTAAAAAGGAGATCAAGTTAACATTCATTATGATTGCTTATAATTTGTGTTATTGAGTCTAGATTACTCTTACCAGTATAATTTACCTATCTTGGAGAACGAAACTTTGAAATTTGACGATTAGGCGAAACGGAGTTGAACATAGTTCCGGCGCCTAGGCGCTAAGATTTGGCACCTAAGTGCCCGAATTAAACTATGTATCAATAGGTCCTGCGCCTAGGCGCCAGATTTGGCGCCTAAGCACCACGGTTACTGGGTAGTGCAAAAACCAAAAATTTTTCAGTTTTTCACACAATTTTCACCTTTAAATCAACCCATCTTCATCCCTAACCATCAAGCAATCAAAGTTACGTCCATTACACTTCATTCTTGAGAGATTTGATAAATTTTTAAAGAAATGGAAGGAAGAAATCTTGGAGAAGAGAATAGGGACAAGGTCTCAAAGGATCCTCAACCCTACTTCAATGGTTTCATCGCAGCAAGTTTAGAGAAAATTTCTAGTCACTTGGATAAGTTTGAAGCGGAGTTTAAAAGCATTGGAGATCGCCTTCATGAGATGTTTCATCAGATTGAACATCTAGAATGGCAGATGAAACTTCAATTTGATCATTTTGCAGCTTATCAAGATGCTCAAGTTGAAATGTATGCGAAGAACAAGTGGATTGACGAAAAGACGGCTACTGATTTACTTAGAGCGTTAGTGTTCTTTCCAAGCAGAATACACAAATTCTGGTAATGAGATGGTTATTATCTGGTTTGTTGAGTCGTTGTATCGATGTAGTGAATCGATTGTATTTGTGTATTTGCTTTCATGTTCAATGTGTGTTGTTTTTGCTTAGAAATTATTGTGTTTGATTGTGTATTAGGAACTTGAATCAAGTATGATACTTATCTGGAATATAATGAGCCAATATTGAAGATTATAAATAGAATTTAGTGAAGTTTGATTTGAACTTTATGTTTGATTGGTGGATTTAATATTTAATTTTTAAAATTTTTGGAAAATGTTTTGGAAGTTAGAAACTGAAGCCCTACTCTAATGCGAGTAATTGGAAGTTGAATTTATGAATTTTTATGGAAAATTAAATTTAAAAATATTTTTTTGTGAAAGGCGAGTCTGGCGCCTAGTTGCCAGAATTCAGCGCCTAAGCACTTGTTCGGCCTATACCCGAAAAATTCCTTAAATACCCCCAAAAGCCATTATCGATGGCAAAGCCTTCTTCTTCCCCCATTTTTTGCGAAAATCAGCTTTTAGAATCCATTTTGAGGTCAAAACATCATGGATTTGGGCGCGAAACCACTCGAATTTTTCATCTCAAGGTCAGATCTACACTTTAAACCATTTATTTTTGATTTTCACCATAGATTTCTCTAGGTTTTGCTAAGAACCAAAATTTTGAAAAAATTTTGATTTTTAGTGATTTCTTTGGATTTTTAAACTTATTTTAAGTTTTCTAAACTTAAAAAGAGTTTAAATTTTTTATTCCTAAATTTGTTCTTATTTTCTTTCACGTTTAGATGGCTCTGAAATCTAAACGCGGGAAGGCAAGAGACAACTTCAATAGCAGTAAATTTTCTACTGCGGCTACGCATTTTTGATTCCATGAACTTATGACGTCGAGGAAGTTCATTTCAGAACGAAGTTTCTATCATCCAGGGGAGCTGATTGAAAACACTATTGTTGCGCACAACTGGCAACGATTCTGTTATTTCAATGCTGTTGTTGTTATCCCTATAGTTCGAGAGTTTTATGCGAATTTTCTGGATGCCAAAGATTATGAAGTTTTTGTCAGAGGAGTCGGAGTAGAATTTACTCCTGAAAGAATCAATGTATTTTATGGCCTGCCACCGACTATAAAGTGTCAATATTCTGGATTATCTCCATCTGAGGGTGACTTGGATATGATCATTGGTTATTTGACTAACGGTACTGGATCTTGGAAGATCAGAAACGGAAAAAGGGTACACTTCAAATCCTCCAAGTTAAATGGTATTTCTAAAGCATGGCACTATTTTATTTCTGCAAGATTGTTACCTTCCAACCACCTGAGTGAAGTGACTAGAGATCGAGCGATCTTAAACTACTGCATTCAGGAAAGGAAGACTTTGATGTTGGTAGTATTATTTATGATTATGTGGATTCTACTATGAGATCCAGCACTTCTGTTGGACTGGAATTCCCATCTCTGATTTATTAATTATGTATTAGCAATGGAGTCGCTGCAGATATTTCGGAGGAAAGGTTGAAGACTACTAAGCCGATTGGTCGAGAGAGCATTAAGCATATATGATCGTCTTCGAGGGAAGAGATCGATCGCTCCTTCTTCGCACCCACTCCGAGTAGACCTTCTACTTCTCAACCTTCTACTTCGCCGAGCCACCATCGAGTTTACGGGAGTTAATGCATGATTAGTTTATAAAGCGACGAGCTAGGAGTTATTTCAAACTCACTGCAGGGTTGATACTATTGATAGGAAACTTGATCATTTATCTGACTATACCCAGAGGAAGAGTAGCTATGATGTTGAGTATGATGAAGCCCTCGTTAGATTTTTAAGGGTGAGCATGATGTTAGTTTCCCTACTTTTCCTAGTTTCACACCATTTGTTGATCCTAAGGATGTTGAGTTTTCCTTTGGTGACGATGATGATGATGAGGCTACAGCCAGTGACTAGTAGTTGATAGATCTCTATGTTGTGCTACTTTGTTGTTAGTTTGTTTTTTTTTGTTTGTTTGTTTAGTTTGATGTTTGAAATATGTTTATTTGTTTATGTACCTGTGTGGATTGATTAGTGTTAAGATTCTATTGTTAGAATATTCTTAGTATATTGTGTTTGAGATCGAGGTTAGAGTTATTTTATGATATGTTTGTTTCGATCTATCTGTTTAGTAATTAGTAATTTTGCTTCGCTTTTATTTTGTTTTAAATTTAGTATAATTATAAAAATTAGCTCGCTTACTTTTTATACCTGCTTCAATTTTATCTTTATTATTCATAAAAGCATGAGTAGAAGTAAATTTTTCTTTTTAAGATCATTTTTACAAACTTATAAAAATTTCCTTTTTAAAATTATGATTTTCTTTCTCTCATAATTTCAAATTTTCATAGTATACCAAAACTTAAGTTTGGGGGAAGGGAAAATACATTCAAATTTATATTTTATTTGTCCTTAAAGAGCTAATATTTTCTTAAAATAAAAACTTTTTAACAAAACTTGAGGAATGAGAATCTATTTAAGATCACTTTTATTTTTGAAATTATAAACAATTTAGTGAACTTAACCAAAATTTTAATAACTTTGATTGATTTTAAGAATAGAATTATTTAACTTAAAGAAGAATAAGATTAAGGAATTTTTCTATTCATGGTAGAAATAATGGAATTTTAGAAGTATTAAGTAATCAAAAATTATCACTTGAAAAAGAAAAGATTGAAAATCTTTTTAAATTCTTATTCATGTTATAATAATTAAGTGGAAATGTATAAGTTTTGAAAATATAAGTTAAGGATAGTGAAGTTCAAAATCATTAACAGGCTATCCAGATATAGTAATCCTCTCTATATGTAAAAAAAAAAAAAAAAAAAAGAGAAAAGAGAAGAGAGGAGAAGCTTGAGGAAATGCTTAATCAAAAATTGGCTTCACTTGAATTATCTTATAGAAGGAAAACTAGTTTCATATTTTACTTAATTTTTTATGCATGAATCTTTATTTAAGAAAGGTTTTTCAAGAAGATCTTTTTCTTGTAAATAATATATGAGATCTTAATATAATAAACTTCTATTATTTTCAAAATGGATGAAAAATTTGAAATCTTATGATTTGGTAGTTGAATATTCTTTAAATTCTTAAAATTAAACCTAGTTAGTGAAATTGGGTTAATAATTTACTAAAGACTTTATAAAATCAAAAATTATAAGGAATCTTAAATATTTATCTTTTATTTCAAAGGTTATACATTTTATATAGTAAAAAGGGTTACTTGAGGACAAGTAACATTTAAGTTTGGGGGATTTTGATCCATGAAAAAAATACCTATTTTTATGGCTTGATTTTTTTCAATTTCTAAGGATATTATGCTTTAATGAAAGGTATTTTTGTGTTTTTGGACGTAGGTAATGTAAAAAGGTCCAAAAAAGGAAAAAGGGTGAAAAAGGAGCAAAAAGGAGCAAAAATGGAGCAAAATACAAGAATTATCAAAAATTATGGCCTGGCACCTAGGCGCCAGAAGTTGGCGCCTAAGCGCCAAACTCGATACAGAAACTGTCAAGTTTTTGACGACTTTTGGACGATTATTTTGACGGAGTGAGCGGTTATTGGACGCGGTGTCCGGCGCCTAGGCGTCAGATTCCGGCGCCTAGGCGTCAGATTCCGGCACCTAGATGCCAGACAAACCTTCTAGAAGATTCATTGAATTTGGACATCTTTTGAAGAGGTGCCTCAAGGCGAACCTTGAAGCCTATAAATAGGAGTCCGCTCCTTCAGAAAAAAAAAGTGTGTGTGTGTGTGTGCCCCCATTGCATCCCCTATCTCTTAGCCACTTTAGGATCTCTCATCCTTAGAGAGAGAAATAGAGAGAGAAATTTAGGGCCACTTTTATTTAGTTTAGTGAGTTTATTTTCAAATTGTTGCATCTGGAGTTCATTACACTGTGGAGTTAGTAGGAATCGGAAGATCTCGTAGAAGGAATATTTGAGATAAGTGTTTTATTTTTGATTCAAAGTTTATTTATTATGTTTTGTTGTTTATATTCAATGTGTTCTGAGTAGTTAGTTTACTTTCTTCTTTCAATTATGAAAAGATAAATAAGATAATATAAAATTCGATGGAGAATTGAAAATCAAAATATTTTTAAAACACTGTGATGATATTAATACCTGATCTTACTTTACTTTTTAAATTGGCCATTTAAATTGTTAAAACCTGTTGAAGAGTTTTGAGACCTAGAAGGAGAATAACTTTTAACTTGTAGATGTCACATGAATCCTTGAGTAGTCGAAGGCCATGCGCGGGCTATTCAAGGTGAAGTGCAAATAAAAAGGAAGATAAGATTTAAAGGGCATAGAATTGATAAGTTTTTAGAGTGACAGACTAAATTCTTATAATTTGATTTAAAGATAATGAAAGGGTCACTAGTAGGGCCGACCATAGCCACCCTTGGACATCTAGTAGTGTGAGCCTAGATTAACCCATTCTACTAACAATACATCCGGACCTGATCTATAGATTAGCCAATGTTCTTTGCGCCTGGATCAAAGGGTAAAGAATATGAATGCTTCTATTTGGCACAATACCATAAAATAGATTCTCCAACGAATATTAAATTATCTTAAAAATCTTGGATTAATTGAAAGGAAGAAAGTTGTTTGTTTTATATTATTTTCACAAAATCATTTTCTTATTATTGTTTTCTTTATCTACATCTTGTAAATTAAAAGTAATTTATAGTTAAATTAAAATACAAAAAGATTTTGAAATACAATATTTAAAAATTTATTACCCTTTTTCCCCGTGGGATCGATATTGGGGTCTTTGTTTCAAAGCCCTTTATTACTTGAAACGATACGTATACTTGCGTAGTACCCAAAAAGTATATAAAAAATTTTCCTTTAAAATTATATTTTGCTATATAAACATATATTTAAAAAGTATTAATCACTAACGGCCTAGAATTCAGTAGCAATCAATTTTTATTTAATGTTATTGTCGTAAATTAAAATTTGGTACACATCTATATAGCAAGTTATTCCGGGTCAAGTGTTTCGCGCCTTTTCCAAAAATTAAATTTTCTAGCAGTGGTAACAAATTCTTGTATTTGGAAATACAAAAATCGGGTCAAATTTACATTGAAAATTAGGGTTTCCAATGTTAGAGGTGCTATTTAACTTTGGAAAAATTGAAGAACAACCCTAGTCATGTGAAGAATGAACTTTCCGAATTTCATATTTTTATGATTAGTATTTATTTATTTATGATTTAAACAAATTTTAGAGTATTTAATTAATTTAAAATAAAAAAAAGAAAATTTTTTTTATTTTTAGTCCACATTTTCTCCTCTATTCCTTGGGCACACGGTATTTTTATTTTATTTTTAGCATTTTTCTACACCAAGTTATGAATGTTTAAATTTTTTGTAATTGTTTAAATTAGAAAATACCCTTATTTCCTACTTTCCATGTCAACCTCGGTGACTCAAAAAGTACACATGAAACACTTTGATTCGACGCTGCCATATGCGTTAGCTACTGACTCAGCCTGCTTTCCATGGATCATCTACTCGTTCGACACCATCTAAGTCGTCCACTCAATACACATGCAATCCAATGACTCCTGGTCATCATCCCAAACATGCCCTAACCCGAAAACTGTTCATTTTATTTCTCGCTCGATTCTTAAAGAAATTACATGGAGTTTGTTCCTACACCTTCATCAAAGTGAGATGCACCTATCTATACGGTTACATGAGCATAAAATACATGTTCACTTCATAAAGGTTGAAACATATAGCAAAATTAGGGATTTTGGTCCATACCTTTGTCTAAGAGGTGTAGCCTCAATTGGATGATTGTAGAAGCTTACTTGGAGTCCTACGAGCATGCTCAAAGCATGACCTTGCTCTGGGATAGGGTCTAAGTAAGATTTCGATCGGAGGGTGGTGTGGCCTTGCTCAAAGTCTGGTACAAAGGGCTCGGGAAGGGTCAATTTTGATGGAGAACTTCCTCGCTTGCTCTGGGGAAGTATAAGAGCAAGTCAATTTGGAATTTAGCAAGGTTTGGTGGGATGGACGAAAGGTGTTCTTAATTTGGACTTTAATATTAAGGCAATGCAATGAGAATGATGGCTGGAAAATTATGAGGATGAGCTTCACAAGGCTGCTAGGGGGTCTGTGAGAATTTTGATAGAGTTTTGTTATGGTTTTTTCACTCTCCTCTTTTTTGCTGTGAGGGGTGCTGGTTTTATAAAGGGAGCCATGGCTACCATCAGGACAAGCCATGGTGGCCAGGGGAACACTTAGGTGGAGAGAAGATGGGCTCTAATGATTAATGTGGATGAGTCACATCAGGGAGTCCCAATTTTTGGTTTAAACCTTGGGGAGGCTGTCGGGCTTGGCATTTTCTGGCAGCTAGGTGGCCGGCCAGGGCAAGTGTGGTCACCTCCACACTGTGGGAGGTCAGGGGGATTGTGAGTTCAAGTCAATTTGATCTCAAGTTGGCTCATGGCCAAGGACCAAGGGAGAAATGGGGTTTAGGTTAATTTGTCTTGGATTGGATTTAATTGGTCAAGTGGCTAGCTCAAGTCCAATATGGCTAGGAGAATGGGAGGTTTAGGTCAGTTTTTTGTTGCTAGTTTGGGTATGAAACCAAGGCTTAGATATTTCATGAAAATTTTAAGTCCAAGTGAAGGAGGAAGAGGAAAGAGTCACCTCCACTTATCAAATTTGGAAAGTATGACCTCATGATGTCCATGGAAGGCTCCATGAGACATGTCATGCCATGTATGAGGCCATTGAAGATTTCATGAGAAAGGAAAATAGGATTTTATGAATTTTAAATGAAAAAATGTCAACATGCCCCATTTGGATAACATTTCATGTAAATGTATGGTATGCTTGGTATAATTCCATGATGAAATGATTTTAATTAATATGGGATGATGAAAAAGGGATTTTTATCATGTGGGCTCAATTTGTGCCTTTCAAAATTAATGTCATAGGCTTTTAGAAATGCATATGGGTATGAGCTTTCAAATATGCATCAAGAATTTAATTTTTGAAGTTGATCATGGGCAAATCAAAGATTTGATTTCAATAGGTTTTACACATGATGAAATTTAGTGTGGATTTGAAATTGGAGAAATTTGAAATGAAGTTGGTGGAAATTGAGTGTGATTTGGAGACTTTGTGCTTTTAGGGGAAATTTGAAAATTTTAATCAAAATTGGTAAATTTTGGTGCAAATAGGGTCATTGAGTGGTTATGGTTGCTCTTGGGAATTTTTGGAGTGAAATTAGAGATTTTGCAAATTTTTAAGGCATAAAGGGTATTTTGGTAATTTTGGCCAATTTATTGTACTTTAGGGATTTTGAGAAAAAATGGGATATTTTTAGGTAATTTAGATATTTTGGAATGGTCCAATATGATTGTTAGTGAACATTGGCACTTTTGGGCAATTTTAGAAATTTTAAGATATCAGGGGCATTTTGGTAATTTTGGAGAAATTTGGGGGTAAAAGGTCAAAATTGAGTGTTTTGGTGGTATTGAGGTTTATTAAAAATGTTAATCATAATGATACCCCTTTTGATGCCATGTGACCAATGAGAGCCCATTTTGGATTATCTACATGTTGGTTCTAGCCAACGTAGCCAAGGGCTAAGGGCTTGGGAACCACCCACATGAGTTTCCAAAAAAGTGGGGAACCAGGCTAAGCAATTGGTTTTAAGGTTTTAGGATTGTGAGTGAAATTTTGGTTAGGAGTGTGTGTGAGTCTGATTAAGGCCAAGCTACCCAGAAATAACCCTAAGGCCTGTCAATCCTAAGGGGACTCCTCTTGAGCTCCCTCGTACCGGTTTCATCTTATTAAGTGCTAGAGCAAATCCATACATGTAAAACTCTAGGAAGAGTAAAGAGGTGTTTATAATTTCTAAAGGGGGGTAGGGCTCCATCACTAGTTCTATAGGATAGTCAACAGGAAAGTCCTATAGCTAGATTTAGGGTCCAAAGAGAAGAAGACCAGACCTCAACAAAAGTGATGTCAGCAGTTCCGTGTGGGAGATTGAGTGGCCACCAATGCCACTGCCCCCACCGATGTCAATGTCAGCGCCACAAAGAAAAAATTAGCTAAGTTACGATTAGGATTAAGAATATCGACCGTTACTACACATGGAGATCCCACAGGGGTAAACAATGTTGAGGGATCATCCGTTGTTGTATCAGACTCATGCACTAAGGGCCATGCTTCCCACTGTCGTATTGATGTCATCAATGAGACACCCCGTCTTCAGACATCGATACCAAAAGGGAAGAGGTTGAGACCTAGGGTCACCGGTCAAGTACTGTCGGGAGACATAAGGAACCATCGCCTCTAAAGGGTAGACCCTTCCTAGAAGTTTTCTATGTCATTTAATAATCAAAGGACTTCATGTACTGATGTTCAAAACATTTGATGGAACCGGAAACCCAATTTTGAGCAATTTGCTACAACCGGGGGGAAGAGTAAGGAAACGTTGTTATTCCAGCTCTTCGTGAGCAGCCCTTTCGAGATCTCCTTCGATTGGCATGCCGAGTTGCCTAACAGTTCAGTCAAGACCCTCATAGAGTTGGAAGACCTATTTGTTAAAAGATTGGCTGATTCTCAGCACCATATCACCTTCGGTGATCTTGTGGTCGAGCGACATATACCAAATGAGAGTTTTGTTGACTATATCCTGCGTTGGAAAAATCTCAGCATAAAGTGTGAACCGTGGCTGCAAGAGCAGCATGCAATTGGGATTTTACTCAAGAGCATCCATGTTTCAATAGCTTTCGTACTCAAGGGTTTTACTATTAAGACCTTCAAGAAGCGACATAGCAATGATGTGAGTCTGCATGAGGAGGCTAAGCAGCTCAGATTTTTGGAGAAGGCCGAGAAGCTGAAGCTATTGAAGACATTTTGGGAAGAAGTCCAGAACGGTAGTGGCATTGGAAAGAACTATGTTTTCAATACAGATCCAAGCTGAATAGACTTAGTAAAGTTACTAACATCTGTAGAAAAAAAACAAGCAGAATGCTTAGCATGCTCAGCAGAATAGCCAGCATAATGGTCAGCGACAGTTTTAACAAAGACAATATCAAGCAAACAAGGGACAAGGTCTGACCATGATGGACCGATTGAATAGATTTTATTATTTCAAGGATGAAGTAGGGACAAAGATGTTTTGGAACTTAGTAAAGAAGTCGAGGTTCAGATTTTCGGATTCTAAAAAGACGGATGAAGTCAAGAAGAAGGATCATCATATGAATTACTCGTAACTTAGACTGATTGGGCATACCATAGAAAGAATATTTTGGCTTCAAAAAATAGCTTAAGATAAACCTCAAGAATATGAACATAAAGATCCAGAAGGAATATTTGAAGGAACCTGAAAGAGGTTTCATTAACATGATCTCAGCCGATCCAATCCCTACACAACTGATGATGGGTGGAGTACAATTTGGACCAGGTTCCAAGAAGATATTAGATCATATTCAAGCCACTTCAGTACAAGCCTCCATTCAGAACCAAAGGTTTTCAAAGAGGGAAAGACTAACAGCGTGAAGGGTAAACTAGGGGCTGTGTGTTCTCGATTGGTTGTTTTGGATTTGGGAAAGAAATCCCTCGAACCAATGACTTTGTATGATTATCTTTTTGCTCCTCTGAGAGCTTTTATTGAAAATATATTTGATTTTGGCTACGTTGTTACTGTCCCTAATGATTATGTAACTAAAAACCAATCTAATTTTAATTTCAATTCTTGTGATAATCATTAAATCATACAAGACCCTAACAAACTCATCAATATGGCTAATGTGGATGCTAAATACATAGGCTATGATAGCTGGGGAAGTGAAGCACCTGTCTTCGAGTCCAAGGAACTCCAATTGCAATAGACTTGGAAGTCTCAGATTTAGAAGCACCTTCAGAGAACCAAACACCACGCAAGAAGACAAGTCTCTAGTACACCAAAGTGTAATATAATATGCTAGCCCATCTCCGGATGTTGCCAGATAAACTAAGCATTTACAATGCTTTGATCCTATCAAACGAGATGAGAGAAGCTCTAATTAGAGCCTTACTTGATCTAGATATTTTATTAACTCAGTTGATCGGTAACTCCTTAGATGAGGTTAGTTCGTTAAAGGATCGATTCACTGCCACTTTCAGAGATGATGACTTATTTCTTGGTACAGCTAATCACAACTAATCTTTTTATATCTCAATCAGCATCGGTAAATTCATAGTTCTAGGGTGTTAGTTAATCTTGGAACGTCAATCAACATGATGAAACTACAAACACTAGCATATTTAGAAATTGATGCTCATGATCTTGAGGTAGATAAGATGTTGCTAAAAGGGTTCAACCAGAAAGAAGAAAGAGCTATTGGATCAATAACAGTATCAATGAGGATCAGTAATATAGAAAGAATAACTACAAAGTTTCATATCATCGACTCAGAAATGTCATTTAACGCCATACTTGGCCAACCTTGGATCCATGAGTACATGATGGTCTCATCATCTCTACACCAGTGTATAAGGTACTACAAAGGAGGATAGGAACAATACATCAAGTGAGACCTACAGCTGTTTTTAGTACATGAGATTGTTTTCCATGAAGATACAGCTTACTACGCTCCCATGATGAAACCTGCTTTCTCCAGAGACTCCGTACCAGAAAAGATCAAAAATACAAAAGGATTACAGAAACAAGAACTACTGGCTCTGATTCTACAGTCTTCTGCCGCCACTTCACAATAAGATGGCAGGAACTCTTTTACCCATCACAATAGAGATCAAGACCGGTGACAAGGGTGAGGAAGAGTTAGCAAGACTATTGAACGGAGGGATCCCATTATCAACATCTTCTTGGAAGACAACTTCGAAGAGTACAAGACAAAATAATGCAGTGACAATAATTCAGAAGAAGCCTCGGATGGAGATCTCTTTGGAGTAAGAAAAGGAGGAGGAATACATATCGATGTACGATATGATCAACCAAATATGTACAAGGCATGATCTTAATCCCAATTCTTTCTCACAAAGTTGAGAGTTTGGAGGTCAAGGAAATACGTGGTGCGGGTATGAAACCAATAAAATTCTATGGTGGTTCTTCTTCATTTAATCTTTTAATCAATGTAAAGTTAGAAGAGGAAGCTTCAAATGAATTAATGGAATTACATTTTGTCTACTACTCTTCATATGTTTAAAAACTTGTTCTGCATGGTTTTGTATCTGGTTAGTTGTCGAAAGAAAGGTTACACCTCTTTGAAAAACTATGGAACACTAAAGCTGAGAATTTTAACTTGAAAGAGGGTATTGGATTCAGCACGATAGGGTCATTCAATGATGTGATATTTTGCTTGTTTGTTATTGGTGAATAAGAAAAGGAATGCATTTAAGTAGAAGAAAACTCAAGAAAGCCTCAGATTGAACATGCGCCACCAGAGTTCGAAGAGGAAATCAAGTCAATAGTTGATGAGTTAAGGTAAATCAAGCTAGGGATAGAAGATGAGCCTATGCCGACTTTTATCAGCTCATTATTGAATGATGAGGAATATTCAGAATTAATCAAATTATTGTCAGATTTCAGAGATTGTTTCGTTTGGACCTGCAATGAGATGCCAGGTATAGCACTAGAGGTCACAGTTCACAAGCTTGGAATAGGCCTATCCATGACCCTGGTTAAGCAAGCTCCTAGGAGGATGCGTCTTGGAATTGAGCAACAAGTCAAAACATAGGTTAAGAAATTAATAGAGGCTAACTTTATTCAAGAAGAGCAATATCCAACATGGTTAGCTAATGTAGTGCCAGTCATGAATAAGAAAGGTCAAATTTGCATTTGCAAGGATTTTAGACTTAAATAAAGCATACCCAAAGGATGAGTTCCCATTGCCAATCCCAAAACTGATGGTGGATATTGCATCATCACATGCAATTTTCTCATTTATGGATGGATCATCCGAGTACAACCAAATCAAGATGGCTCCAGAAGATGTGACATTTGCAGCCTTCAGAACATCGATTGGGATCTACTACTACACGGTAATGTAATTTGCGTTGAAGAACATCGGAGCGGCTTGCCAATAAGCCATGACGAGAATTTTTGAAGACCTCATCCATAACCAAGTAGTGTTATGCAGATGATTTGGTCATCAAAAGTAAATAAAGGGAGGATCATTTATATTATTTGATGATTTTCTTAAATGATTACAGTAATTTAATCTTAAGATGAATTCCTTAAAGTGCATCTTTAGTGTCACCTCCAGGAAATTTCTAGGGTTTTTTGTCTGTCACAGAGGAATTGAAATTGATCTATAGAAGATTGAAGCTATCTTAGAAATGCCACCTCAAAAAACTTGAAACAATTATGGGTTTTTCAAGGGAAACAGGCATACCAAAGACGTATTATATCTAATCAGTCAAGTAGGTGTTAGCCCTTTGTCGGCATATTTTTAGGTTAGGTGTTGTATTTTTGAAAAGAGGTCGCCTACAGAAATTGTCGGCGAATTTTAAATTTTAAATTTAATTTAAATATATATATAATTTAGAAAGTAGTATTTGATTTTGAACATAATTTTAAATTTGGAAATTTTAAGATATGAAATCAAACTGATCTCACATCCCAAATAGTTTATATAAACGAGCACCGCACCACAAACCGTGTATCTATCCCGAAGAATAGATACATTGCTTGATGATGGGGCTCGATTAAATAAACTAAAAGACTTGTGACATCCGTTTGGTCTGCGAACCAATTTTATAAGCCGACAAGTTCCTCTGCTTAATATAAATGAATTAAGCGAGGTTTATATTACTCGGGTTCTTAAAGTTCCCTATAAGGGCAAGCCCCTATAGTTAATTACATCTTAAATGACGGGAATCACTTAAGAAAACTCTCGATAATGATCAGTGGTTTTGCTCTCAAGAATTTCAAAGTTTAAGGTTTTCAAAGTATCGGATTTTGGAGTTTCAATTAGGAATGGATCAAATTTGGAACAAGTTTGTTTTAGGAGTCCAAAGGAAGAGAAGTAGGAGAAGCTGAGGATCCAAGAGGAATCTTGGCAACTTCACGACTATCCTATTGTTTGGCTTAGATTTGAGAAAATCCTAATATTATCTTATGTTTCAATCTTGCCAATTTTAGTTAATTAGGACTTATATTCGTATGACACGATCATACGAATAGCCTCGAAGATGTGAGGGCTTATGTCGTACCGAACGACTACCTCGAGTCCTAAGACCGATTAGGGCTTAATTTGCATAACATGATTATGCAAATGCCTAACGAAAAATTGAGTATTTATGTTGCACTTAGGCAAACTACCTCGAAATCCTATGGCTTGGTTATTCTATTCTAAGAAAGTTTTCTTGAAGTAGACTCAGGTTTTGCTGATGACGATGGTCGTGCTGCCCACCATGCTCCGAGCTCCTTGTTGTTGCAGAGGTTTAGTTTTAGAAGTCATAAATCAGGAGATGAGAGAAGTGTTTTAGTTTAGAGAAAATCTTAAAATCCAAGTGTTTTTAATATCTTAATTAAAACAAATATTAAAGTTGTTTAAACAGAACCGATTAAGATCCCACGGTTCCGTCATCCTTGCAGATTATTTTCATCGAATTCACTTAGTCCAGATGAATTTGCTAAACTCAACTGAATGGGTTCCACACTTTCATTTAGACCGTGGGAAATCTCGTTAGCAACACGTGGGTTACATCATCTGAGGTATTCCTGATCATTCAACGAGGCGTTTTAATTTAGTTGCAATTGTAGTTTTGTGTTCTGTTTGTGATTAAATTTTGAATTGTTTTATATTTTGAAATGTTGTGGCGGTGAATTTTATCTTGTAATTATTTTTAATTTCATTTTAGTTTCAGTTTAGGGACTATCCTAAAGGTTTTGGTTTTCATGCAACGGTTGTTTATCATGCAAGAAAAGAAAGTGCAATGCGATTAATTAAATTGCGAGAAGGTAAATTGCAATAAAATAAAAGCGTACCTGGAGGGTCTTCCTGTCATCCTAAGCTGCACTTGAAACACATGTTAGAGCATTTAAGTATTCCAACATGTACCTAGGTAAAGCTAAGGGAAAGGTTTCTGGTTTTCTACCAAGCTCCTAGTCCTATAACTAGTCATCTCTTATGACGTCTAGGTTCTTGTGTTTTGGTTTAAGGACGATTTTCTTCATCAAAGAACAATTAAGTTCAATTGTTCTTATAATTATCCTATCATATTGAGGAAGTGCTTAAGACGAGTCTTAAACATCTTTTCAATACCTCTAGAATTGTTTTAAGTCCAAGAGAATTTAATTATACAAGTGAATTAATCATCCAGGAGTTTAAGTTTTGTTATCTTGCTCAGTGAATTAGGACATTTGAATATCCTATAAGTGAAGTAACACTTCACTTAATACTCTGTTTAGAAGTTATGACAACAAGAGCTTTTGAGGGCAAATTGATATTTTTGTGATTTAATTTAATTTTAATTAATGGATTTAAGTTTGGAATAGTGTTCAAGTTGTTTCAGATCTATTTTGAATTCTTTATGTCTTAGTTTATGTTATATTTAATTTAATTTAATTTAATTTAATTTAATTTAATTTAATTTGGTTTAGTTTTAATTTTAATTTAATTTAATTTTTTTAATTTTAATTTAATTTAGACTTTATTTTAATTTGATTTTATTATTTTTTTATTTAATTTAACTTAATTCAATATGTTTTAATTTAATTTAATTTAATTTAATTTAATTTTAATTTAATTTAATTTTAATTTAATATTTTATTTTTTATGTTTTAAAGATGATTTAATTTAATTGTTAAAGTATTAATTTAATTGAAATTTTGGAAGGATTTAATTTAAATGTTTTAATTTTAATTTAATTTAATGATTAAATCTTTTAGTATTTTAAATCTTGAGTTTGGATTATCATTTTAATTGGGAATTAAATATTATTGAGGTGATTAATTTAGGGACTCTTAAATTAAAGAATAAATGTCTTCTAAATAATATCCCTATTTTAATAATTTCAATTTTTATTAATCTTCCAAATTTAATTAATTGGTTAAGGTTTACTCTAATTAATCTTAAAAATGATTGATGGGTTTCTATCCTTTAATTATTTAAATTTCAATCATCCAAATCAGATTAGGATCAAATATTTTACTCTCTCATTTTATTAAGCCTAAAGTTTTAATTAAGGGTTAAAATTTTAATTACCATTTTGCCCTTCATGCTTAATAATTCCATAACTCACTAAATTGAGCTTAAATGAATTTGAAATTTTTATGTGGATTCACTCACATGTCAATTAAGACATTAGAGGAGAAAATGTGATTTTTCTGTATTTAATTTATTTATATAATTATTTTTTGTAGAAAATAGGGATTTTCAAGGAAAATTCAATAAGATGACCAAGGGACTTTTTCTGTTCTTAAGAAAATTATGGGATGTTCCTAATGACCAGAGGACCATTTGGACCAATTTTAGTGATTTTTTGAATTATATTTTATTTATTATAATTATTTTGAGTTTTGGAGTATTAATTAATTTTAAAATAAAATTAAAGTTGAAAATTGGATTTTATATTTTTCTTAAATCTCTCTAACCTCAAGGAGTCCAGAGAAATAAATTTTATATTTTTCTAATGTTTCTTTAATTTATTAGAATTATTTTAATGAAAAGGTTAGAAAATACATTTTTTAATATTAAAAATTACATTAAGCCTTTAAAATTCAATATCTTATCCTAGGGACTTAAAAAAAATATTTGGTTTGTTCATAAGTGATTAGAATTCAAAATGTAACATTTTGGTGATTTTTAATATCTTTATGATTTTTATTAATTTTTAATTATTAAAAATATTAAAATAATGATAAAAATCAACTTTTTTAGAAAATTATAATTTTAATTTTCCTAAGTTCCTACTGATATCATAGAAGCTCCAAAACCATTTTTGTAAATTTTTGAAAAGTATTTTGTGAGTTATGAATTTTTAAAGTTTAATTTTATCCATTTTGCTTAAGAGGCTTAATCAACCCATTTGGTGGGGTTAATCAAGTACAATTGACTTCAAATTTTTATGTGATGTTCCTATGATCCTAAAGATCAGTTGAGAATTGTTTTCAAGTTAATTTGATGTGTAGTTAACCCTAATTAATTAAAGTTCAATTTTGGGTATTTAGGCCAATTAGAGTTATTCAAAGTGAATTAACTCAAAAATTATTTTTTCTAGGTCCCTCTGGTCACTAGCAACATCACCAAATTTTCCTAGAATTTATTTCTCAACATGCTAATTATTGAAATTAAAATACTCAAAACAGTAACATGAACTTGAAAATTCAATAACTTCTCATAGGGATGGCCTCTGATCTTGGAAAATTCAAGGAATGTTCCTAAGTTCAGAGGCTTCAAAAGCCCTATGGTCTCATGCCATGGTGAATTTCCTATATGCATGGAGAATTGAAATAGTGCAGAGAGTAAATAAATCATTAAAAATAAAATACTCAATGAAATTACTTGATTTCTTTTCCATATTATTCTCCTCTGTTTACTGAGCAAGAGAGTATTTTTAATTTATTTTTATGATTTTTCTACACAAAGTTATGCATTTTTGAAGTTTAGGGTCAAAAATAAATAAAATATTTCATTTTCCCGCTCAATCGCCACGTGTCGCTCCCTGATTTGCTGGTGCGGTTCCGTTCATGGATGCAGCCTCTCGTCCAACTCCATCGGCGCCGTCCGTTGGATACACGCCCGATCGGACATTCGTTGCTTCTCTCCCTTAGTTCTATTCACCCAAAACCGTCCAACTTCAAACCTTGATATCTCCCTCGATTCTCAACGAAATTGAATGAATTTTTTTTTAAAATGATCTCCTAATCGAGTAGCACACATCTATATGGTGATGATATACTTAAAACATGTGAATAATTACAGAAAATTAAAACATGCTCGGCTGGAGGAGAAAAAATTTGATACCTTTGTCCAAGAGGTGAGGCCTCAATTGGAAGTGATTGGATTGAGCTTAGGAGTGCTTAGAGAATCTTTGGGAACAATTTGGCAGAGTTTACCCAAGGTAATCTTTGCATCTCCTCTCCTTGGTCATGGAGGTGGGGTTTAAATAAGGAAGGTTATGGTGGAGCTTGGGTGGCCATGAGGGTTGGCTTGGTTCATTCATCATGGTTTTTTTGGCTGAGAAAAACTCACATGATTGAGCTTGATCTTGGTGCAATCAATTGGGTTATGCCATGTGTAAAGTCAAGGATTTAAATGGCATGGGTGTAAGGAGCATTTTTGGTCCAATTTGGGTCAATTCATGGTTTTGGCTTGGTTCACTCACCGAGGCTTGATTTGGGCTGATGTGAGATCATTTGGGTCGGCCTCACATGTGTGGTGAAGTCCCCATCCAAGGTGAGGTGGCCAATTTTGGTTAAAGTGTATCATGAATGGGGTTAAAAAAGGTTTAGTGAAGGCTTAAGAAAGGCTCCCTCTCCTTGCCATAAGTGGCATGGTGAGGTGGAAAGGGCTCCCCATGGCTTGCATATGGCTTATGCATGGCTCCATGACTTCATTTAGCTTGCTCATGGCTTGGGGAAAAGGTTGGCTCACTTGCATGGAAAAGGGTTATTTGGAATTTTGAAAACTTTGGATTCCATTGATGGGATTTGTCATGATGCTACAAATGGGTTGATTTCATGATGGTTTAAGACTTTGGTCAAATAGGATTATCAAAGGAATGATGAAGAAAAGGTTTCATGTGGGCTTGGAAATGGACTTTGGGCTTTTAAAATTTGGTAAAGGTGGGCTTTTAGGAAGGTTTAAGAGAGTGGGCCTTTATGTTTAGCAATGGGCTTTTAGATAAAAAATTTTGTAAAGGGCCATGCCAAATAAATGTTGAATTTAGTTTAAGGATGTGTCTTGAATGATTTGAAGCAAATTTGAGGTGGTTTGGAATTGAATTGGGTTGAATTTGGGTTCATTTGGTAAATGGGCCAATGTAGGTCAAATTGGGCTAATTTGGGCCAATGTTGGGCTAAGGTTGAAATTGATGTAAAATTAATGTTGGGAAATGTTTATGGGAGTGTTTCAAAGAGGTTTTAACTTTGGTTGGGTTTTGGTTTTGGGACTTGGGCTTATTTGGGTTAGGTTTGGGTTTAGGTCAAAATTGGGCTTTTTGGTTTTGGGTTGAATTTGAGTGGAGTTTGGGTCCAAATTTTGGGCAAATCATGTTAGTGTTTTGTTTGTGGGGATGTTAGGGAAGGTTTAGAAAAGGTTTGGGGTCAATTGGAGTTGAATTGGTTTGGTTTGGGCTAAGTTTGGGTCATGGGTCCAAATTGGGCTTTAAGGTCAAAAGTGAAATTAGATTCAAATGTCAATCAAATTGGACTTGGATTTGGTCTAGATTGATATTGTGAATATTAAATTGAATTTTAAAATTGAATTGGACCAAAATTGGGGTCAATTGGGTAGATTTGGTTTGACATTGGGTTCACTTGGGTTAAGAATGGGCTAAATTGGGGGTTTTGGTAAAAGTGGGGTAAATTGACAAAATTAGCCCATGGTGTAGTTGGACAAAATGAAATTGGGAATATTTGGGATTTTCTGGGAATTTTCTGAATTTTTGGATTTTTTGCTAAGAGGGGCATTTTGGGTATTTGGAGGGTATTGGGGGGTATTTTTTGGAATTTTTGGTATTTCTGGCTATGAATGATCAACTTGATTGGTGAGGAAATGTTCAAGGTTAATTTTGGGGAATTTTGGGTGATTTGGAAATTTTGGAGGATTTGGGCAATTTTAAGGGCTTTTAGTAGGTTTGATGGGTGTAGGTCCCGAGGGTCAAAAATTGAAATTTTGAAAAAAAGAAGATTGATCGAATATGAGTGAAAAGGAAGCACTTTGGTTGAGCCATGAAGCCATGTTAAGCCTATATGAGCCATGAGAGGACTCATTTGAGGCATTCACTATGTTGTTCCTAACCCTGTCGCGAGGGCTTAGGGGTTAAGGTCCATCCATATGAATTACCTACATGAGTCAAGGAGTCGAAGTTGGGTATAGGTGTGGTTTTAGGATTTGGATTGTGTGTGTGAGAGTGTAGAGTGTGAGTGTAGTGAGTGTGTAAGTCGACCCTCACCGGACCGAGCCACCCGGGGCGGTCCTAGGGCCGAAGAGTCCTATAGGGAACTCATCCTTCAAACCTTCACATTTGATTTCAACCCTCTAGGTGATTAGGGGTCTATAATCAAGCTTGTGGGGTTCACAGGGAGGCAAGAAGTGGTTCAAATTTCTAAGGGATGGGTCCCAATTCTAGTCCTCTAAGATAGTCAAAGGAAAAGCCTAAGGCTAGATCCTAAGCACTAAAGAGGGAAGAGAAGACCTCATCAAAAATGAGGTCAACACCCTTTTTGGCATTAATTAAAAAGGACATCAAATTCATTTAAAATGATAAATGCTAGTAGGTCTTAGAAGATATTAAACAATATCTAATGACACCTCCTGTGTTTGCAACCTCACTCTTGGGTAGATCTTTGATACTTTATACTAAGGCTTTGAACGACTCTCTTGGAGCTCTTTTAGCCCAAGTCAAGAATAGGAGTAAAGAGAATGCCCTCTACTACCTTAGTCGTCGTATTATCCCGATGGAGATAAATTATCCTACCATCGACAAGAATTGTCTAGCCTCAGTTTTCGCCTTCCAAAAGCTTAGACATTTCATGCTCTCTCATAAGGTCAACTTAATATCGAAAGTTAATTTGTTGCAATATTTGATGGCACGACTGACACTTTTTGTAATGTTAGCAAGGTGGTCAACGATTTTATTGCAATTTGATATAACTTTCATACCCCTTTGCGCTGTTAAGGGACAGATTTTAGCATATTTTCTTGCAGCGCATTTGTTTCCAGCTGATTTGCCTCTCAATGACGATCTACCAAATGAACAAGTGATGAATGTGGGTGGAGCATGCCAATGATCAATGTTGGAAAATGTATTTTGATGAAGCTTTGTCAACACGAAGAGACAAAGATTCACAGACGATAATACCTGACAAAAGCAGAGATCGGTTTGGTCTTCGTAATGCCAGATCGAGGAAAGATAAGGTACTCCTACCACTTAGCAAACTCATGTACGAACAACGAAGAAGAATATGAAGCTCTCACGGGATTAGAGTTGACAATCTCAACGGAAATAACTAGCATATACATTTACGACGACTCACAGCTCATTATCCAGCAAGTGGCTGGACAGTACAAAATTCTGAAGCCAAAGTTGGAACAGTACTTTCATTATACAGTGAATTTGTTAGAGAAAACCCAAAATGTAACGATATACCAAATACCGAAAGGAGATAACACTCATACAGATGCTTTAGCCAAGTGAACCACCCTGCTCTTTTATCCAATTTGAATGTATTTTAGTAACAATTAAATATTTTAATCTTTTAATAGCAGAGTTACTTTAAAGCGCAATTATACGTATCGTTCAAGTAATACAAGGCTCTAATGGAGTCCTGGATATCGATCCCACAGAGAGATATATTAAAGCCTACTGACTAGGATTATAAAAATCAATTTAGAATTACAACTAAATAAAAATGTCTATATGTTACTAATATGCAATCGATAATAATATGAACCTTATATTAAAACTAGTTTGCTAACAATTTACTAATACAACTAGAGTTAAGTTCAAATATTGATAATAGCAAGAATCTTTCTCCTTAGTTAATATATTTAAGTGAAATGATAATTATAATTGGTTTTAATGTATTGTACCAAATAGGAGCATACATATTCTTTACCCTTTGGTCCAGGCATAAAGAACATTGACTAATCCTATGCTTGGTTACTGATTCTGCGGCTAGGCTAGGAGGATACCGGCTCTCACTTCGGAGCTCCCGTGTTCCCCTCACCTGAGGGCTAAAAATCTACATATCAGCACCCAAGTGATAGGACAGAATTGAGGAGTTTAGCCTGTCACTCTAAAATCTCCAATTATACGCCCGATTAATATTATTTCACTATTTATTTGCACTTCTCCCTTCAAGGATTTACCCGCCTATCTTGCAAAGAGAAATGTGATATATTGATCCCCGATAAATATATGTGCGCCAAAAACTTGACTCCACACCGAATATTTGTGCTGATGATTTAGATATGAAAATTATGATTTTATAATATGGGATACTACGCAAGTATAAGTATCGTTTATCAAGTAATATAAGATTTTCTGATTAAGCCCCGAGATATCGAACCCACAGAGAAAGTGATAAATCTTTAAAGAAATAAGTAAACTATCTTTTTACTTTTTTTAATTAGCTTTTGAAAATATGTTTTGATTTTGAAAAGTTTGATAGTTGATTTCGCTCTTTCAGTTTTCTTATAAAAGTCAAACAATGAAATTAAAATGATAATAACTGTAAACACGGTATGAAAAAAAATATTAACTAAAATTGGTATGAAAAACACTATTAACTAGAATTGGTATAAAAAACACTAACAAGAATATCTTTTTCTTTCTTTTATAAAGTAGTAATAATTATGAAAATAATGTTGTGGAAGTTTTTAAATTTGTTGTGAAAAATAGAAGCAAATGTATTCTTTACCCGTACTTGGTTCTATAATAAACATTGGTTAATTTAAAATTTTATCATTTTGAACATGGTTAGGCAGGGAGGATACCAGCTCTCACTCTAGAGTTCCATGATTCCCTCCACCTTGAGGCTAACTTCTCATAACAAAATTCAAAACTTCAAACCAAATTATGGGCATTTAGCCTGTCACACTAAAAATCCTCTAATTTTACTCTCCTTTTTAAAACATCTTCTAATATATTACATTCAATTATATGAACTACATTTTTCACCCATATAATTGCATGTGATTCTTTCTAACTTTTATGAGACAATACCGCATTGAATCTTACATAATCTCACCACAAATTTTACATCTTAACAGGCCAAATTAAGAAGTAAATAAAGTTTTTAGAATCAATTTTCACAACCTCTTCTAACTTTAAACACATATACTTTCCACAACAATTCTTCATGAATTACTTACTTCTTCATTTAAGAAAGAAAAAGATAAAGTAAACTACTCAGAATGCATTAATAAAATACAAAAACACATTGATTTGAAATTAAAAACCATAAGAAAAAAAATAAACAAAAACAAGTATTAAATAAAAACTAAATGTAAGAATAAAAGTAAACACTTATCTGAAAATCTTTTTCACAAGACTCAAGAAGTTCCTCTGAAACTTTGACTCTTCACTAACTACTCCTCAGAGCAAGTCTCTCAACTCTGATGACTCAGAATACAGACTTCAGACTTCAATAAAAACTAAACTAAACTAAAGGAAAGAAAAGTAGTGGAAAGAAGAAGGCTTCAATCCTACACTTTTCTCTTTTCTACTCTCTACTCCTACTCCTAATTAAAACTAAAATAAAAACTCTTTAAAAATGCAATGGAAGAACCCTTCAAAATGCAAAGGAAGAGCTCTATATTTTTTCCTAAGACTCTCTTTAAATATTAAACTAAATGGTGCCTTGGTATCTCTTCAAAATGTGTCCAGATTTGATGTATCCACCAAAGAATGCATCCCTTCATTCAAAATTGCTGCCCAAAGGAAGTTATGGAAGTTATCACCAAGATTTGCATCCCATCCCATTTGAAAATGGCGCCAAATTCAAATTAAACTCAATTTTTAACTGTGGCGACTTAGCGCCGGCCTAGTGGCGCTTAGCCGCCAATGCCCTAATTTTCATTTTTCATTTTTTTCTCCAAATTTGATCCAATTTTGCTCCTTTCATCATAATCACTCATTTTCATCATACCTACAAGAGAAACATAAAATAATTTCCATTAAAGTGCAATATCATCAAAAATAGGTATAAAAATGTGCATAAAAAATATTATATATTTTAGGTGTATCAAAATCCCCCAAACTTAAAATGTTACTTGTCCTCAAGTGACAATTAATCTCATAGAAAAATTTTAACATGCAAATTATGTAATGAGTTTCTTAGGAAGATAACAAAATTTTGTTCTAGAAATGGAATAGTTTAATTTAGAAAAAATTTCAGTAATTAAGATTAACTTAAAGTTTAGAAAGTTCTTAAAGAAAGAAAAATGATAAATATAAGTCTCTATCTAATTCAGAAATATTTGTAGATTTTTCAAAATATAGGATTCAAACATCTTATTTTTCTTACTTAAAAATCTTTATTTGAAAATAATTTTACTTACTATATTATAACTTTAAGCTTTAGATTTTCTCTGAACTTATATGTTAAACTTTAGGTATGGAACCAATTTTTGATTAGGCCCTTAAATCCTCAAGCTTTTCCTCCCTTATTACATAATATTTTTCACTTTTTCTTTTCTTTTTCTTTTTCTATTTTTTTTTTCTTTTTCTAAGGCATGGATTATTGTATCTGGATAGGCCTTTAATGATTTTGAATTCCACCCTTCCATTTAAAATAAAGGTCAGATATATATCTTTCACTTAAAAATCATAATAATAGTATTTGAAAATTATTCCTCAATAAAAGAAATTTATGTTTTTAAGAATAAAAGTCAAATCTTCTATTTATCCAAAAATATAAAATTTCTTACTAAAGATAGATAGCTATATTTAACATCTCTTTACTAAGAAAATTTTAACTTTAAGTTTTTCATGATTACTATAAATTTTAAACTAAATTCTTTTATTCATTTCTATATTCAAAATTTTTGTTCCCCTAATATAACTTCATATACATAATTGTTCTCAATCAAGAAATAAGATTTATTTTAAGTATTCTTGAGAAAAATAAAATTTTAGGTTTTTGAAAAATTTTTTTTTTTTTTTTTAAATTCCCCCCCCAAACTTTAATTTTTAGTTAGGATAAAACATTTAAGCATAAGAAATGATACATGAGTGAGAATTAAAGAATAACATAACATGCTTGCGAGAATTTAAAAATCCTAAATATGCAAGTATAACAATTTAAACAACGGGAGTAAAATGAAATCAAATTTAGTTTTTGAAAACATTTTCTTTTTATAACAAGAAAAGTAAAAATTTCAAAAGAATTCTACAGTAGTGAAGGTTTTCAAAGCAAATACACACTAACTGAAATCACTCTGATACTAGATAGCAAATGGTAGTGGTAGGTTTTTTTAAAGTTTTTAAGCATGCGTTTCCTAAATAGTAGTTTCTATAGTGTTCTCTAATCTCATAACAGTTTTAGAGTTAAAGTACACACTAAAAAAAACTCTAGTACAACATACACATTAAAACATTTACTACCACACACACTACAATCAAAGCAACATATAAAACATCAATCCAACAACAATACAACTGAATATGCATAACAAATAAATAGTACAACTACAATCTGCATACTATCAAAGTTCACATCACAACATAATCATCAAACAAAATACTACACAAAGTACACAATAACACAACACAACAACACAACAACTAAAATAAACAACATACATCTACTCTTCATCCTCATCATCATCATCCTGCTCGTTTCAATCCCTTGATGGCATATAAGGTATGTAGAATGGATGAGGGGGCATCTCAGCACTCTGATCACCTCTAATCAGTCTATCCAAATAATGCTGATAATTCTCCTCATACTCATCATGTTTAACAATATATCTTTCCATATTATCCATTTTACCATCCAAAATCCTTATTAATAAACCAGTCTGTGAATCAGTAGATCATGAAGCACGTGAAGTAGTAGCACAAGAAGTAGATGCAGTAGAAGCAGAAGCAGTAGAAGCCCTACCAAATCCTCCTCTCCAGCCAAATTCTGAATGTACAGTGTAAGCTCCTATGATTACACTGGAGATAGGTCTCAAAGGCTGAAGTACCTCTTCCCAAGTTTCAAACTTCACTTCAGACCATTCACATATTGAATGAATCAAGGAAGGAAATCTCATACCTGCAGTAGTGGTATATCTGGCACAATTCAAAATATAATCATAAATGATTGCTCCAATATCTATAAGCTTCCCTTACTGAATGCAATGGTTCAAAACAACTCTTTCCCTCGTCACTTCACTTGTATGACTTGAAGGCAACAGTTTAGAAGAGATAAAATAATGTCATGCCTTAGAAGTGGCATTTAATTTGGAAGCAGGAAAACTCACTCTTCTATCATTTGTTATTTTCCAAAATCCTCTTCCATCAGTCAAAAATCTCATTATCTCATCTAACTCTCCCTCCGTAGGATGAAAATTTGAATAAAAACAAAACATAGCGAGGAGGCGATTGATAGAAAGTGTTAATTACCCCGAAAGAAAAGTTCACATCTTGCCCCTAACCATCACTAATTTCTCTTCGATGCGAGCAAATTCGCATAGTATTCTCTAACAACAGAAATAACAGCAACAGCGGAGAAACAACAATAGTTCTCCTAGTTCCTCCTAGCAATCATATCTTCAATCACTTCTACTCGCTTACTGAACACTCTTTCAGGAATCAATTTATGTGACTGCAACGCATCGACGTATCGTTCCTCAGCCTTCGCACTAACAAATTTGTCAGAATCAAACTTCATCTTGCCTCTCGCGCGCTTTGATTTTGGAGTCATTTCTAAAAATTCAAGAAAAATTTACCATAAATTTCAAAATCAAACTAAACTTGCTAATTTATCTTCCAAAAGATGTTTCCACTAAATCCAAGCAATTTCTTATATTTTTCCTCAAATTTTCACTATGAATAGTGATTTTAAGATTTTCCAAAATGTACTCAAAAATACATGGTGAAAATCAAAAATTTTTACTTAGGAGTAGTGCTCTTACCTCAAGAAATCCAAATCTACAATTTTTTGTTGAGATCGGCTCTTAAATGGTCCAAATCAAGGATGCCCTAGACTCTCTCTCGCGTGAAAACAATGGGTTGAAGATAAACAGGGAGTTAAAAAATGGCAATTCACGGTTTTTTAACGGGTGGGAACCAATTTTCGCGAAATGGCGCCTTAGCTTGAACCCTTCGGCGCTTAGCCGCGAAATCTGGCGCTTAAGCACCGGTACTCTGGCTCTTAGCCGCCAATACCCAGATCTTCACAATTAAGGTATATGCTTTAAACCACTTTGTTAATCACCCTTAATCTCTTAAAAATGATTATCTCTTCCTCGTAAATCTTCCAATATTCCAATTCAAATGTTAAATATTCATCGATTCCGAACAAATTTCACACAAACACAACTTATATTCATTAAAACAAACATTACACTTAATACAATCCTAGAATCTCTATCCACATAGATAAGATGAAATTCTCTAAATACAAGAGTCTTAATCTCAAATTGATAAGTTTACATCTCTAGGATGTAACTATCACATCATAAGGCGTAATTAAAAACTTAAACATAAACACTAAACACACCAAACAAAACACATAAGAACACAAAACATATAAAACAAAACACATAAGAACACTAAACATATAAAACAAAGCATACTTAATTCCACTCCCCATTAGGCGGATTATATCCAGGACCACTATTATTCTCATTGGACCCTTCTGGAATATAAATTTGATAGAACGGGCGATATTTGTTCATTATTACATCTTCTTCTTCAATCCATTTGTTCTTAAAAAACATCACCTTATCTGCTACTTCCACATATCTTGAATCACTGAATTGCATCTTGAGTTGCCATCCCATGTGCTCCAACTGTAAGTTAGTTTCATTGATCTTTGATTCCATTGAAGTCACTCGAGCTTCAATATTTGTAATCATTTCTGCAATCCCTTGATTACTAACAGTGAGAAATCCATTGAATAACTCTTTAGCACTATCACTAATGAACGTACTCTTGTCAGAATCTTGCTTCTTTATCATCTCATTCTCCCAGGAAGACATGATGTACTCAAAATACTCTTCTTAAGACTCAGGAACGAAAATAGGACTCAGGGCAAGTGTTTCTCTTAAATCAGGTTCTTTTTATAGATTGGGAAGTGATAAAACTACCCCAAGTCATTTTAAAACTACAAAATAACTTCCAAAACCTCTTCCCTACGATCTAGGCTTCTAGAATCTCATTTTTCACGTTTTTTTGTAACTCCGGTGCCTAAGCGCCAACTAGGCGGCGCTTAGCCGCCAGTGCTCAATTTAGCACAGGTCTGTCAAATGTCCAAATTTTCATTTTGACTCCTCTAAGTCATCAAATAAGGTCAAATAAACTCTATTTAGTTCAAAAACTCCAAATTACTACCACTAAAAAACATAAAAACAAACCAAACAAAGAAAACAAAGCACACAAAACAAACATAAAGCAAAGCACACTGACAAATATGGGTTGCCTCCCACAAAGCGCTTGGTTTAATGTCTTCAGCCTGACAAACCCAGAACTCATTCTTTGTGACCCAACATCAGATTCTCATCAGATTTAGATTGCTTGACTAAAAAATATGGTTTAAGTCTATATCCATTAACTTTAAATATTTTTTCAGTCTTAGGATCTTGAATATCCACAACTCCAAAGGAATAAATTTTCATCACAAGAAAAGGACCCATCCACCTGGACTTAAGTTTTCCAGAAAAAATTCTCAATCTGGCATTATACAGCAAAACTTTCTGTCCTAGCACAAGATTTTTAGTAATAATCTTCCGATCATGCCATAACTTCATCTTCTCCTTATAAATCTTAGCACTTTCATAAGATTCATTCCTTATCTCTTCAAGCTCATTTAATTGCAATAATCTCTTCTTAGCAGCATCTTTCAAATTATAATTGAACTCTTTAATAGCTCGAAATGCTTTATGCTCGAAGTTCAATCGGTAAATGACAAGTTTTTCCAAAAATCGGCACTATATGGGGACATTCTTGTAGGGGTTACGTCAGGCGATCCTATAGGCCCACAAAGCATAATCCAGTTTGATTGACCAATCCTTTCTATTTGGATCAACAATCTTTTTCAATATTCTTTTAATTTCACGATTGGATAATTCAACCAAACCACTTATCTGCGGATGATAAGCAGTAGTAATGCGATGATTAATATGATATTTCTTTGCTAACTTTCCAATAATCGCATTTCTAAAATGACTTCCCCCATCAGTTATGATTACTCTTGGTATTCCAAATCTAAAAATATATTCTTCATCAAAAACTTTGCAACACTTTGAGCATCACGTCGAGGTAAAGCAATAGCTTCAATCCATTTGGAAACATAGTCTACTCCCATCAAAATATAAACATTTCTGAAAGATGGTGTAAATGGTCTCATAAAATCTAATCCCTAAACATCAAATAATTCAACTTCCAATATATAATTGAGGGGCATCTCATTTCTCCTAGAAATATTGCCTACATGTTGACATCTATCACAATTTTTAATATAAGCATTCACATCCTTAAAAATTGTAGGCCAATAAAATCCAAATTGTAAGATTTTATATGATTTTTATCACATCCAAAATGTCCCCCATAATCAGAATCATGACATTTTTTAATAATTTCATAAGTCTCCTTCAAAGGTACACATCTTCGAATTATAAGATCCTTTCCTTGTTTATATAAAAATGGGTCATCCCAAAAATAAGTCTTAGCATCAGACAAAAATTTCTTCTTTTCCTGATATGTTAAACCATAGGGTATAATATCACTGACAATAAAATTTACTATGTCTGCATACCACGGAATACGCCACTCATTAATAGTGAACAATTTTTCATCAGTAAAATGTTCATTAATTTCTTCAACATCACATAGAGATTTTTCAATTTCAAGCCTGGACAAATGATCAGCAATTTGATTTTTAGAACCCTTTCTATCTACTATCTCAAAGTCAAATTCTTGCAAAAGAAGAATCCATTTTATCAGTCTCGGTTTTGTATCTTTTTTCTTTATTAAGTATTTGATAGCAGAATGATCAGTACGCACAACACATTTAGTTCCAATTAAATATGATCGAAATTTATCAAAGGCAAATACTATAGCTAATAACTCTTTCTCGGTAGTGGTATAATTAATTTGAGCTTCATTAAGAGTTTTACTTAGCATAATAAATAACTTTGAAAATCTTATCATATTTCGACCCAAACAGACACTAATAACGATAATCACTAGCATCACAAATTAATTCAAAAGGTTTTTCCCAATTTGGTGAAATTATTACGAGTGCATTGATTAATTTTTTTTTTAATGTTTCAAAGGCTTTGAGGCAATCATCATCAAAATTAAAAATTGCATCCTTTTCCAGTAAACGGCATAAAGGTTTTGTAATCTTTGAAAAGTTTTTGACGTAACGCCTGTAGAATCCAGCATGTCCTAAAAAACTTCTAATTCCCCTTGCATTGATTGGGTAAGGTAAATTAGATATAACTTAAATTTTTGCAGGATCTACCTCCAAACCTTTTTTTGCAATCCGATGTCCCAAAACAATTTCTTCTGCTACCATAAATTAGCATTTTTCCCAGTTAAGGACCAAATTAGTTTCTTCACAGCGTTTTAGAACCGTAGATAAATGTTCTAAACATGATTCAAATGAAATTCTAAACACTGAAAAGTCATCCATAAAAACTTTAATCCCTTTTTCAATTAAATCACAAAAAATAGCTCGTCATACATCTCCGAAATGTAGCGGGGCATTACATAAACCAACGAGCATTCTTCTAAAAGCAAACGTACCATAAGGACTGGTAAACGTAGTTTTCTCTTGATCCTCAGGAGCAATTTGAATTTGATGGTAACCAGTATATCCATCCAGAAAACAAAAGTATTTATGCCCAACCAGGCTATCCAACATTTGATCCAGAAATGGAAGTGGAAAGTTATCTTTCCTTGTGGCAAGATTTAATTTTCTATAATCAATGCATATTCGCCACCCTGTAACTTGTCCTGTTGGTATTGTTTCATTCTTTTCATTAACAGTCACAGTCACTCCTCCTTTCTTAGGAACACGGCGAATAGGACTAACCCATGTACTATCTGAAATAGGGTAGATAATTCCAGCATCCAACTATTTTAAAATTTCTTTCTTAACAGTGTCTTTCATGATAGGATTTAATCTCCTTTGGGGATCAGCCCGCGGTTTGCAATTATCTTCCATAAGAATTCACGTGCATACAAATTGAAGGACCGATTCCTTTAATATCGAGCAATTGTCCATCCAAAGACTTTCTTATGCTTCTTCAAAATTTCAAGCAAACTCTCTTCTTCTTTTTTAGTTAATTGAGAGGAAATTGTAACTGGCAAGGTTGAGGATTCACCTAGAAAAACATACTTCAATTTATCAGAAAGCATTTTTAACTCAAGTTCAGGAGGTTTTTCAATTGATGGACCATAAGATTCATCTTTTTCAGTCAAATCCAACAATTCAAAGCTTTCGCGAACATACTTTAAATCTTCCTCTTGAAAATTTTCAAAATCAAGTAACTCCTCTTCTTGCTTATGTTCCAATTCTTCTCTTTCAGATTTCTCTTCATAAGTTGACTTTAAATGATATTCACTCAAATATTTGATAACAACCATCCTATAACATTCATCTTCTTTACCTTTAGCAGGATATTTCATCGATTTTGAAATATTAAATGTAACAGTCTGATTATTAACCCTCATCATTAATTCCCCTTTTTGCGCATCTATCATGGCTCGGCCTGTAGCTAGGAAAGGTCTTCACAAAATTATAGGTATCTCTTTATCTTCCTCCATATCTAACACAATGAAATCAACGGGAAAAACAAATTGATCCACTTTAACCAAAACATCTTCTATAACTCCTTTAGGATATGTGATTGAACAATCTGATAATTGCAGAGTTATAGTAGTTGGGGTTATTTCTCCTAATCCCACTCTTTTGAATATTGATAGAGGCATAAGGTTAATGCTTGCACTGAAATCACATAAAGCTTTTCCATAGAATCTGTCTCCGATTGCACATGGAATTGTGAAACTACCAGGATCTTTAAGCTTTTTAGGAAGCTTTTTCTGAATTATTGCACTGCACTCCTCACTAAGTGCAACAGTCTCATTATCTTCAAACTTCCTTTTCTTGTTAAGAATATCCTTCATAAATTTCGCAAAGCTTGGCATTTATTCTAAGGCTTCAGCAAATGGAATATTAATAGTAAGCTTCTTAAATATCTCCAAGAATTTTGAAAATTGCTTATCCAACTTTTGTTGACGAAGTCTCTAAGGAAATGGAGGTGGTGGTTTTTCTAAATCAACCTTAGGTGGAGAAATAGGTCTTTCCAAACCTTTCGAAGTGTCCTCTTTTGGTTCTTCAATCGCTTCTTTCTCTACTTCAGTTTTTTTTTAACTCTATCTTCCAATTCTCTTCCACTTCTCAGTTGAATTGCTTTTACTTGTTCTTTATTCTTTTCTCTTTGATTTACTTCAGTATTACTTGGAAGCATTCCTTGGGATCTATTACTTAAGGTATTTGCAATTTATCCCAATTGATTTTCAATATTTCTGATGGTTGCTCCTTGAATTTGTAATTGATTTCCCATATTTGACACCACTTCTTCAATAGACAACTTTTTCTCCTTTAATTGTAAAGCATTGTTATAACCTAAAGGATAGGTTAATCTATTATTATTATTATTTCCTTGGTTGTTCTAATTCCCCAATGGGTTTACTTGGTGGTTCCCCCATTGTTGATTAACACCACCCTGATTATTGGTATTCCAGTTAAAATTTGGATGATTCTTCTAACCTAGGTCCTAATAATTGGAATATGGGTTGTTAGGCTTAATTATAGTATTCACAGTTTCTGGTGAAGAATAAGAATAAACCATTTGGCCTAATGAATTTTCTTCAATCATTGAATGTGGCCGAGAAAAATTCATCCCAAATTAGTCTACCTTCCTTGAAAGCAGATAGCAACTTGATTTGCTAACATTGTAAAAGCATCATTTTCAAAAACACTGGCTACCTTTTTAGGATTTAACCTTTCAGAAGACCAATGAAAATTATTAGTAGTCATTTCTTCAATTAAAGCATAAGCATCAGAAAATGGTTTAGACATTAATGATCCACCAAGCATCAAGCATCGATGATTGATCTAAGAGATCCAACTAATCCATTATAAAAAGTTTGAATTATTAACCAATCTGGTATCGAATGATGTGGACATTTCCTGAGGAGATCTTTAAATCTTTCGCATGCTTCATATATTGATTCCCCTTCAAACTGACAAAAAGATTTAATATCATTTCTCAACTTAGCATTCTTAGATGGTGAAAAATATTTAGCAAGGAATTTTTATGACAGTTCACCCCAAGTTCTAATTGATCCAGGTGCTAATGAATGTAACCATATTTTAGCTTTATCCCTTAGTGAGAAAGGAAAAATTCTAAGTCTAATAGCATCATCCGAAATACCATCATATTTAATAGTAGCACACAACTCTAAAAAATTAGCAAGATGCAAATTAGGATCTTCGGCTTTTGCTCCCCAAGCCGATTATTAGACACCATTTGGATAATAGCGAGATTTAAGCTCAAAAGAATTGAGCAGCTACGAGCGAGGTTTGAATACTTACTACGAAGTTCATCCACTGTAGGGTTAACATAATCTCTTAAAGGTCTCAATTCTTGATGGATGCCAACATTTTGATATTGATGATTTGCCATTTCTTGAATATTTTTATCTTTTTCTGTATTTTTAATTTTTTTTATTTTTCTGATAGTTCTTTCTAATTCATAATCGTAAGGCACAAGTCCCTCAGAACTTGAACTACACATACAATAATAAAACAAAACGAAACACAACACAGTAACAAAAAGAAAGAAAAATAAAAATTTAAAATTTCTTAATTTTCTTTAATATGTAATTTCAATTAATTTCTCTCCCCGGCAACGGTGCCAGAAACTTGATCCCCAATAAATATATGTGCGCCAAAAACTTGAATCCACTCCGAATATATGTGCTGATGATTTAGATATGAAAATTATAATTTATAATATGGGATACTACACAAGTATACGTATCGTTTATCAAGTAATATAGGAATGAGATATCGAACCCACAGGGAAAGTGATAAATCTTTAAAGAAATAAGAAAATTATCATTTTACTTGTTTTTTTAATTGGCTTTTGAAAGTATGTTTTGATTTTGAAAAGTTTAATAGTTAATTTTGCTCTTTAAATTTTCTTATAAAAGTCAAACAATGAAATTAAAATGATAATAACTGTAAACACGGTATGAAAAACACTATTAACTAAAATTGGTATGAAAAACACTATTAACTAGAATTGGTATGAAAAATACTAATAACTAGAATATCTTTTTTTTTCTTTTATAAAGTAGTATTAATTATGAAAGTATTGTTGTGGAAGTATTTAAATTTTTTGTGAAAAATAGAAGCAAATGTATTCTTTACCCTTAGTTGGTTCTATAAAGAAAATTGGTTGAATTGAAATTTTATCATTTTGAACATGGTTAGGCAGGGAAGATACCAGCTCTCACTCTAGAGTTCCCTCAATTCCCTCCACCTGGGGGCTAACTTCTCATAACAAAATTCAAAACTTCAAACCAAATTAGGGGCTTTTAGCCTGTCACACTAAAAATCCTCTAATTTTACTCCCCTTCTTAAAACATCTTCTAATATATTACATTCAATTATATGAACTACAATTTTCAACCATATAATTGCATGTGATTCTTTCTAACTTTTATGAGACAATACCGCATTAGATCTTACATAATCTCACCACAAATTTTACAACTTAACAGGCTAAATTAAGAAGTAAATAAAGTTTTAGAATCAATTTTCACAACTTCTTCCAACTTTAAACACATATACTTTCCACAACAATTCTTCATGATTTACTTCTTCATTTAAGAAAGAAAAAAATAAAATAAACTACTTAGAATGCATTGAGAAAATACAAAAACACATTGATTTGAAATTTAAAACCATAAGAAAAACAATAAACAAAAATAAGTATTAATTAAAAACTAAATGTAAGAATAAAAGTAAACACTTATCTGAAAATCCTCTTCACAAGACTCAGGAAGTTCCTCTGAAACTTTGACTCTTCACTTAACTATTCCTCAGAGCAAGTCTCCTAACTTCGATGACTCAGAATACAGATTTCAGACTTCAATAAAAATGAAACTAAACTAAAGGAAAGAAAAGTAGTGGAAAGAAGAAGGCTTCAATCCTACCATTTTCTCTTTTCTACTCTCTACTCCTACTCCTAATTAAAACTAAAATAAAAACTATGTAAAAATGCAATGGAAGAACCCTTCAAAATGTAAAGGAAGAGCTCCATATTTTTCCTAAGACTCTCTTTAAATAGTAAACCAAAAGGTGCATTGGTGTCTCTTCAAAATGTGTCCAGATTCTAAGTATCCACCAAAGAATGCATCCCTTCATTCAAACTTGCCGCCCAAAGAAAGTTATGGAAGTTATCACCAAGAGTTGCATCCCATCCCCTTTGAAAATGGCACCAAATTCAAATTAAACTCAATTTTTAACTGTGGCGGCTAAGCGTCGGCCAGCGGCTCTTAGCCGCTAGTGCCCAAATTTTCATTTTCATTTTTTGCTCCAAATTTGATCCAATTTTGCTCCTTTCATCATAATCACTCATTTGAATCATAACTACAAGAAAAACACAAAATATCTTCCATTAAAGTGCAATATCATCAAAAATACGTATAAAAATGTGCATAAAAAATACTATATATTTTAGGTGTATCATACATACAAGTTAAAAATCCTTAGCCCACGGTCAGGTCTTAAGAATTCTTCACGGATTTTAACAATACAAAAGGCCAATTCGTATAGTAAAGTAAGTTTAGGTATAGTACCATCACAACTTCTTTTATAATTTATTTAATAGACTAATTATATAATCATTTCACAAAAACATTAAAACCAGGAGAAAGATAGAACAACTACTCATAATTCATGAAGAGGATGCAAAAAAATATAGATTTCATATAATAAAGCAAAGTTCTACACACTAAAAACAAATAAACACTACTTATCTCAAATTCCTCCCCAAGCAAACTCTTTGAAGTTCCTCTAGATCTTTTCCTTGGAATTCTCCTTTGAAACGTCAATGTGGAAGAGTTCTCTCACTTCCCTTCCCCTCTTGCAATCCCTCGAGGAATTCCTTGCAAATTCTCTATTTGAACTCACTACTCACTGAATTAAACTCACTAATAGACTCTCTTTTTCACTATGGACTCACTAATAATCACTTTAGAGACCAGAAGAAGAGCCTTTTTTCGGCCTAAATTCGTTCTTTTTAAAGTTGTAGAAGAGTCTCTAAGGGTTATGAAGGCACCCATTCGAAAATTATCTACATTCGACGTATTTCTGGAAAGATCCGTCGACCCGCCGTCGGCGGCCTCAAGGAGCCGTCGACGGCCTTCTAGAAACAATGCATTTAAATAGTCCCCGCCGTCGGCAGCCTTGATACTTGCCATCGGCGGCCTCCCTTGCAATTAATTCTGAACTCTCGGGAAAATCACGCCGTCGGTGGCCTAGGTCAAATTTACATAATTTAGTCCTTTTTGCTCCAAATCCGCTCATTTTTGCATATTTTTGTTCTTTTGTCCTTAATTCTTCATACCTATAGAAAAACACCAAAAATACATTTCTTTAAAGTGCAATATCATCAAAATCAGTGTAAAATAAGCATTAAAATCTTGACTTTTTTTTCTTTGGTCAAAATCCCCCAAACTTAACTATTACTTGCCCTCGAGTAATCCTTAATACTACATAAAAGTTATGATTCTTTGTGGTAAAGTTTTAATTCAGAAATACTATAATTTTGATTTAAATAAATATTATAATAAGAATTCTTAGAAAGATTTTCAAATAATTAGATTAATTCTGCAGGTATAAAACTATCTAGTTATCAAGTCTAAGAGTTCTAGTCTTCTATTCATTTCAAGAATGACTATATGTTGCAATATTAATTCACTCAAAGTATTCAGAAGATAGGAAATTTATGACAAAACTATAAAGTAAGAAACTAGTCATAGATATAAGTTCAGAAATGTTTTTAGTTTTCCTTTTAGGTTAATCCAAGTGAGGCCAATTTTTTATAAGGTATTTCCTCAAGCTTCTCCTCACTTATATATTTTGTTTTTCTTTTCTTTTCTTTTCAGGGATTATTTTTCAATCCTCTTTCTCTCTTTTTTTCTATTTTTTTTCTCATTTTCAAGTGAGGATTACTATTTTTGGATATCCTGTTAATAATTTTGAACTTCACTCTTCTTTTCCTAAATTTGAAACTTTCAACATTCTTTACCTTATATGTATTTCATAGTCTTTACATTATTGAATCCCAATCTTTTCTTTCTCAACTGAATTCCTAAGATTCTTAATATTTCAAACTATAGTTTTCGTTACGTTAAATAGTTAGCTATAGTCTTATCCTCTTATACTAAATATCTTAATCTACAAAATTAATTTTCATTACTAGAAATATTTCTTTAAATCTTTTATAATATTTAGATAGAATCTAAACATAGTATTTAGAATTAAATTTTATCACAAAAATTATATTAATAATTTTTTTGAAAATATGTTATTTGAGAACATATAATAGTTAAGATTTTTCTTCCCTCCCCTAAACTTAAAGTTTTCTATAAACAGAAATAGTACATGGGTGAAAGGAAAAAAAATTCTAAATATAAAATTCATACATTTGCACTTTAGGCATTTTGTCTTTTTGAAATTTGCAGGTTCTTTTCAAAATCTCTAACTTCAACTGTCTTGTAATATTAAAAATCTTTCTACACACATACATTTTAGAATTTTTGCTGGGGTAATGAAATTTTAAAACAAGTACATAAAATTATATATTAAACAAAAATAACTAACCATACTACACAGGAAATATGCATTTCACAACACAGAATAAACAGTTTACTAATTTAAACTAAATAGTTCACAATTACACTTACTATTACAGATATCACAAGCATCTAGAAATGAAAACGCTAACTACACACTAAACACATATCGCAGAAAATGAAGCATTGTCCATAATGCAATTAATAAAAATAAAAGTTCAACAACTTAAACAAAAACAAACACAAACATAAACAATACATCACATTCAAATGATAAAGCATTAAAATCCCACACAATATCTTCATCACCCTGGTCAGCAGGAGGATTGGGCTGATACTGAGTATATCTGGGGCACTCTGGAAAAGTCACATCTGACTCTCCTCGGTAGTATCTAGCCTGAGAATCATAATAAGCCATTTCAAAATCTGAATGCCTCTGAAGATACTCACTATCATGATCATGTCTTCTTTCTAGCCCTTCAATCCTGTGATCAATCCTTTCTAATATTTCATCTAATTTCTCAAAACTTTTTCTCTGCAGGGTCATGGCATTCATCAAATCATACAAGGTAAGGGAACTTGAGGCAGGAGGGTCATAGCTAGTAGAAGGGATATCTCTACTAGTAGATGGTTCTTTGCTCCTACTCCCTGATCTCCATTCCTCATGGGATGTATAAGTCTTTATATTTCCTTTAGTAATGGGTCTCATAGAATAAACCCATTCCACGTCATTTCTTTCTTCAACTCCAGACAGTTGACAAAGTGCATAAATGAGGCCAGGATGCCCTAAATATCCACTTATCTCACTCTTTGTAGTAGCCATAATATTCTTATAGATTATCTTCCCCACATTAATTCTTATATTGTCCTGAATACAGAAATTCAGAACAGCTCTCTCTCTCGAGACTTCACTATGATGGTATGTAGGTAGCAAAGTTGAACAGATGAAATAATGTCATGCCTTAACAATGGCATTCATCATGGACAATGGAAAGTTAATCTATTCACAATTTTTGATTTTCCAAACTCCTTTCCCATCAGTGAGAAAGTTGATAACATCATCCAACGGACCTTCCATTGTTCCAAAAGTTTCAAACTCGCTAGTATAATAGTCTAGAAGCTCGTAAAAAGAGTTAATTCTATTAGCACTAAATTCGCAGAAAATCCTCTTACTTGGACAGGCTCGTCCTCAATTTGAGTCAGATTCGATTAAAACTCTCTAACAACTTCAACAGTAGCCTTGTTTGTTGTATAGCAGAAATTCTCCCATCCTCTCTCCTTGATAATTCATTCCACCTCTCCTCCAGGATTCTCAAAAACTCTATCTTGAATACACTTCTTACTTTGGAAGTGTGAAGTGTACCTCGATTGGGCTTTCGCATTAACAAATCGAATTGTGTCGAATTCAAGTCTTCTCTTTTATCTTGGAGCCATCGTTCGATCTAACAAAGCACAAAAAATCCAACTAATCTCCAAAATAATAACACAATGGCTTCTAAATGGGGTTTAAAACAATCTAAATCAATTTCCATGAATTCCTTCCAAGTCTTTTCTCCACATTTTCAATTTTCCCAAAATTTCTCAATGTGGAAGAAATTCATGGTGAAAATCAAAAATTTTTACATATGAGTGAAGCTCTTACCAAGGGAAGATGAAATTCGGTGTTAGAATTTGTTGAAATCGCTCCAAAGCCAAGATCTCTCAAGCCCTAGGTGGGTTTTTCGGGTAAAAAGGGGAAGAAGAAGATGAATAGTAGTATTTAACCGGTCAAAATCACGGTAAATAGGTATTTTTCGTGATTGCACCGTCAACGGGCTCATTCGCGCCATCGGCGGGCTTTATGGAGTTAATTTCCTATTCTTTTCGGGAAAATCGCGCCATTGGGAGCCTCGAGGGCGTCGTCGGCGAGATTCTCTAAAATTGAACATTTTGCGATTTTTCTCAATTTTAAGCCTCGTCGTCATCCGTTCGATCCTTTTTATTATATATTTTAATTAATTTAGTGATGTGTTAACACAAATAAACATACACACAACAAACTTAACATTTATATATATTGAATCTAAGTTTTTGCAACACACAATACATATCACACATAAGTAGGTATTTTTTCAACCTAAATCCATCAATCAGCATCGCAATCCAAGCCACAACACTCAAAATGCTGAGAACAAACATTTCAAACTTAATCTCATCTATACTGAGAATAAAAGCAAACTAATCAAACACACAAATAAACATTATTTAAATCAAATACAATATACTGAAATAAACTAATTAAGTCCACTACTCTTATGATCTAGTACTGGTCTCTCCTTTGATATATCTCATCATTTGAACATGGACAAACAAGTTGTAAAAAGGTCGGAATAGGAATTCTTCAGTGGAATCTTCATCGATCCATCCCATCTTTATCATCAATCGCACTAAACTTGCTTCAAATTTCCCAGTATGGTCAAAATGCTCTTTCATTCTCCAATTAATGTGATTGAAGAAATCAAACATATTGTTAACTGTGCTTGTTAAGTTCTGCACTTGATTCTCCAGACTTTTGATTATATGCGTGAGTATTGGTGTCTTCTCTGTTACTAAAGGTTGAACTGGAACAGAATTATGCGAAGCTTGATCCAAGATCAAACCTACATCACTCTCTCCATCAAAGGTTGGAAACATCTGAGTTGGATCTAAGGGTTTCCAAGGTAGCAATATCTTCTCCCAAACCTCGTACGAAACTTGAAACAAATTGCAAATCGAGAAAATTGTGGAAGGATGTCCAAGCCCTTGGGATGATCCTTGAACGATCAGGCCATAAACAAATTTCACAATAATCGATCCAATATCAATGTTTCATCCCCTCTGAATGCAGTAGTTTAAGATTGCACTTTCTTTCGTAACCTTGCCAATTTTCATCTTCGGCAACAATTTTACAGAGATGAAAAAGTACCAGTGTTTCGAAACAAGATTTAAGAGAGTAGCAGAGAAACTAACACACCCGTTCTCTCTAACTTTCCATTCATCGGTTTCGTCCGTTAAAAATTGATATATCTCGTTCATCTTTTCTTTCGTCGGCACGAAATTTAAAAAGTAACAGACTGGAACATTCTCAAGCATATATAACTCATTAATTCTCCCGGAATTAAATGTAATCCACCTACCTCGCACATAAACGCTTCCTTGGTTGATTCCATGTGAATTTGCGTAGAATTCTTTAACCACTGCAACGAATACTACGGCAGTAGTGTAGCAGAACACTTCCCATCTTCTTCGCACGATCATTTCTTCAATTGGTGATAAAGAATTACTTTGTCCTCTATTGACAAATCATCTTTCTTTATTCAATCTTTTCTTCAAGATTACCTTGTTGAAGAGTCACTGCGCCTCCGCACTGACGAACTTTCTCTGTTGTAAACTAGAAATCTTGGGTTGTCAATCGAATTCGAAGCCATTTGAGAAGAATTGAAGAGAGAATCCATTCTTTTTTGGGAGTTTGGAGTGTTTAGGAACTGTCCATAGAAGTTTATAAAGGACAAATTCGCTAAAAACTGCAAAAAACCATCGTTTTGAACACAAAAAACTACCCACTCACCGATCCCGCTGTCGGCGGCCTCGAAGGCAGCGTCGGCGAGCCTTATGCAATTAAAAACCAGAGCTCTCGGGAAAAACCCACCGTCGGTGGCCTCAATGGCGTCGTCGGCAGCTTGGGCAAAAATTTGCATAAAAACGCTGCGGTCTAATATGTTCTAAATTTTCTCTATGGATTCAAATTCTATGATAATCAAAGGGTAAATATACGTAGTAGGACTTAATATTACTATAACTGAATAATAATTTCAAACAAATACACAACTTTTAAAGATAACTATGGGTTGCCTTCCATAAAGCGCTTGGTTTAACGTCGTCAGCCTGAACTATTTAGGTGTTAATTAGGTTGACTGAGCATTAAAACCTCTTTAAAATTTGGTCTTTTAGCCTCCAAATATGGTTTTAATCTATGTCCATTTACTTTAAATCTATTCCCAGTCTTAGGATCTTCAATTTCAACGGCTCCATAAGTATAAACCTGAGTTACAGTAAAGGGTCCTAACCAACGAGACTTCAATTTCCCAGGAAATAATTTTAGTCTTGTATTATAAAGCAATACTTCTTATCCTGGTTCAATTTTCTTTCGGTTAATCTTCCAATCATGTCTTATCTTCAGTTTTTCTTATAAATTCTGTTGTTATCGTAAAATTCATTTCTTAATTCTTCTATTTCATTTAATTGCAGCTTTCTCTTGTCACCAGCATTTTTCAAATTATAATTGAATTCTTTAATCGCCCAAAAAACTTTATGCTCCAATTCTACTGGTAAGTGACAAGTTTTTCCATATATAAGCCTGTAAGGAGTCATACCAAAAAGATTTTTATAAGCAGTCCTGTATGACCATAATGCAGTATCCAATCTCGCAAACCAATCTACTCTATTAGGGTTTACAGTCTTTTCTAAAATTTGTTTGATCTCACGATTAGAAACTTCAGCTAAGCCATTAGCTTGAGGATGATAGGCAGTAGAGAATTTATGAGCAATACTAAACTTTTCTGCCAATCTTTGAATGTATTTATTCCTAAAATGGGATCCTCCGTCAGTGATAATCACTCTTGGCATACTGTATCTTGTGAAAATGTTTTTCATTAAGAATCTTGAAACATTTTTAGCATCACAACGAGGTAAAGCTTGTGCTTCTATCCACTTTGATACATAATTAACAACAATTAAAATATATAAATTCCCAAATGAAGGAAAAATCGTCCCTTGAAATCTAATCCCCAAACATCAAAAATCTCAACTTCTAATATGAAATTTAGAGGCATTTCGTTTCTTCTAGATATATTACCTACTCATTGGCATCTATCACAGGTTTTGATATATCTGTAAACATCTCTAAAAAGCGTAGGCCAATAAAATCCAGCTTGTAAAATTTTATATGCAGTTTTATCAATTCTAAAATTTCCTCCAAAATCAGAATCATGACATTTCTGAATGATCTGTTCAGTTTCTTCATAAGGCACACATCTCCTAATAATAAGATCATTACATTGCTTATATAAATATGGTTTATCCCAAAACTATGATTTTGAGTCATGAACAAAATTTTTCTGTTGCTGCAATGTTAGCATAGGTGGCATAATATCGCTTACTAAATAAATTACTATATCTGCATACCAAGGTATTTTTCACTCATTAATATTATAAAGTTTTTCATCTGGGAAACTTTCTATTATTTCCTTGTCGGTGTCAGATAATACATTATATTCTAGTCTCGACAAATGATCGACAATTTGATTCTCGACTCCTTTTCTATCAATCACCACAAAATCGAATTCTTGCATTAAAAGTACCCATCTAATTAATCTTGGTTTAGTATACTTCTTTTGCATCAAATATTTAATAGCAAAATGATCAATATGCACAATACATTTTGTTCCAATTAAATATGATCTAAATTTATCAAAAGCATATACAATAACCGAGTAACTCTTTTCGATAATCGTATAGTTAATTTGAGCATCATTAAGAGTTCTACTAGCGTAGTATATAACATTAAAAATTTTATCATATCTTTGACCAAGAACAGCTCCAATAGCATAATCACTAGAATCACACTTTAGTTCGAATGGTTTCTCCCAGTCAGGTGAAACTATTACAAGTGTTGTGATCAGTTTTTTTTTTTTAATAATTCAAAGACATTCAAGCAGTCTTCAGTAATTTCAAATTTCTTATCTTTTTTCTAAAAGTTGGCATAGAGGCTTTGTAATTTTTGAAAAATCTTTAATATAACACCTGTAGAAACCAGCATGTCCAAGAAAACTTTTTACCCCTCTCACTGTAGTAGGAGGTGGTAATTTAGCTATTACTTGAATTTTTGCGGTCTACTTCCATGCCATTTTCCGAAATTTTATGCCCCGATACAATTCCTCCAAGAACTATAAATTGGCATTTCTCACAATTTAGAACTAAGTTAGTTTTTTCGCATAGCTCCAAAACTTTTTCAAGATGATTTAAGCATGCATCAAATGATGTTCCAAACATAGAGAAATCATCCATAAATACTTCAATTCCATTGTCTATTAATTTACTAAAAATCGATATCATACATCTCTGGAATGTTGCAGTGCATTACATAGTCCAAAAGGCATCCTTCTGAAAGCAAAAGTTCCGTAAGGACTAGTAAAAGTTGTTTTCTCTTGATCCTCAGGAGCAATGGGTATCTGATGGTAACCAGTATATCCATCCGGAAAGCAATAAGTACTTATGTCCAGCAAGTCTATCCAACATTTGGTCTAAGAAAGGAAGAGGAAAATGATCTTTTCGGGTGGCTGCATTTAATTTTCGATAATCTATACAAATACGCCATTCAGAAATTTGTCTGATAGGAATTAATTCTTTATTTTTATTTTCTTCGACAGTTATTCCTCCTTTCTTGGGAACACAATGAATTGGACTTACCCAAGTACTATCCAAAATATGATATATAATTCCAGCATCTAACCATTTTAAAATTTCTTTTTTAGCAACTTCTTTCATTATAAGGTTTAGTCTCCTTTGAGGGTCAATTCTTGGTTTATGTTCTTCATTTAATAAAATTCTGTGCATACAAATCGAAGAATTAATTCCTTTAATATCAGTTAAAGTCCAACCAAAAGTTTTTTTGTATTTTTTAAATGTATCCATTAATTTATGTTCTTGAATTCCATTTAAATCTGAGGATACAATTACTGGTAATGTTGAAAACTCTCCTAAAAATATATACTTCAAATGGTTTGGAAGATTCTTTAATTCAAATTCAGGTGGTTTTACAACAGATGAAATTAATGTTTCATTTTCTGGTGATGTTGAATTAAGCTTTTCATATTTTTCTTGGATATAATCAACTTCTTCAGTTTCTATTTCTTCATAACTATCTTCTTCTGCATCTTCTTTTTCTTCATAATTTTCTTGAAAATATTCTCTTTTCAAATAATCACATATATCCATTCTGAAACATTCATCATCTTTTTCTATTGATGGATATTTCATTGACTTTGAGATGTTAGAGGTTACTTCTTGGTCATTTTCTCTCATAGTCAATTCTCATTTTTGAACGTCTATCATAACTCTTCCTGTAGCTAGAAATGGTCTTCCTAAAATAATTGGAATTTCTTTATCTTCTTCCATATCTAGAATGATAAAGTCCACAGGAAAAATAAACTTATCAACCTTGATCAAAACATTTTCTATAATTCCCTTAGAATGTTTAATAGATCGATCAGCTAACTGTAAAGTTACAGAAGTTGGTGCAATCTCTCCAATTTTTAACCTTTTAAAGGCTGATAAAGGCATCAAATTTATGCTAGCTCCCAAATCACATAATGCTCGTCCATAAAATTTTTCACGAATAACACATGGAATAGTGAAACTACCAGGATCTTTAAGTTTTTCACGAATTTTTCTTTGAATTATAGCACTACACTCTTCATTGAGTGCAACAACCTCATGATCTAATAACTTCCTCTTTTTGTTGAGTATATCTTTCATAAATTTAACATAATCAGGCATTTGTTCTAAAGCTTCGACAAAAGTAATATTTATTGACATTTTTTTCAAAATGTCTAAAAATTTAGCAAATCTTTTTCCTTTATCATGTTGCTTTAGTCTTTGAGGAAATGGTGGAGGTGGTTTTTCAACAATAATTTTCGTAGGTTTCAGAAGAAAATCAGGATATAAACTTTCGTTTTCTCCTTCAGTTTCTTCTTTTTCCTATTCAACTACAGTTTCTTTTTGAACTCTTGTTTCCAACTCTTTTCCACTTCTTAATTGAATAGCTTTGATTTGTTCTTTTCCTTGATCTTTAGGATTTACTTCAACATTGCTAGGTAAAGTTCCAACATGTCTATTGCTTAATGCAGAAGCAATTTGCCCTAATTGGTTTTCTATGTTTTTAAAAGCATTTCTTTGATTTTGTTATTGATTACCCATTTTTCAAAACTATTTCTTCCATAGACAACTTCTTCTCCTTAAACTGTGAATTATTATAAAAATCTAATGGATTAGAAGGTCTATAATTGGAATTACCCTGGTTTTTTATATTTCCTAACAGGTTTACAGGATTGTTTTCCCACTGAAGATTATTATTATTATTTTGGTTATTCCAATTAAAATTTGGATGATTCTTCCAACATGGATTATAATAGTTTGAATAAGGATTATTTTGTCTATTATTTATTGCATTTATTGTTTCATATGAAGATTGAGCATCTATGATTTGTCCTAATGAATTTTCTTCTAACACTTGAGGTGTTTGAGAACGATTCATTCCATATTGATCTATTTTCTTTGAAAGAGCAGTAATTTGAGAAGCTATCATGGTTAATGCATCAGAATCATGAATACTAGCTACTTTCTTAGGATTTACCCTTTCAACAGACCATTGAAAATTATTGGTAGTCATTTCTTCTATTAACGCATATGCTTCTTCAAAATGTTTAGACATTAGTGATCCACTAGTAGCAGCGTCTATTATAGATCTAAGAGATCCTACTAATCTGTTATAAAATGTTTGAATAATTAACCAATCTGGTAAAGCATGATGTGGACATTTCCTAAGAAGTTCTTTAAATCTTTCCCAAGATTCATATATCGATTCTCTCTCATACTCGATCGAAAGATGTGATATCGTTTCTAAGCTTAACGAGTCTTAGATGGTGGAAAATATTTCGATAAGAATTTTTGTGAAAGTTCTCCCTAAGTTCTTATAGATCCGAGTGCTTAACTGAATTTAACTAAGCCTTAGCCTTATCCCTTTGTGAAAAAGGAAAAAGTCTAAGTCTAACAGCATCATCAGACACTCTGTCGTACTTAAAAGTAGCACAAAGTTCTAAGAAACTTGCAAGATGTAAATGAGGATCTTCATTTGAAGTTCCACCAAATTGATTGTTTGTACCATTTGGATAATTGCAGATTTAAGCTCAAATGAATTAGCAGCAACATCAGGATTTTGGATAGTTAAGTGGATTTCATCTAATGTAGGGTTAGCATAATCTCTTAATGGTCTAGATTGTTGTTCATTTTCTATTCTTTGGTTGTTTACGTTGATTTCCATTATTTCAGAATTTATAGGTTCTTTTCTTAGTTTTCTAATTCTCCTAACAGTGCGTTCTAATTCTGAATCGTAAGGTATAAGATTTTCAGAACCAAATTTGCACATACACCCGAAATCAGTACACAGCAAAAACAATTAACTAAAATAAGTTGCAATTCTTAAAGGTTTTCTAACAGTCCTAAATTGTTGTCCGTTACTCTAATTATGTTATATTCCTATAACATATAAAATCTTCCCGGCAACGGCGCCAAAAACTTGAACCACCCTGCGCTTTTATCCAATTCGAATGTATTTTAGTAACAATTAAATATTTTAATCTTTTAATCGCAGAGTTACTTTCAAACGCAAGTATACGTATCGTTCAAGTAATACAGGGCTCTAATGGAGTCCTGGATATCAATCACACAGAGAGATATATTAAAGCCTACGGCCTAGGATTATAAAAATCAATTCAGAATTACAACTAAATCGAAATGCCTATCTGTCACTAATATGCAATCGATAATAAAATGAACCTTATATTAAAACTAGTTTGCTAACAATTTATTAATACTACTAGAGTTAAGTTCAAATATAGATAATAGCAAGAATATTTCTCCTTAGTTAAGAAATTTAAGTGAAATGATAATTATAATTAGTTTTAATGTGTTGTGCCAAATAGAAGCATATATATTCTTTACCCTTTGGTCCGGGCATAAAGAACATTGACTAATCCTATACTTGGTAATCGATTCGCGTGGCTAGGTCTGGAGGATATCGGCTCTCACTTCGGAGCTCTCACGTTCCCATCACCTGAGGGCTAACAATTTACACATCAACACCCAAATGATAGGACCGAATTTATGATTTTAGTCTGTCACTCTAAAATCTCTAATTCTACGCCCGATTAATATTATTTCCCTATTTATTTGCACTTCTCCCTTCAAGGATTTACCCGTCTACCTTGCAAAGAGAAATGTGATACATACAAGTTAAAAATCCTTAACCCATGGTCAGGTCTTAAGAATTCTTCACGAATTTTAACAATACAAATGGCCAATTCGTATAGTAAAGTAAGTTTAGGTATAGTACCATCACAACTTCTTTTATAATTTATTTAATAGACTAATTATATAATCATTTCACAAAAACATCAAAACCTGAAGAAAGATAGAACAACTACTCAGAATTCATGAAGAAGATGCAATAAAACTTAGATTTCATATAATAAAGTAAAGTTCTACACACTAAAAACAAATAAACACTACTTATTTCAAATTCCTCCCCAAGCAAACTTTTTGAAGTTCCTCTGGATCTTTTCCTTGGAATTCTTCTTTGAAACTTCAATGCAGAAGAGTTCTCTCACTTCCCTTCCACTCTTGCAATCCCTCGAGGAATTCCTTACGAATTCTCTATTTGAACTCACTACTCACTAAATTAAACTCAGTAATAGACTCTCTTTTTTACTATGGACTCACTAATAATCACTTTAGAGACCAGAAGAAGAGCCATTTTTCGGCCTAAATTCGTTCCTTTTAAAGTTGTAGAAGAGTCTCTAAGGGTTGTGAAGGCACCCCTTCGAAAATCGTCCACATTCGACGTATTTCTGGAAAGATCCATCGACCCCGCCGTCGGCGGCCTCGAGGCGCTGTCGGCGGCCTTCTAGAAACAATGCATTTAAATAGTCTCCGCCGTCGGCGGCCTTTCTTGCAATTAATTCTGAACTCTCGGGAAAATCATACCGTCGGCGGCCTCGACCTCGCCGTCGGCGGCCTAGGTTAAATTTGCATATTTTTGTCCTTTTTGCTCCAAATCCGCTCATTTTTACATATTTTCGTTCTTTTGTCCTTAATTCTTTATACCTGTAGAAAAACACCAAAAATACATTTCTTTAAAGTACAATATCATCAAAGTCAGTGTAAAATAAGCATTAAAATCTTGACCTTTTTTTCTTGGGTCACCAAGCTCAGTAAAAGAGTTAGCATGTTTGCCAGAAGATTCGATTGATGTCACGATATAAAGGCGACAAGTGTTTTCTCAAATCGACATGGACACCTTACAAGAACTTAGAAAAGGAGAGTGGCTGAAGTGACCGAAGATACTGAAGACTGGCGCAAATCGTTCATCGAATATCTGAAGACCGAGAAATTGTCAGAGGACAAGTCAATAGCTCATCAGATAAAGAAGAGAGCGTTGTACTATGCCTTACTAATAATGTTTTATATAGATGATCGTTCGATCATATGTGACTGAGATGTTTAAACAAGTCAGAAGCACAGAAGATCGTCAAAGAAGTACATACAGGGTTATGCAGCGCTCACAAGCCGGGTCCAAAAATGAATATGAAAATTAAGATAATGAGATATTACTGGCCGACAATGATAACCGACTACATAAAAATTACCAACTGTCACCGGTTTCAAATACATGAAGTGGTCTTACATCAACCTCCAAATATACTATACCTGACGGTAGCGTCATTGACATTCAGACTGTTGGGGAGATATAGTGTGTTGGTGGCCCGGCAAAAGAAAGTTTACTTATATACATATTAAATATATTAAGGCGTCCATATTAAATTTATCTTTTATATATTTAACAAAAAAATTCAAACGTCAAAGCTTTTCAGTTTATTTTATTTTATTTTATTAGGGGAGTTCGATTGCTTGGCCAGGGCAGCGATTATAAGTTCCCATGACAACACAAATCTTATTTAGCATACACCGTCTCAATACTTTAAACTTTACCCTGTACAATGTGTTTTGGGTACTATAAAATCTGTATTCATACATAATAAATAATCCTAATCTACATTATAAGTGACAATAAACAATACTGAATAACATAGATTTGACTATAATCCCTGCCCTTGTGTAGAAATCACTAGTAATTGAACTTTTTGGCCAACCATACACAATGCTGCAGCAAGGCTCAAAAGAATAACCGAACAATAGATGAATATATCTCTCTCCACAAACGCCAACATCCTATTTACTCGAACTGCTGCTCGTGGCATTCGGTTTAGAATCTGGGTTGTCACTTTTGTCCGTATCGGAGTTTTCCCTCAAGGAATCTATTTCACTGCTTCCAGCCCGGTTCCTTCTAAGCTTCCTGTCCTGTGAAATAGAATAAGAAATTATTATTATTTTGTTGCAAGATTTTGAATGGGGTAGAGATCCATTTTAGACATTAAGCATGGTACCACTCAACCAAATAGTTGGTGGCCAATTTTCTTGATCAGCGACTTTGGAATTCGCATTTCCAAGAATTAGTCCGAATTTAAATAATCTACTGAACTTCTTACAAATGGGCTAAAAGATAATATAGGAGGTTTCCAGATCCACTTCATAAGAAGTTTACGGACAACGCAAGGCCATATGAATCACGCAAACCTCCCCATTAGCAAGAACCGAGGTCAGATTAGCAAGAGCAACAAGCATGGATGAAATGAAAAGTATTCTAAATATAAATGATAATCGATAAGAATTGATAGGCATCCTATAGCATGAAGTGGTGGAAATTACAATCATATCAAATACAGAAGATAAAATGTTGACATGGTGATTAAAGGTTTTAGATAACTAATGAAATTTGGTAGCCATTATCAGTCAATAAATGACTGTCATCACTATATCATTGCGGAAAGAAAGGCTATAGACTGAAATTAAAACAGGATTATCTATAAAAAATTTTATGTTATTAATATAATAATAGATTCCTTTTTAGATAGATTTGATTGCATGGCAGTCTGACTGACCCCAATACTTCAGCAATCGAATCTACATTTTAAAACATCGTCGTAGTAGGATAACATCTCCAAACGTCTTGGCCTTTTTCACACCAAGCAACTCATCTCCGATGTATTTGAGCCTAGTGTGTTTCTCACCAATCTCCTTATCAAACCACATCACACCCATATGCATCCAATGATTATTCAATGTAACATCTGATGGAAAAAGGATGATATTTCTCGATTTACAGATATTCAAGGACTTGGAAAAAGGAGGGAATATCTGTAGAAATATCATCTTTAGGAATATCACCTGAGAGAAATATCATCAGAATATCCATTCAGATGCTAGTCCGTGGGAAAAGGAGGAAGTATCTGTAGAAATATCATCTGATGGGAAAAAGAGGGATATCATCCATTCCAAGTTATAAGACGGCCCTTTCAAACTCTTGGTGAGAATATCTGTAAGTTGTTCACAAGTGATTATGAATATAATAAAGATTAGACCACTGTCAAGCTTTAAATATATAAATCTATGAATTTCAATATGCTTAGTACGCCTATGTTCCATGGAATTATACACAATGTTAATGTATAACTTATTATGACAATAGTGTCATATGATATTTCTTACAACTTCTGAATTTTCCAAGCTGTGTTTAGCCATAACTACTAATAGTCACTTAGTATCATAGAGCTAATTTCAGCTTGATGTTAGATCCTGCGAACATTTTTTTTTTTTACATTTACTAGTCACAAAATTGCCTACTAAAAACTTGACCTGAAGTGAAAACCTCATGTCAACTTGTCAACTATCTAACCCAAATAATCTGCCTCTATGTATGCTTTCAAGAGCCAGATTCCCTTCAAACATTATAAAATTCTATATATCATCCTAAGGTGTGACACTTTAGTAATGAACATGAATTTGCTCACCAATCACACCAGTCAACAACATAAGCAATGTCAAGTCTAATATGCGATGAGTAAAAAAACCTTCTCATCACCCTCTCCTCTAATAAGGGTCTTTTTCAATTATTATGTCTTCTACAGCATCTCTGAATCTATGATTAAATTTTATTGGGCGAGAGTAGTGAATCCTAATTTACTCGATTCATCCAATAATTTTTTATAGTGGAATAAAGATTTCAATGCCAAATATATATTTTAACTTGCATAAATCTTTGACGTCAAATTCTTGGAGTGACAATTTTTTTAAATTCTTCATTTCATGTAAGTTATTACTTGCCATGATAATGTCCACAAAATAAAATAGTGGTGTAGAGACTTCCTTAAAGCCTTTTATTTCACAAATAATAAATGAGTGTCTTGATTTTGTTTATATCCTAATGTTAATTAATATCTAGGCAAACAATACGACAATGAGCTCGCTGTTGACCTCACTTTTTGTCGAGGTTTAGTGTTCCTCCTAGATTTAGGATTCTAGCCTCAGGAGCTTCCCCGACGATCCTAGATTCCTAGTGATGGGACCCACCTCGTTTTAGAGTGTCTGGAAACCACTTCGTTACTCTTTGAAATCTTGTACGAGATTCCGTACCGCTAGTCTATAGCCGGTCGAAATTGTGTCAGGAGTTCAAATTGAGTCCCTATAGGACCCTGGACATTAGGACAGCCTCGTGCACATCTTACACAAGCACCATTCTGATCGATCGAGCTCGAGTTAAAATTTTGCGACGATACTAAATTTCGACGCAATTTTGACACGACCGTCGAAGAGGTTGCCCAGACAACCTCGGACGACGAAACGGACTGCGCCGATGCATCCGGAATGTCGATTTTATCTAAAATAGACATTCAAGTTGTGACGATAGCCTGCCGGGGACGAAACTTACGAAATGATTACAATTATTATATTAATAATAATAATATTTATATTATTATTGTTAAAATATATGTTTAAATATAATATATTTCCTAAGCCCTAATCCCCCTCACGCTCGACTCAGCCGGCTCCCCATTCTCCCGCTCGGTCCCGTTTTCTTGCTCGCACGCCAGGTCGAGGCCTTCCTCTCTTTCCCTCATCTTCGCAGCAGCAGGCGGCCCATCTCCTGCGATCCCCTCCTCGAGCCGCACTCGATCTCTCCTCTCTTATCCTCGCTAGAGCAAGTGGCTCCCGGCGACATTTTTCGGCGCGTGCGTTGTCCCTGCGGCATTTCCCGCGAGACCCGATCCTTTGTCGCATCTCCTGGCGTCAATCTCCCCCATCCCCCGTAGCTCCCTGGGTCTTCTCTCGACTCCATGGGTAGGTGCCGGCACTCCTCTTCCCATTTCCCCTATTTTAAACCCCATTCTGGGATGAGTTGAGGGCTGGCCGAATTTCTTCTTGGAGAAGGGGAAGTGCTGTAAGATTGCTACTTGAATTTGCTGCTCCTTTTGTGTGCTCCATATTGTCTGGTAACCTCCTTCCTCCCCTCTATTCTTCTCGGTTTGGCCCAGGGAGCCCGTAACACTCCTGTTGTTCGGTTCTTCCTGTTCAATGCTTTGGCTGGATGCTTATATACTATGGAATGGTTTGTTTGATTGCTTAAAGTGATAGTTTCTTGCTCTCCCTCTCTAATGGTATGCTGGTATAATCTTATACAAATGTTTGGAGGTGTTCTATTGCTTGAAGCATGAGTAAGAACAGGGATTTGAGCATGTTTTAGGGATAAATTATGGTACTCGTTTAAGACAATCACATGCATACTATATGGTAGGCTCTTTTCTCTTTCTCTTGCTATATAGAGCAACTCAAAAGCATGAAAACATAGTTTCAAAGCAAATATTAGCTCCTCTTGCAAGCTCATGGATTGTTTGATCTCAATGCTTTAAGTTTTATTTGTTTTAAAAAGAATATACATGTTGGAAATGAAAAACGCATGTATGCAGTTAGTCTTTTACTTTCGATATATTGAAAGCATGATTTTAAAGCAAATATTAGCCCCTTTTGCAAGTACGTTGGAGGCATGTACTATGAGGTTCCTTACTTCCGTTTGGTATGATTTATTGAAGAATCTATATAGTTTTTTTTAACAAGCATATGGGGCTCATTTCTTGCTCCCCGTGGCTTTCCTTTACAAAAGTTGCATGCTAGGAGAAGTTTTAATTTAATTTGAAAGAGTCTCATGTTCGTTCTCACGATAAATATATAGTGGCTCTATATTTTGATATGTTGAGTATGTGGAGGTATTTGTTTTAGCCTCATGCTAGGTTTGGTTCCAACTTTATTGTGGCTCGTCTTAGCCTCACCTGGAGGCTCGGTTGGCTTATTCTAACCCCTGCCCGAGGGCCTATTTCAACGTATATTTGCTGCTCTTGTTTCAATGCTTTAAGAGATTTATTTTGGCTTCGTTTGGAGGCTCGATCGACTCCATTTAATTCCTATTCAAAGAGTCTGTTTTGATGGTCCAGATTTATTCTTATATTGGGTTTGATTTTGGACCTTGTGAGGCCTCGGTTTTGCTTGTCTTAGCCCCTACCTGAGAATGTATTTTACTTTGTATTACGGCTGTCCCTGTTTAAAAGCTTTTGGAATATTCATTTTGAGCCTTGCTTGTAGTGGGCTGGATTCGATTTCATGTTGGGACTGTTGTAATCTGATGCTGGGCTTGCTTACGGCCTTGCCATGGCTCGGTTTTGACTCCCTTGGTGCCTCTTGTTTTGGCTTTGTATTGGGGCTGTTTTAACTTGGAGTTGGGCTGATTTTTGGCTATATCGTGGCTCGGGCCCGGCTTTGTGTGGGCTTGGTTTACTCCTGTATTGTCCCTTGCTTGGGCTCTGTTTTAGGATTGCTGTAGCTTTGTGCCGGCTTGTCCCCAACCTTGTTGTGGCTCAAGTTTTGATTCTATTTTGGCTCGGGTTGGATCCTTTAGTACCTTTTGCTTTGGCTTGGTGTTGGGGCTGTTTTAGCTTGGAGCTGGGCTGATTTTCAGCCATAGGGTGGTTCGGGTTTATGCCTTGTTTTGGCTCAGTTGTGGCTTTATGTGAACTCAATCCTATGGTTATTTGATGAATACCTTCATGCACTTTGTTGCGAGCTTGGAGTTAAATTGATTTTGAAAGGCTTGTCCTCTCATTGGGGATTGGCCGTGAGCCTCATTATGATGATTTGGAATTTAGGGAGGGCTTTACCTTTGTCTGCCCCTTTGTTCTAGCTTGGCCGTGAGTCCCTCTCACTGCTTGTAGCCCTAGCCGAGGGCCTTGGCGGAGTGATTGATGTGGTGGTTTTACTTCTAGTCACCCTTGCCTATGGAGTTTATTGTGGTGATATGGGGTTTTTCTTTAGCTTGCTTGTGAGGAAAGATTACAAGAAGTTGTTGATTTCTTTGAAGTTTGAGGAGGTTTAACTTTAGCACGGGTTTGGAAGTGTTAGCAGCCAGTTCTCCCTAAGCCGGTCTTTTTGTTTTGATTTTAAAGACTTCGAACGATTTTCTCGGATCTCGTTTCTAAACACTCTTTTAATATAACCGCACCTAAGCGAGAAGAGGACACCCTAGGGGTAGATTCGAGGAGCTTGGATTGTACTTTCAATGTTTTACATGTCTTAGGGAGTCTTAGATTAACTCACCTCTCGAACTAACCCTTCGAATTCGAAGGTGGGTTAGCCTTCTTTTCCCTCTTTCGTCGCTTGACACGTCTTCCCCGCTCCACTCGGAGTTTGGTTTTGTTTTGTTTTTGGGGCAATGACGGCGATGATGCAAAAGGCACGCCAGTGATAGAGTAGAATGATATCCTATCCTACGACATCAAGACTCGCTCCAGGGCCCTGGTGAACCGTAGGATGACGATATCATTCACCGCTACTGAGCGAGCGGGGCACCCGTACCTTCTAGTGATTGTTAGCGATCCTTCATCCGACGAATCGATCGACTCGTGGACAATCATGATTTTCAAAATCTGATAAAAATATGATATTACATTTCGAAACAAAAAAATATATATATATCTTTCCACTACAATCGGAAATTGATAAAACTCTCTTTTGTATGCCTGAAACTCATGTGCATGCTAAAAATATAAATTTTAAAACTACATTATAAAACCTGGTTGTCCACTTGTTGATTATCAGTTTTGGGTTGAGGAACACTCTCCGAGTCAGGTTTAGTTGGACACCCTTCTAGTTGAGTGGCGGGCCCTATACACTCGTGTGACCGAGTAGCCTTCGACGACCCTTCGAGCAAGATCTACGCAGGTTCGAGCCTGAGTCCCGACTCGGAGTGCTTGCGGTTTTCTTCGGGCTTTCATTTGATTTTTGATGAAGCACTCGTGGTTCTTTTTCTGGGATTTCCCGAGGTTTTGATGATTTTATTTTTGACTTTCGTTTGTTTTCTCGGGTTTTTATGTTATAAGTCAGTCTCCTTGCTTTTTCGAGCTTTTCGACGACTTTTTCCTTCTCTTGTTTGGCTTTTATGTGACATACCCCTGCTGGCTACACATAAGAAGGCTACGGATCTTCCAGGTATACAGGTTTGTTTACATTTACAGCGTGTTAATTTTGCGTACTACATCTTGCATGCTATATCTTGTTTACATTACATTTTGCATACCTACTCCCGCATGCTTTCTCGCTTAAGCACGTCGTACTATACTCTACCGTACGCTTTATCGTTTTCCCGTGCTACATACCTTGCTACACACTCGTACAACTTTAAACATACTCAGCATAGGATGTTTAGGAGAACTCGACCATAGTAGCCACTGATCGAATATTTCGACTCACCATCTTAAAACTTAACCTCTTCACTGCGAAGGAGCTCGGAGCTAGCGGTGGCAAGACGAACATCTTCAATAAGAAAACATGTCTTCACTAAATTAAACCATTCCTTAGTTAAATAACAATCAATAGGATTTCGAGGTTGTTCGCTTAATGCGACATAAATCCTCAACCTTCTTGGGCCTTCAGATACTCGCTATACATATGATCTAACCAACTCGCTTTAGGATTCGAGGTTGTCGTTCGTCACGACCTAAATCCTCACATCTTCTAGAGCCGTTCGTGTGATCGTTTCACACAAATGTAAGCCCTAATTAAATAAAATTGGCAGGATGAAACACTTAAATAATATCTCCTCTAAATCGAAGTCAAATCATAGGATAGCTTGGGAAGTCACCGAGGTTCGCCTCTGGATCTTTGACATCCCCTAGTTCTTCCTCCTTTGGATTCTACAATAAAATGTTCCAGATTTGAGCCAGTCCCCTTTCACACCTCTTTGTCCGATTACGTTGAAAAGTCCTATCCTTTTGACCTCCTTGAAGATAATATTTCCTGATTTTTATCGAGAGTTTTCTTAAGTCGACTTCGATCATTTAAGATGTAATTAACTATAGAGGCTCGCCTTTATAAGAAGCATTTCCGAACATGACTTAAAATAAACCCTATTTAATTCTTCATATTAAATAGTGAATCATTTCAACGAATAAAATGGTTTCACAGACTAAACGGACGTCATATATTTCTTAGTTTATTTGATCGAGCCTCACCTCAAGTTTTGTGTTTGTCTTTCGGGATAAATGCATGACTGGAGTGTAGAGACTCTTTCATTTAAACTATCGAAAATATGGGGTCGGTTTGATTTCATATTTCTTTTCTTGAAGGATCCTTCCGAAGCGGGCGACGGGATTTCGATTCCGGCGACCGACAGCTTCTTACGGGCACTTCACGCACAAAACAACGCCGACACTCGCATACTGTTTCAACCCATACAATGCCTCTTAAAGCTTACATGTCTTTTAATAGATATTTGAGCTAAATCAAGAAAGTCTTTCCATGTATGTTTCCTTCTCCATGTTACTATAAAAGAAGATATTTTTCTCTCAAATTGTTGTAACTTTAAATCCATATTAGCTACTAAAGATAAGAGAACGCTAACAATATCCATTTTAACAAATAGAACAAAGGTTTTAACATAAGCAGTCTTATATATTTGAGTGTAATTTTTTACTGCTAGTCATATTTCTAGTCAATCTATTAGACTTGCTCCTACGAGGCCATTCTGCAGATAATTTGAAAACTGATATTAGGCGCAAGGCTAAAAGGGCAAATTGGTTATTTGTTGATTTCCATCAAATTAGTATTAAAGCATCTAAGTATGCTGCTCTGCAAGAAATTTTTGTTGTTGGCATTCAAAGCCGCTAATCTGCCTTGTATCATTCTAAAATCCTCATTGTGTCACAATGACTGAACCTCATGATACAGTTATGATTTGAGCTAGCTGAGAAGCCAACGACGGGATAGTGGGTCACATTCGTGACGGAACCTCGCAATACGGTCATAGTTCGAGCTGGTTGGGAAGCTAAAAACGGGTTCGCAGGTCTCCTTCATGACTGAGCCTCGCAATTCAAGCTAGCAGGGAAGCCCCACGATGTCACCTTTGAGACCAAACCTTTTGATACAATCATTATTCAAGCTAGTGGGGAAGCCTAAAACTGCATCGCAGTTTACAAGAATTCTGCCTTCATATAGAAATCATTTTGGGAGTAATAACGGTCAAGAAACAAGATTGTTAGAGAGAAGAAATTAGAAAAAGATGTGAGCCAAAGATGGAACGGATGAGGGTTTCTCATCCATAGAGGAGCGATACTTGTCCATGGGGAGAGACTCATTGCCCTAGAAGAAATGATGATGATGCTCGTGGAGTTTCACACAAACCCTCCGCCACCAGCCACAATATCAAGCGACAGTGGCTGGAGCGGATGCGAGCGGCAGCACTCAGAAGGATTTGGGCAGCATCAGGTCAGTGTTGTTACCTTAGACGGATCTAGAGCCGCGGAATCAAAAAAGAAATTAGGAGTAGACTCGAGTGGCAAAATTTAAAAAGAATATTACTACATTCGGACAACTAGATTGAGCGATAGTATGTGGAACGAAATAGCATGAAATTCAAGGATAGAGAAGATCGATTCGAAGACTTTTGGCCTGGAAAAGGGAACAACAGTGGGTAGGACCCGCTTGAGGGTTGTATCCAATCGCATCAGTACATTTTTCTGCGACAATCTTTCGGAAGGAATATAAATCAGTAGCCTATGGGAACGAGCAAGCTGATTGTAGGTCGAGCATATGGAAAAAGGAAAATCAATATGGGCTGAGGAAGGGAATCCAAGCTCTGCTTCATTAGTGGAAAGAACTACATGTTGACCTCCTTTTTGGCAAAGGTCACTCGGCATTGTGCTCGCCGAATAACTCCAATTGGGCCGACAAATCGCATTCGCTGCACCGCTTGCGAATATATTTTAAGTTAGCTCGACCGTCGACAAGTTTGTCCAAATGACCCCGAATGAAAAAACGGACCGCGCCAGTGCATCTTGAACGTCAATTTTACCAGGGAAAGACACTCAATGTACTATAATTTTGTGCATAAACCGAAAACACGCAAATCGATGCAGTTGAAATTTAAAAAAAAAAGAGAAAATTCTAATAAAAACCTAAACTCATGCGCGCCGAAAAAAGGAGCGGTCTCTTTCCCTTCTCTCGGATTCGTGAAAAAAAAAACCCAGTTCCTCTTCGCGTGCCCTAGGTGATCCTGCCCCCCGGTTGTGATCTCCCTTGCCTGGCCGTGTGCCGCAGGCTTTGCCACTGGACCTACCTCCACGTCAGCTCCGCTCGTCGCCGCTCTCGTCTCTGAGCCAAGGAACTTCTAGGTTGCGACCCTAGCCGACGCCTTCTCTCGCGACTGAGGTCGTGTAGGCCTCGCCTCCTTCTCAGCCAACAACGATGCAGGCGAACTTGCCCATTCGCTGCCTCATTCTCAGATGGGAGACCACCCCCCCCCCCTTCCCGATCCCATTTTCAGCGAACTCGCCTGGTGCCCTAACTTTCTCTCACGTGTCGTATGCGCCCGATCCTTCCCTCCTCAACGGCGAGCACTGACCCATCGAAAACCGCTGTAGAGCCCAGGCTTTCAACTCCCTCTTCTTCTCTTCCAACCACTCATCCTCACCACCTCACATTTCATCCCTCTTCCTCAAACTGTGAAAAAAAAAAAAACCTACAAGCACATATCCCTTTACCACCATTCGTGCTCGTCCTCACCGCCGGCGAGCCCCTCTTTATGTCGTTGCTCCTAGCCTGAGCTCCACAGCAAGAAAGCCACCTCCTTCTCCTTCGCGTGAGATCTAGGGCGTGCCGCCCTTTTCCTCGTCAGCTCACCTCTCACCGAAGACGGTACTAGACCGCTGTCTTCTTCCTCTCCCACCAGCAAAGCCACCCCGGCGGCCTAGCTTCTTAGTCCGAGTGCTTCATGCCGTGAGATTCTCCTACTCGGTTGCGCGGCTTCCTAGTCCGAGAGCTTCTTGTCGCGAGCTTCCTCCACCTCGTCGGCGTAGCTTCTTGGACCGAGAGCCCTCCTGCTGCGAGCTTCCTCTAGCTCGACGGCGTGGCTTTTTGGTCTGAGAGCCTCTTGCCGCGAGCTTTCTCACAGTCGGTGGACAACAACGGAGCAACAACATACAAAAGCGTGGGCGTCTTTCCCTTCTCCCGAGGAGAGCTTTTTTTTTGTTTCTATTGGATTTTCGCAATTTTCACGGTGGTGAGATTATCTTCCCTGTCTTTTCCTTCCTAGCTAGCTTTAGGGTTTAGTGTCGCTAGGCATGTGGGTTTGATCACCCACAAGGGGTGCGTGGGTCGGCGTGGCCTAGCGCGGTCACGTTCCTGTGTGATGGATCGTTTATTTACCTAGAGCTAGCCTTAGGGTAAGATTTTACAGGAGTGGTCAAACAACCTTCGTAGAGCCGAGTGAACCCCCCCCCCCCCTTTTTGCTGTGAACCCTAGCACGAATCCCTACAGGCTAGAGTCCCTTCCTCCCCTTGCTTTGGTTTTCCCAATTTTCCTTGGAGAATTTGGGAGTTTGGTTTTGCAAAGTGAGAAAATCTTTGTAGCTAGCTCACTTTGCAAAGTCCAGAGGAGTTGTGAAATGGGAAAAACTTTATTGCTAGTCTATTTCACAACGTCGTAAAGAGTTTCCCCTCGGAATCCCCGGGGAGAAACTCCCCATATGCCTCACCAAAGCAAAAGGCGGCTACGCCATACATCTAAGTGTCCAAACCTTTAGGTACCTAAGTGAGGGCATTAGCACGAGTCTGGTTTGCTATCGAGCATGTTTGCATTTGCATCTTGTATGTTGTATTCGTATACCACACTTCGCACTTGCACCTTGCACCTCACACTTACATGTTGCACCTCGCACTTGCACATTGCACCTCGCACTTGCACATTGCACCTCGAACTTGCACATTGCACCTCGCACTGCACGTTGAACCTCGCACTTGCACGTTGAACCTCGCACTTGCATTTTGCACCCCGCACTTGCACTTTCCAACTCGGTCTTGCACTTTACCTCGACCAGCCCCCTGGCCCCGTCGACATCACACTTTAACTCGACCGATCACCTCAGCAGGGTCGACATTTCACTTTGGTTCGACCGGCCTCCCTGACTCCCCAGTCCGGCCAACCGACCACTTTGGTTCGACACCCACCACGATCCGGCTGACAGACCACTTGCATGCTTTTATGCTTTTTGCATCATTTTACTTGTTTGTTTGCATGTGTCTGTTTGCCTGCTTGCATGATGCATTGCATATTGTATGTGTTAGTTTGCATGATCACTATCATTTGCTTGTGATGCACCTCTTTGGATCACCGCCTCCACGACATGCTCAATTGTCGGGCCCCTGCTTCCACGACATGCCTGCTCTTTCAGGTCACTGTCATCACGGCGCACCCAACTTTCACGAGTTACTACCTTCACGACATACTCTCCGTTACCACTTATGTGCATGATTGTCTGCATTTACATTTGCATGCTTGCATTGATAGTGAACCAAGCTCGATAGGAGAGTTACTCCTGTGTCGGTCGCGGTGCCTTAACGGGCATTGCTCACGGATTGATCCTGGCGAGCAATGTGAGTTAAGTTATCGAGATTGACACAAGTATGATTGTGCTAAGGATCCAATGGATCTAATTTGTCACCCTGTGTGTTACGGGTCTGCATTTAATGACCCTTATTTTAAATTTAAGGGATATATTAAATTTAAAAGAAATATATATTTTTCTACATATTATACCCACTATATTTTAAAAATTATGCATGTTGCAAAATAGGTCGTATACAGGACCAACTCTCTTTTCAAAAATCCACATTGGGTGACACCTTTTAAATCCATTGGATCTTTAGGGCAGGGAAGGCAAGGCGACCCTGGGAAAGTCATACTTTACCTAGAGACTTGACCCTGTGCACTTAGATACTGGTTAGAATATTTTTTTGTTAGATGGTGTGCTAGGCTAGGGTTTAGGATGTTAGATAGTCTTTTTGACGTCTCAAACTACTTTTTTGTGACGTGTTTTTCTTGCTCTTGCGCTAGTCACGCATCACATTTTTGCTCTTTTTGATGTGTCTGCATGTGCATATGAATAACAGTGTGTTAGGGCGTTCTTCTGCAATGAGCCGTGCCTACTTAGACGCACACATACAGGGACCGCTATGGTGGAGCATGTAATGATTTTGACCCTTTCGCTTGCAGGTGCTATTTAGCTTTCCCACTTATAAGGCACGGCTCATTATATATGTTTCATTATATATGTTTTCTGCAGGTTGAGTATTTTATTTTCTCTTTTATATGTATTTGATAGAGTCCCTAGGTCGAGTCCTGTAGCAAAAATAAGATAAGGGCATAGGTTCTGAGGCATTTGACGCGGGAACTACGTGAAGGCGACCAGGAGCAGATGCTCGTTTCCCGTATCTTAATTATGCATTTGATATTGATGTATAGACATAAGGTTGGGCATGTATATGCGAAGTCCGGCCGTTCTTTTCCTTTTTGGGATATGTTGCCAACCCAGCGCCACCAACCTATTTATTATTTTGTTTGGCTTATTTTGCTTTTCACATATGCATTTGCATGCCTGGATTGATTTTCATTGTTTATTTCTGTGCATTTGGGATATCACGATGCAATATAGACTCATTAGGACTTAAATTTTTTATTTTTCTACAAAATCCTAAATAAAATATTCAAAATAATTAAAATTTATGATTAAAATATTCTGGACTTTAAAAAAGTTGAACTTTTATTTCCTGCATATATTAATAGAGCCTCCACAATATTTAAGGACTGCTCTAGATAACTGCATCATATTTGCATGTCCCGAGGAGGAGCCCCCGTGCTTCTCCAACCCGACTGACCCAACATATATTTCTGCTTAGGTGGTTGTTTAGCACGCATAGGGAGCTAGGAGGCTCCCCGACCCAGACGGTGTGTAAATCCTCTTGTTTGAAGTGTTTCCAGCTTTGTAGCTGAACTGCCACTTATCTTCCTTTCTTGAGGTATCATCGCCACTTTGGCGGGTATAAGTCACACCTCTTGTAGCTCTAACTGATAGTCATAGGATATAGTTTTCTTCCTTTGACCTTAGAGCTACCGAAGTTCCCCGTGGACAATGCAATTCACGGATTGCTGACCAGGGATCTCAGGACGTGTTGGGTCGGCTACCTTCACAACCAGGTAGACTTGGTGTCTCAGTGACTTGGGATGACGGGTCTGTGGTACCCCAACCCAGCTATCTCTACCTTTTAGGGACTAATCCTCCCCTCTTTTTGACTATCCCTCTTGAGCCCTTTCGCTCTTGTTGACTTCGTTGGTATCAACTTGACAGCCCGATGCTAACGAACTGCCGCCCGTTTGGGATATGACGATTTGTCCTCTGCCCTTATAGCCCGGACGTGTTTTGACGTATTGGGGTACCCCGACCGAGATGATTATTGGTTTTTTTTTTAGCATCGTATACTGATAAGCCGCTACCCATTCGGGATGTGAGAGGCTCACTTTCTGCCCAATGGCTTAGCCAGAGCGTTGAAGCATATGGGCGTTCCCACACGGAATAACCTCCATTTGATATCCTATCTTCCTAGATCTATTATAATATGAGCGAAACACCTTTTATCGAGAGTATTCTTGGGCATCCTCCAAAATGTAATTAACCAAGTGGGACACGTCCCCTTAGGAGTGCTCTTAACCCTAAAACAGGCTTACACCCAAATCTCTGGTTATGGGTAGCCTACACAGGTATTCTTTCGCGGATATTAGTCCAAAATTCCTCTGCCCGACATTGTTCGGGCAAACATCTTTGACCTATCCTTGCGAGGTTTATCATACGTATGTTCTCCATGTTTTATTTTTTCGCTTGTCTATTTTCTTTGTCACATGTTCATCTTTTCCGGTACTTCTCTTCTAATGGGTCATTCATATGACCTGGAAGAGAGATTTATTTGGAGAATGAAAGTATACCATAATCGACAGGCTTGCGACCTCTTCAAAAATAAAAAAGAGGAAAAACATAAGTGGAAACACTTCAGTCGAGAAAATTGGAGATGAGACACATGAGAAAGCTAAAAATGCTGTTCTTTGAAGGAAATGATGCCTATGGTTGGATTTGTTGCATGAAGAGATGATTTACTATTAATAAGCTGACAGAGGAAAAAAAATTGATAGTGGCATCCCTGTGTTTGAAAGGGAAGGCTCTAGCATGGTATCAATAGAACGATGTAAGCCAATTAGAACGTGGGAAGAATCGATCCAATAGCTCCCCTACAACAATTTGTAGAAGTTTTCTATCTGCCACGTGGATGGTCGCCTCAAAGGGAACATGAGGATGCAGTAAACCTGCGACCAGGGGTTTCTTAAATCAATGTGCGCCCCTACCGCTACTCCTAGAATTTCAATTCAATGCTAACAGAGTTGGTTGAATCTTCTAGTAGAAGAGGGGGTGATCAAATTAGGGAGATGAAGCTTAATCTTCGCTTAGACTCAAAAGGCCTTTTGACAACACTTTACAATGATCTAAAAACTACTATTATTGTTCTTATTGGAAGTAATAGAAGTGTCATGATGATAATTTTGGGGAATACAATATGTGGCTAGAAATAGAAAATAATAGTTTTTTGTGCCTTGGAGATGGAGAATGGATGACTACCAATGTCGGAACAGCTTAACATGGACCGGGTTGATAGTGCGAAGCATGTTTTTGAGCATTTTACAAAAGGAACTCCTAGGTCTCACTTTGAACATTGAAAGTCCTCACTTATATGCAACTACAAGTATGCATATGTAGAATTTGGAAGAATTCAAGCAAGGGACATTGTTATAGCATCTATGAATGGATCCAATATATAATGCAATTGTTGATGCGTCGTAGACAGTCGCTTATTTAAAATCCGTTCAATGGGGCTAAGGATCTATAATTGATCGAATATTGGGAGAAATTGTGCACAACAAGAACATGATTACACCAATAGATTATGTTTTATGCATCAGACACTTCCTAGTAGAGGATGAGGATACGGAAGTTCACATAGAACCACTCGAGTTACTAAGAGGTGAGCCAAAAATCTATAGATGGGAAAGATGCATTGATTAAATGGAAAGGATTGTCGGATCATGATTGATCTGGCAGCAGTTTCCTCTCTTCCACCTTAAAGACAATGTGTCTTCTTGGGAGATTAGTAATGTTAGACTGGCACTTACAACATCGTCTGCTAAATAATTTGAAAACTTATATTATGAGCAAGACAATACAAGGAATTTAATTATTTGCTCGTTATTATTATGGGCTATAAATAGGGCTTAATATGTTTAGGTATAGTGAAGGTGTGATTATTATCTTGAATCTTAGGGTAAGGATTTGAAGACATCATCTACCACTCGAATTATAGATGTATATCTTTTATGTATTCGGGATTGTATCATTTTGATTTGGCACCGGCAGAATAGTATCTATTATTTATGTCATAATTTCTGCATAAATTTGTCTGTTGCTATCTAAATTAGTAATGTCCATTTACATCCCACTTCGTCTCTTCTTTTTATAATTTTACCAGTTCACATAATTTATTTTTTTGAGAGTCATATATTTCATCTCATAGCATTATTCTAATTCACATTATTTAATCTCTGAAATACCTTTATAGGGATAAAAAATATATGCAAGATAATACGGGTGGATTTGTAATTATAAAAAAAAAATTATGATAAAAATAAGCATAATAGATGTTCAATAAAACTTCTTATACTTTATATGTGAATTCAATGTTTTTCTCAATAGATTTGATGATAAAAATTAATTTGGCTAAATCAATTTTGTTCATTTAAACACAGATTAAGTTATCTCACATTTTAAGTTAACCTGTAATGGCTAAGTAAGAAGTGGTTATTTGCAGGTTCAATTTAGATAAGAGTGGTTGGTTCTGGAATAAAGTTGTTTGCTGAGATAAGAACTAACAATTATTAATGATATTTTTTTGCTAGAATAAATAAAAACGAAGTAACAATCTTTTTCATTGAATGTAAGATCACCATATGCATTCACTTTCTTTGTGGGGATGACAACATTTATAATCTTGTGTAAGAGAATAGCCAATAAACATATTTTATTACATGGCAATCAAATTTTCTTCTATTTTTTGGTGTGCATAAGAAGAAAGACAATACATCAAACATTTTAGAAAAAGCTATTTGTGGTATTGAAATAAGAAAATTTTTGTTGATAACTTATGTAAAACTCATGAACACGACGACTTTTGTATATAACTAGTTTATCAAGTAGAAAGCTAATATAATTGCTTCTCCTCAAAATTATTTGAGATAGAAAGCTATTATAATTGCTTCTCCTCAAAATAAAAACGAAGTAACAATCTTTTTCATTGAATGTAAGATCACCATATGCATTCACTTTCTTTGTGGAGATGATAACATTTATTATCTTGTGTAAAAGAATAGCCAATAAACATATTTTATTACATGGCAATCAAATTTTCTTCTATCTTTTGGAGTGCATAAGAAGAAAGACAATACATCAAACATTTTAGGAAAAGCTATTTGTGGTATTAAAATAAGAAAATTTTTTGTTGATAACTTACGTAAAACTCATGAACACGACAACTTTTGTATATAACTAGTTTATCAAGTAGAAAGCTATTATAATTGCTTCTCCTCAAAATTATTTGAGATAGTTTTCAAAAAAAATGTAACCGTTATAGTAGCAAATATGTAGCCATACTTTCATTTAGTAGCTCACTTTTGTTTGGTGGATAAGAAAAAATATTAAATTATTTCTTCTTAATAAAATATTGAGGAGAGATTATTATTGATACTAAGATTTTTAATATTATAAGTGCTTATGCTCCTCAAGTTGGTTTAGATATAGGCTCTAAAGATAAATTCTGTAATGATTTAGAAGACTTAATACACTGATACACCTTCATGAAGAAAAATTTTTATTGGATGAGATTTAAATGAACATGTCGGTAGAGTGGTAGAAGATTTCGTAAATATTCATAGTGCACTACAGTTATGGAGCGATTAATGAAGTAAGGTAAGCAATTTTAGATTTCTATTAGCAGTATGATATGATTATTACTTATTACTTTATTTAAGAAAGAGATGAAGCATCTTATTACTTATAAGAATGGATCTAATAAAACACAAATCGATTATTTTCTTATGAGAAGTAAGAGATCGTCGAGATTAGTAAGGATTGTAGAAGGTCATTCCAAGCTGAGCGAATTAAGTATCTAACATCGATTATTAGTTCCAGATTTTAAGATGTAAGAGTTATAAAATAAAGTTAATACTTAAGATTCAACATCGTAGATTAAGATGTGAGCACCTAAAAGACACAAATAAAATTATTTTTATGAGTAAAATTCAAGATTTAAATATTTGGGATGTTCATGAAGACGCGAATGTTATGTGGGATAAATTAACTAATACTTATTAAACAAGCTGTTAAAGATGATCTTGGAGATCGAAAGAAAAAATTTCTATAAATAAAAATAATTGGTGGTGGAATAATAATATGCAAAAAGATAAAATATAAGTAAGTTATGTTATAAAAATTGGTTTAAATGTAAAAGCGTAGAGAACTGAGAAAAATATAAAACAGCCCGCAGGGAGTGTAAAAGAATAATCTGTGACGCTAAAAATTCTGTTTTTAGTGATCTTTATAACATGTTAGATACTAAGGAAGGTGAAAAATATATGTATAAACTAGCCAAACATAGAGAAAAGAAAAATAAAGATTTAACTCAAGTAAAGTGTATTAAAGATGAAAATCAAAAAGTGTTTTTACTGAAAAGATATTCAACATAAGTAGGTGAGTTATTTCGATTAACTTTTTAATGATGATGTTGAAAGTACGATCGACCTTAGTGATCTTAATATCGTTAATAATAATAAAACTTTTCATTTTTACCGTCGTATTAGTAAAAAGAAGTTGATGAGGCTTTAAAGAAAACTAAGGGGAAAGTCCGTAGGACTCGATGATATCCCAATTTAAGTGTGGAAATGTTTAGGTGATTTGGTGGTTTTCGCTTACTAAACTTTTTAATATTATTTTAAAAACTAAAAGGATGCCCGAGGAGTGGAGAAAGAGCATTTTGGTCCCCATTTTTAAGAATAAAGGAGATGCACAAGAGTGTGCAAATTATGTAGGAATTAAATTGATGTGCCATACTTTAAAATTATGGGAGAGGTAATTGAACATAGGTTAAGACGTATTACGAAGATTTCTCATAATCAATTTGGATTTATGCCGACGTAGTCTACCATGGAAGCTATACATTTATCGAGAGGTTTGATGGAGAAGTACAGAGATAATAAGGAGGATCTACATTTGATTTTTATCGATTTAGAAAAAGCTTACGATAAGGTTCCTAGAGATGTTCTTTGGAGAGTCCTCGAGAAGAAAGGTGTTGATATGACTTATATTCAAGTCATTAAAGATATGTACGCTAGAGCCGTTACATGTGTTCGAACCGAAGGAGGATTGACCAAGTATTTTACTATTTTTGTTGGTTTACATCAAGGATCGGCTTTAAGCCCATATCTTTTTGCTTTATTTATGGATGGTCTTACTCGGGCATTTACAAGAGGATGTACCTTGGTATATGCTTTTGCCGATGATATCCTCCTTGTGGATAAGACAAGAGAAAATGTCCAGGAAAAACTTGAATTATGGAGGTCTACATTGGAGTCTAAAGGTCTTCGTTTGAGTAGAACTAAAACTGAATACATGGAATGTAATTTTAGTAATAGTAGGTCTAGTGATAGAAGTGAAAATTTGAGTGATCAAATTATTAAAAGGTGTGAACGATTTAGATATCTCGGGTCCATTGTTCAAAGCGATGGTGATATAGACGGGGATGTTAATAGTAGAATTCGTGTTGGTTGGTCGAAGTGGAGGAATGCGTCCGACCTATTGTGTGATAGAAAAGTACTCGCTAGATCGAAAGGAAAATTTTATAAGATGGTGGTGAGACCTTCAATGCTCTATGGTGCTCGAATGTTGGCCTTTAAAAGAGAAGCATAATGTTAAGTTAAGTGTTGCCGAGATGAGAATGATTAGGTGGATGAGTGGCTTTACACTTAGAGACAAATTGCGAAATGAATATATCCGTAATAGGGTTGGAGTTGCACCAGTGACGGATCAAATTAGAGAGTCGCCTTAGATGGTTTGGTCACATTAAACGTCGACCACCTGATGATCCGATTAGGAGAGTAAATGTTTTAAATACAACTTATGTTAAGAAAGGCAGAGGCAGACGTAGGAGAACTTGGGCTTATTGCATAAAAAATGAACTTAATTTATTAGAATTAAACGAAAATTTGACACTAAATAGGATGCAATGGAGAAAAGGATTCATGTAGCCGACCCCACTTAGTGGGATTAAGGCTTTGTTGTTGTTGTTGTTGTTGTTGTAAAATATTGAGGAGAGAAATATTTAAGTTAACTTTGGCATTGCCGGACCTTTAATACCTAAAAATGAAAAAAAAAAAAAAAAAGTAAACTAAATATTTGCTTCATATTTACCCTAATTTTTAACAATCCAAAAATCATCAAACTTACTTTAATAGGATGTTGCATTTTAATAAGGTCATTCTGAAATATAGGTTTATATGTAAATAATGTAACTTTAATAGTTATTTAATTCATTTGCTAATTACATTTTTTTTTAATTTTATTTTGTTTTACTGTAACAATTTTTTAGCACTGAACACAAAATCCACTAAGCAGGGCTTGGATTTGGTTTCAAGGGCTGAGATTAAATTTAATTAACTCATATCATTAACCGAAATATAGTTATTTATATACTAAGTGTGTGTATAAATATATATAACTCATTTCCCTCATTCCATTACTATTCCCTGGAAAAACAGAGTTGCTGCTTTGAGTTGGAAAGTAGTATGAAAGAGAAAGAAAAAGGGAAGAAATCTAGGATTCAAAGAATCTGATTTCTCATTTTATTTTCAATGATCTGATTTGGGTTGGAAAATAGTATGAAAGATCTTATGAGAGGAGATACTTTTAAGGTGAGAATATTATTTAGTAATTTTTTAATACATTTAAAATAATAAATACGAGTATGATACAAATCGATGAATTTGCTGATTTGGAAAGCTTGTGCATAAAAAATCAAAATATTGACGTGATGAAAATCAAAAAAATCTGTCTTAAAGAAACCCAAAAATTAAGGAGAGATTCAATTTCTAAAATAAAAATTAAACTGATATTAGGTTAATGTCTGAAACTTCTCAATAGATATAAGAAACTTTTAATAGAATTGAAGTTATGATCAATTAATAAGATATATTGCATACTTTATTATGAATTGTTAAATGCTATAGGTCAAGTTATATTTTAAAACATGTTGATATAAATTGATTATTACCACTATATATTTATATTTATTTTGTAAGACAAGTGAGGAACACCAACCTCACATGTTCTTCTATTGCTCGTTTGTACAGGAGGTCTGGAGTAAGGCAATTCAACACCTTGGTGTCTCCACATTATTTTTAACTTGGCAAGATTTTGGCAGAATTGGCACTCAACTGGACTATTCTCCATCCCCTGTTGATTTGGATGGCTAGGAACCAAAGGAAGTTTGAGGACATTTATTTACCACCTTCTGTTGTGGCTGCCAATTGTTTAGCTTATATAAATAGACTTCAAAAACATAAAGGCCTGCTGATCCCAGGAAGGAATGCATCTGAATGTAAAGCAAGAGGACCGTTGGCATTGCTAACTTATTGGAAGAAACCCCCCTGGTTGGGTGAAAGTAAATACAGATGGGAGCTTTCTAAAATCTGAAGCTGGCATTGGAGGAATATTTAGAGACTACAAAGGAAATTGCATTTTATGTTTTTATTCTCCCATTAGCTAAAGATTATTTGGAGGCTGAATGCATTGCTACTTTTTGGGCAGCCCTCTTTGCCAACAAAAATGTCTTGTTCTAATCTATGGGTGGAATCTGATTCTCTTATTTTGGTGAACATCCTCAACAAAGAAGTGGCATGTCCTTGGTCTCTACTATTCCAGATCCATATTATCTTGCTCTTACTCTCCCCTATGATCTACAAGATCTCCTATATCCCGAGAGAGGCCAACAGACCTGCAAACTACTTAGCAAAATCTGGGTTGCATCTCCAAGTTCCCATAGTTACTACCAATGTGGATCCTTGTCTTTTTTTTCTTTTGGATGGAGACAAATTAGATCTCCCTTTTGTTAGACCATTGTAACATTTTGCTTGATTTATTTTCCCCACAAGCATGCTAGGGCTTGTGTGGTGTTTGCTGCAAAATATTCATATATATATATATATATATATATATATATATATATATATATATATGTGAAAAGACTTAATTGATTGTGTGGTACTCGTCAAGAATTGGGCATACTTTAACTATGTTTATTTGTATGTTTTAGGCTACAAAACTTGATAGAATAGTTTCGGGTTTAAATTATATATATATTTCAAAGCCCTAGGGCCTATTTTATTAACAGAAAATGGTTACAGAGGATTTGAGGATAGGGCCCAATAGATGAAGCCCTATCCTTACGATACAAATCAAACATAACGATACAAAAGAAAGAAAAGGAAATTACAAATAACAGTGGCTAAGAACGAAATCTCCAAGGCAGTGCTCTCGCTCTGGTTCTTGGTGATCTGGACAGTAATCGCTTAAGTGCTAATCCATTGCCAGGGGTAGCCAAGATATCATCAATTAAGTCTCCAAGCGTACCCTCAGGCTTCTTCTTCTGTCGAGAATAAACTTGTCAATCTTCTTCTTCTTCTCCTTCTTCATCTTCTTCTTCTGAGGACGGATCCTTCTGAGTCATAGAAGGAACGGTAGATACAACGATGGGTATCACTTGGGGATGTCTTCTCCTTCTACTGAATTTTTGAATATACCGGTCGGACTCCACAGCATTAGTGGCCACAGAAACATCACAAGGAGAAAAAGGAGGAGCTACCTTTTCCACCTCTGAGGTTCTACCACGCAGGGTATTCTCAATTAGCTCCACCTCCACCGCAAGTGAATCAGACGAGGGTGAAGGGATAACAATAGTAACCAGTTCATTAACCTAACTAAGACCAACTTCAGAAAGTTCCTGCTCTTCAAGTGATACAGAGGGGGGGCAATGTTAGTCAAACCATTGGTCTTCTGACCCACAGAAGTCCCAGCCTTACCTTTAGAGTTAAATAGTCTCTTAGTTGGGGGATAAAGCCTATAGCGCCTATCCCTGGTGTGCCCAAATATTCTGCAGCTGAGGACGAGTAATGCTTCGTGCTCCATAACCACCTCCTCGCCAAACAAGATCCCGATCGAGCCCACCCAAATTCTATGGACATCCGGAAGAGTAATATCCCTCTCGATGAGTAGTCTCAGCAAAGATCGGGTTTAGTCATGTTATAAGTCAGAAGCATCCATTTGCGAGTGAGAATAGCGGCTCCGCCAATTCGAAACAAAACATTCGATCGAAATATCTATATGGAGGCTCGAAGCTCGAACCAAATAGGAACCACAGGAGGTTCCTTAGAGGGGTCAAATCAGGAGTCCACTTTACTATCTTCATTTCAGTCTCTGCGATGAAAACAGGTTGTTTGGCAAACAACATAGCATAGTCCTCCTCCACTGTTAAATAAATCAATAGATGTCTTCCATCCAACAGTCCCAGCTTCCAAGCTCCAACGAAGTGGAGTGAGTCAAAGAAATTCCGTACCAGCTCCATTTTAGGATGTTCCAAGGCAAACTTACCAATAAAAGTAAACTTCACCTCCTCATTCAATGCATTTATTTCAGACTCTGAAAAAATAATGGCAGGAGGCCATCTTTCTCCTCTAGCGGGTGAATAAAAGGTCAAGAACTTATATCTGCCGCAGCATCATGGAGAGCCTGTGGAAACACCAAATATTCTGAGCCTTTACGAATAGCCATACCTTTTCCCACCACCCCAGCATAGGTAGCTTTAAACCGAGCAGCGTTGGTCTCAGCCATAGAACCCAGAGCAGGAGCAGCATTCATGAAGCCGGACAAAGCAGAGACAATCGAACCAAAGCTGAAGCCATTTAAAATGTCGGATTTAAATTCCACTCAAAATTGAAACTTGGCGCGCAGACATCGCAGCAGACAGCTTCGCGCGAGCCTGCGAGGAGGTAGACGTCGCAGCAGAGAGCACCCGTGCTCGTGCGATCCTGCGCGGAAGACGACTGAGTGTCGTATCGTATCGAAGATACGATGCAGACGACGGAGACGACTCGCCGAAACAAGGTGAAGTCGTGCAAGACACCGTCGAGACCGCCGGGAAACGCCTCCCACCATGATCAAAATCGCCATGGATACAGAACCCTAGCAGAGCTCTCGACCGCCACCATGATGTATGTATGTATATGTATATATATATATATATATATATATATATATATATACATATATTTTTGGGGAAAGGGATGCGGGCCGATTGCATTGAATTAAAAGAAGGGTACAAAACAAGTGGTATGAGAGGACCCAAAAATAATTGAGCACACCTCATAAAAACCAAAAGGTACAATAAAGCTCAAACAACGCGATGCAAAAGATACAACAAAAGAAAAATAGCAACTAAAGAAGATTTATATCGTCAAGCGCTTCCCCGCCCTCTGCTTTGTAAGGGCGAGCTAGAAATCACATGCTCGAAGAGCTTCCCCATTACTGTGGAAAACCAAACTATCATCCATAATGTTTCCGAGGGGATAGGCCCCCGCTTTCTTCTTCCTCCGCGAGGTATACACTTGTCATTCCTCTTCGACGGACTCGATAGTCCGAGCTAAAATGGGAAAGGATTTTGTCGTGATAAGTTTCTCCGCTCGAGACTCGTCCTGTCTCTATGATCGAGTCGAACAACCAAACTAGGCAAGCAGCTCAACTCCGCGTAGTCGTATGCACCTTTTCCGTCAACATTATATGATTGTTAGTTTCTTCCCTATCTTCGATCATGTCGTGGTGGGAGTCCGCTCTCCTCCGTAGTAGTGGGCACTGATATGGAAGTGTAGCTGCTCCAGTAGAATAAGTCAAAGCGATGGCCTCATCCTGTCTATCGATGGGAACTACCTGATGCACCTCCACAAGTTGAGCCATCTCAACCTGATCTGCAACATTAGTGGGTATCTCCGGTGGGGAGGGAGGCGGGACATCCGACGCGAAATGTCGTCGTCCGGTAGATTTGCGACGTGGAGGTTTGAGGCTCGAATGCGAACGGTAACACCGATGGTGGGAATGCCCAAACATACGACAGTGCAGTACGAAGAGAGAGTGCATTGCTCTGACTCCGGCTGCCGGAACCTTTGATGTTGTGTGCTGTCGAACTCTCTCGGAAAAGCGTAGCGTGACGTCCCGTTCAACCGCATTCTCAGCCTCGAAGGTCGAGTCGGATGTTCCGTGGGCGGGCTCGGTTCGAAGTGGTGTGCCATAGACCATGCGGCGGCAAATGAAGCTCTCGATCGTAGAGGTGTACCGCAGATCCGGGAAGCGCAACCGGACGGGGATGATGGGAGGCTCGCAGCGATGATCGAAATCCACCGTCCATTTCAAAGACCTTCATCACCCGATCGTCAACGCGGTTGTTCGTCTGAAGAAACACTTGGGTGTAATCACCATCATCCGTCGGCTGGATGAGAACGTGCCGACCATCCGCGTCTTCCAATTTTCCACTGATCGCGCTTCATCTCGCTCAAATTCCTTACGTATTAGTTCGAGTTTAGGGTTATCGTAGAGGAATTTACCTACTAGGAACAAACGACAGGGTGCAGCTAGGATGGATCTCTTCCTCAGCAAGAAAGATGGCAGGTTTGTCGTCTTTACGTGATGCTCTTTTGAGGAATCTCGTTTCGACTCCTTGCGCAAATGCATCGTGAAATCTTTGTGGGAACATGTTGGACCATGCAGAAACGCTGTCGAGTTTATCGCCGGCGAGGGCGGCGGCGTAAGATCGACCCGAAGCCATTAAATCGATTATTACCATTATATATATATATATATATATATATATATATATATATATATATATATATATATATATATAATGGTAATAATCAATTTATATCAACATGTTTCAAAATATAACTTGACATATAACATTTAAAAAAGCATAATAAAGTATGCATTATATATATACTTTCATGCTTATTAAATGTAAATAACAATAGTGTAGCAAAGAAAGATAAATCAATGAAATATCACACCAATTGTGATAAATGGGAAGACTATGATGATATTCGTTGTGCAAGACAGATTTTGATGAGATAAGCCTTGACATAAAACTAGAAGGATTCTCGACTTTTAAGACTAAAGTAGAAATGGTCCTACTAGCACCAAAAAATTGTTAACTATAATGTTGAGTTTACCAAATTTTATCAATGATTTTTCATGGCCAACAAGCTAGTAATAACCTAATGATTTAAATATGCCTAAAAGTCAATATAAATATAATATGACATTTCTCAAATGATGAGTAATATTACTAAAAAAGATGGAAAAAAAAAACTCATATAGTAAAATAAAAGAATTCACATGGTAAAATGTTTAATGGTTATTAAAATATTTTATTTATTTACTTAAGTATCAAAATATACTTTCACTTAATATTGCAATTGAACTAAGTTAATTATATTTATATTAGTCACACATCAGTACATATAGTATTATTTATTTATTATATATTTATTCTAGCATTGTGAACTTATTTCAAAATTATTAATCTCATTGGGCATTGGTCCCATCAAATACTATAAATATGGTTTTAGGAAAAGGACAATAATAGACGAAACAATAGTTAGGTTACTAATTCTATCTGTACAGCATTTTGGTTGTACAGTTAGATGTTTTATAGCAGATAATCGTGTATGTTGTAAATTAAAGACCTTTTACATATATAAATTTTTATTTGAATCTTATTTAGAAACTTCATATTATATTTTGATGATTGTTCTATCAGCTTCTGATTAAAAAGTTATGATAAATACTAAAGAATTTGAAATATAGTGCATCAATTCAAATGATTTAGACAACCTGTTTTTTTAACTCACTCATTTTTTATGAGCAAAATAAGAATCGATGATGAAATAAGTTTGACTGAATTGTTCTCATCTATTATACCTCTGTTAGATTGCAGGTTTTATGAATTTAATGAATCAAATTTTATGCCATATATTGATAAATTTGTGATTATATTCAACAATGATAGATTAATTTATTATAATACTAATAATAATCGTACTTGATACTTAAAATTAATTTTAAAACCATTGAGGAAAAATAATGTTAATTATGGTTGAGGAATATTACACTTTTGGTACATGACATAAGTGGCCAAGGAATTTCAGTGGATCTTCAAAATATGAAAGAAATATTTGAATGCTCGATACCAAAGGATGTTATAGAGATTTGTAAATTTTTGGATTTAGCTTGATATTTCAAGAGATTTGTCGAGAGACCCTCACAGATAGTTATTCCACTATCTAAGTTGAAGAGAGAGAATACTAAATTTGAATAGACAAAAAATGTGCGGACAATTTTTAGTAATAAAAAATGCAATTGGCAACTGCTCCTATGTTAACTTTTCATTATAAATAGAATTATTTTAGATTTACAATGATGTATCATTGAATTTAATTAGATTCTTTTGTATAGAATGAATTGAAGAGAAGAATATAAAGATTTATCTACAACGACTACTCATCAATTGATAGGTAGGTAGATGTCTTTGGACAGTCACCTACTATTTTTTTTTTTTTTATAAATTATGAGTTAAATGTGAAACCAGTTGAAAGCTGTTACCATGTTGGTAGTTGGTCACAATCATGGATGGAAGGGTCTCCTTGTTATTTTAATATCAATGCTACACTTGGAGACCTTTGATTCTCAAAATGCTAAATAGGTTTAAAGAGGTGCAAAAGTCTTCTGGCTTCTGTTGTACATAGGTAGATAACCACCATAAGAAAGTTGGTATTTGATCTTTCTTGCTTTGGGGATTGGCTAAGGGAGAAAGGTTGAGAGAGCGAGAGGGGTGTAATAACACTAATTATTTGAATTTAACCAGCTAACAAAATCTGATTTCCATTACCCCTGATAGTTTGCAGGCATTTTAAATTATGAATTTTAATTCTTAGGACATGATGAGAGAGATGCGAGATAATGGAAAGGCTAACTTTATAGTGCGGACAAGATCGACTTGCCAGACTGACTTCAACCTCATGGCTTGTGCACTAGTAGTCCAGCACGAGTCTTTAAACGTGTGCAGAGGCAAAATTTCATGCCTTTATGGCTACAGCTTGGCATTAATGTAAAATTAAAAGTAAATGAAGGTCAACTTTTGAGGTTGTAGACATCTAGAGCGATCAAGAGGAATGACATTGATGAGTGGGGTTGATGGCTAGTGAGAGAGTCGAGCAACTTAGTATCAAGACAGCCAAATTCTCACGGGAGAAAGTATTCGACATAAGATTTAGAATTCATGCATATTGTATTTTCTTTAAAGATCTAAGCACTAATTATAAGAGATGAAATGGATATTTAGTTCTCTCAAAAGAATAAATCTTGAATAAAACTTGAGACAAAGGAAATAGCTTGAGTTTATTAAAGATTACGACTTCAAAATATAGTATTGCCATGGAAAAGTTCATTTTGTGATTGATATCTACAAGTACTATAAATCCACAAGCCCCATATCTAGGATTGTAGTTGTTTAAATGTTAAGCTTAATAAATTATGTTCAATCCTACTTAATTAGCTAATTAGATTAACATAAATGCGCCAGATTAGAGTCTAGCTCTAGTTATTAACTCTGCATCTGTTCCCTTTTACCCTTAATTTATTGGATTTATCAAGCATGTAGATGTTTTCATCTAAAGCCAGTTGCAACAGAACTTCACCATAAGCAGGTAGAAACAAAGAGACAACATTGCGTACCTCACGTGATATTGGATCATCTGAATCTAGCATTCGAACAACCTGCCCCATCCTAGGTCTCTTCTCTGAATCAGGGTCAACACATCTTAAAGCTGTTAGAAGGGCTCTCTTCAGAGCCCTAGTGGATGGCTTTTCCTGTATAGTTGGATCCACCACCTCTTCTGATCTCCTGCTACCAACCATCATTTTAAGCCAGTCCACCAAATTAACCTGCAATCACCGAGAAAATGTAAACTAAGCATTCGCTCAAAGAATGCTCTATGAAGTTGCATTAATATACCTCATTTGCAGGACGACCATAATCAACAGGATCCCTCCCAGTTATGGCTTCCAATAGAACAACTCCAAAACTATAGATGTCACTCTTCTCGTTAAGAAGTCCAGTGTTAGCATATTCTGGTGCTACATAGCTATCAAACAAAATGTTAACAGATAACTAAGATTATGATAGGACAGCAGATGATGCATACTATATTTGATCAGCTCTCAGAATATCAGCAATCAAAGATTTATGAATATGGCATAAAATAAGATGCAAGTAATTGGAAATAGGCTGCCCACCCAAAGGTTCCCATAACTCGAGTAGTAATATGGCTTTTCCCAGCACCTAACAGCTTTGCTAAGCCAAAATCTGACACCTTGGCATTAAATTCAACATCAATTAATATATTGCTGGATTTGATATCCCTATGAACCACCTTTGGCTCAATTGCTTCATGAAGATAAGCCAGGCTGCAAAAATGTATTATTTCTTCGAATTAGAAAAAAGTTCATAACTGAGATTTAATCAGGGTGAAAGTGAGCATTTTGGAAAATAAAGGAACATGCAAGGAAGCTAGAAATTATACATAGCTCATCTTGACTATAAAAAAGATAAATTAAAAGATAAAAAATAATCATATCACTAGCTTAAATAGAACAAATAGTTCACATCACAATTTTCTGTGAAAGACTGACAAAAAAACTTTTTCAGATGAGTTGCATAAAAAAAGTTACTGATTTAACACTATTTTAACTTACGCTTTAGCAGTGCCAAGGAGAATCTTGATACGAGCCTCCCAAGTCAGGGATGCCCTTTGACGCAATACTCCATGAAGCCATTGTTCAAGGTTTCCATTATTAACATATTCATAAACAAGCATCCTGAAATATATGCATGTTAATAAGAAAAAAAAAACAAAAGATCAAATGAGAAATCATAAGGATGACAGAGGATATAAATATTTTACATAATTTGAAACAGATTCTCCTAAATTCATCGACACTATAATGTTCAGAGCTAAAATTACAATATATGGTTCCCTCAAATAGAAAGCTATGGCGGCACTATAAATAGGGAAATTTTTCATTTTAATCTTAAAATATTTCGTAATAAATACACTTAGCATATTTCACCGAATTAGAAAATGCAATAGAACTTTTGAGTCATGGGCTCCACCCTTGAACCCCCAAATAACTTAGTGTGAAGTTAGATCCACTGGCACAAATGGAATCATTAACAGAGACAAACAATAGAGTTCAAACTTCAAATACTCTCAGCACAAACGAGTCAGAGAATTCAAACAAATGCTATTTAACCATCAGGCCAGATGAGAATTCAGTAATTTGAACCAATGAAGTACTTAATACAATAAAAACACTAAGGAAAAATACTTTGTAGTTCAAAATGAGATCTCCAATTAAACATGATCTTGTAGTGGGAAATTTTAAAGCAAATTTCACTGATCAGAACCCGTCCAGACTCCAACACTTGCCATCATATCAGCAACTACACCTAACTGGGAACCAATATTCTCATTACAAATGAAAGCAACATTCTAAAACAGAAGAATAGATTCAGATGTTGACTTTTTTGGAAGTTAAACCAGTATTTTATAATCGCAAAGCTGGACACACTCCGATGAAACAAAGTAGAAAGACAGCAATAGATGATAAATGCACAACATACCTCTGTGTACCCTCCACACAATAACCCAAAAGCCGCACTAGGTTTTTGTGGCGGACATGGCCAATTGCCTCCACTTCCACCCTGAACTCTTTTTCCGCCTGCCCTCTATATTAAGTTACAATCCAAAAACAATAAATAAGAATTTTAAAATTGAACGCATGCAATAATGTACCAGGATAACCTAAAAATAAAAGCATTTATACGCTTACAGGTTGTTAAAAAGTTTTTTGACAGCTACTGGCGTTCCATTAATCAATTGACCACGATATACTATTCCATAACCTCCCTCTCCTAGGACATTATCTTTTGAAAAGCGATTTGTTGCAAGTTCCAAGTCCCTTAAAGTAAACCAATGACCCCATCCAAGTTGCGAGAATTCTGGAAGGCCTATAAGAGGAGAAGGAGCAGCAATAGGATTGGAAGATGGTTTATAAGCAGCAAGTGTGCCCGAATCATCACCAGATTGGGAACTAGCATCTTTTTCAAGATTGCGAAAAGAATCTGAACGACTCTTGCAATCTGAATTTTTTGAATAAATTATGCCTGGACGATTCATGGCCTTGTTTGATTCTCTTCCATTGGAATTATTCTGAATCGTGAGCTTAACCTGATCATGTCCTACAATGCCAAGGGAAGGAAGTTGCTTCACCCTCACCTCCATGATTTCTTTGGAAACAGCAGGGATTTGTGTCAGCGGTGGATTAAAGGAATCCCTTTTCAGCTTTTTCCGACTCCGATAAGTAAGACATATAATCAGCATCAGTAGAATACATAGCATTAGCACTCCAACACATATACCAACAATGACCCATATTTTCAGGCCTAAAAGATCAGTCTTTTTAGATAAGCCTTGAGAAAGACCAGTGTCTGTGGAACTCATATTTCAGATGGTAAGATATCTGCAAGGAATTGCAAATCAGATCATTGTTAAGTAAAAGACCTTTACCTACTCATTGTGCAAACATTGTGTAAAAAATGTGCATTCTACATTCAAGGATATGTTCATATCATGATTCAAACAGCAAATTTACTAGTACATGCATAAAAGCTTTTGGTAAATAAGACTTCAAGCATCTACACATAATCTTAAATAAACCTATTCAGCCTAAATTATGTAGTATACGCATAAGAGCTTTTGGTAAATAGGACTTTAAGAATCCACACAATAATCTAAAGCCAACAAATTCAGCCAAAATTGGGTAGAAATATTGGTGATTTGTGCATATTAGTCAGTTAAAATTGGTTGTGCTGCATAAACTATTACATTAAATTAATCCACTGCAGTTTTACAACAGCAGTAAAGTTGACATTTTATTATGTGCATCCTTGATTTAGATCTCTATCAATTCACATTGTTTCAGCTGCAGTGTGGATGTGGTGAGGTGCAAGTTCGAGATACTATGTGAGGAATGTTAGCGAGTTGGCATAGACCTTGATACTCCTTGGGCATACAATTTTTTTATGGAAATGTAAGAACTGGATATATGCAGCAAACAATTACCATATGGACGATCCAAAGATCTAAATCAGAAAGTATACTGAGAAAAGAATAGCTAAGTTAAAAACTCAGCTGCTAACCCATAACAACGCAATTTTAAATCATATTGAACTTTCTTCTTTTTCGATTCTATATCAATTGTTCATTCAAAAATCAAAAAATGTAAACATAACCAACCATAACACCTCATATCGAACACATCTCAACTACCTCTCTCATATGAGCTGCATTTCAGTAAAACTGAAAAAAAAACACTGAATATTTTATCCAATGATACAGTAATAGTTCAACTTTTAAATCGAATAACATAGTAATAGTTCAACTTTTTGGATCTGAGTAACTGGCACCATATATCTTTTAAATTTTATGTTTGCAATCCACACAAAAAAAAATAAGAATGCTATAAGCAACTATCAATCAAATCACTAGCACAATACTCTATAAAAATTAAGTAGATATGGATTAATGTGGGGTAAAGATAAGACGGAAGCATTTTCCAAACGGCATCATGCATCAATTAGCCTGGGCAAATCAAATAAAATACCTTCTAGCATACAATGTTTCGTAACCGGATCTATCATTCACAACAAACTGAAACGACTACAAAGCGCACCAATAAATCATTTTCATCTGCAATTGGTTACTGCACGAATGGGTATTCACCTGTGATCTTATAAAAATCAACTATGCTATTATTCTAATTCAAAAGGATACAGAAACTCTCACATCTGTATTTCTGAAAGTGTGCGAGTGTATAACCGATCCTTTGTTAGTGTATTTGAGCTTGTTCAATGCAAAACAGACAGATCTGCTGACAAACAAATATAATATGTGGTTCTATTTTCTTAAGATAGAAAAAGCAAATTAGAAATTTTACCATAAAATTAACAAAAAAATAAGCGTTATCAAATCATCGCAATGTTCATGGAATAACAGATACTTAACGTGAAAGTATCATTAAGGGGGAAGTTGAAACAAATTTCCAACCAAGCGCAACTACTATGTTTCAGATGTTACAGAAGTTAAGTATCATAGAACATCAAGAGTCGTGACGCAATTCAAAACATTATACCTTCGATCCCCGGATGTCGGCCAAAATCCAGTTCCTTTTCCGCTTCTCAAGCCCGCATTACCTCAGACAAATCCCAGTGACAACCGTAGCCCAACAACGTCTAGATCTATATCGCATCTGCAATGTGGGAATTCAGGATAAGATGGCAACCGGATCCAGCGGCCAGACCAGAAATGGGGTGGATCACACCGGAGAGCTTCTGACTGTGGGCGGTGGGAGGCCGACTAGCGCTTTTGGGAGGATCTCCAACCTTTGCGTGGAAACAGCGATTCGGCTCTGATTTGTTGCCAGATTAGGTAAAGGGGCATCGAATGTGAAATGCAAACGAGGAGAGGTTACTGAGGAGCTAAGGAGAAGAAGAAAAAAAAAGAGAATCAGAGAGAGCTAGAGAGAGAGGTCGGGAGAAGTTGAGTTATCAGCGTTAGGTGGTGGGGGCGGAGATGCTTCTTAGCGCAGTTAAGAGGAACCACGTAACAGTGGACCACTGAGTTTTTCAGTTTTCAGTATTCATGCTTTGTTCCTTCCAGATTTTCCACTTTTACGTACAGGCTTCTGGTTCCAGTTAATTCCCTATGTAACCGTTGAGAGAAGCTGCAGTCAAAAATAGGCGGAGCAGCTTCACCCAAATCCCATAATTTGCCCGACCGCAGATGTAACTGATGAGAGGTTCTGACTTTAAACCCCAAAATAGGCGGGCCATATCTACTCAACAAGAGATTTTTTTTTTCTTTTTTTTTTTTAATTTTATTTTCTACCTTTTTTATTATTATTATTGATGCATGTATGCCTCACAATTCTTTTATATTTATATATCTAGCACATATCGCAAAGAGATCCAACTGCAAGTAGGCGTGTAAATGAGCCGAACACGAGCGAGCTCAGGCTCAGCTCATGTTCGGCTCGTTTATATTGCGAGCCCAAAAAGTTTGTTCATGTTTGACTTGTTTGTTGTTCACGAACAACGAGTCGTATTGACAATCCTAATCACATAACCATAAGATGTTAAGGGTTGAGACAAGATTTAAGAATTATAGTTTATATTAAAACATCGCTTGAATCTAATTTAATATTTTTTATTATATTTACTTAATTAATAATTTTGATTGATTTTAAATCTCTTAATATTTTTAAAAATACTACTCATTAATATATATATATATATATATATATATATATATATATATATATATATATATATAAGGAAGGAGCCAACCTATGCTCCCTATCTATTTAAAAGCAAAAAAGTACAAAAGTGATGAGAAGAAGGATACCCCTCTAATCCCAAAACATAGCATTCAATAGCCTAGAGGTTCCTTCTTCAACTACAACTCCACACAAAGAAAAGCAAAAGCTGGTAATATAAACACCCAACCTTACAAGTATACTAGATCTGTAAAAAATAACTTGTATAACTCTTCATAAGAAAAAGTTAGCTGGTCTCAATTCTGAGGTGTGGGGCAGCAAGTAGATCTCCACCAATCAATAGTTTTAGGTAGGGAGGAGGAGTTGCAGAGAGGGCCACTGAAGAGGAGTGTGATCCAAAACGAGCTAACCAATCTGCAGGTTTGTTCCCCTCTCTAGAAATGAAGTTGAAACTGACGTCAAGTTGGGACTTAAGATGATGAATCTTCTGAACCCAATGTAAATGGTGTTAGGAGGTGGGGCTGTTAGATTTGAGCAGTTGGAGTGGAACCTGGGAGTCTCCTTCCACAAATAAAGGTGTCCACTGATTTTTAATGGCCAGCTTAAGTGTCTAGTATGCAACAATTAACTCAGCTTCCAAAGCATCATAAGCAATAATAGGGGCATGGAAGAAAAGTAGGCACTCACCCAAATGATTTCTGAATATGCCCTCCATGCCAGCTCCCCTCTCACTGAAGCTGCAATCAGTATTAAATTTGAGGGAATGAATGCTGGGGGGTGCCAAAATACCTGGATAATCCTTAGGGGATTAGTATTATGGATTGTAAGGATAGAACAGATGTTGGGAAACTTTTTGCATTTGATGAGTTTGTGTAGATAGGTAAGGCATTTTTTGGCCACTCACTTCACACAAGGTGGAATTCCCTTAAAAATAACCTGATTTCTGGACATCCAGATGAACCAAGTAGTGAGTAAAGGGATGGCACCAGCTTCTAATTTATGCCAACCAACCCAGCAGGTAAAGATGTTATCCCATTGAAGTTGTTGAGAGTTCATAGTCAAAGAGTTGAGCAAGGTATTCTAGACTTGCTGGGAGAATTGACATGCAAAGAACAGGTGGGGGATGGATTCTTCAGCATTGAAGTATAATCTACAGCATGAAGGGCCCCTGAGTCCCTTCAGCTTAAGTATATCATCTGTGGGGAGGAACTTCTTGAAAATTCTCCAGCAAAACAGGTTCATGGAAGGGGAAAGATAATAGTTTCAAATGTTGTCCCCCCAGGGAACAATCTCCCATTGGAAGAGCTTAGATTATACGGCTTTGGACAAACTCTGGTTATGGTGTTCTTGCCAGACAATTTGATCCGCCTTGCTTCTATCAAACTGCACAGTAGCAACCGAACTAACAGATGGAGCCTGTATGAGGGTCTGAAGGGTGGGTATAGACCAATTGTCCCCATCCCAACAGTCAGCCACCTGTAGATTCAAATTAAGATTAGTGTTGCAAGGTTTCAGCCACTCAGTGGGACACCAGTGATCTAACCAGAAATTTAGTTCCCTTTTGCCAAGATTCCATAAATACATATGTTCAGCCAATTGCCTGATCTTAAGCATGGCCACCCACAATTTTGAGTCACCCAGTTTTTTAGATACCTGAGAGTGGTGGGAGTGCTTACAGTATTTTCCTGACAAAAACTTGGCCCATAGAGAATCCTGGGACCTGAACTTTAGCCACAATTTACATAGATTAACTTGAATAATCTGCTGAAACCCCTCGAAACCCAGACCTCCTGCCCAAGTAGGTTTAGCCACCTTTTGCCATGAAGCCCAATGAGTTTGATTTCTTTGACCTACCCAAATAAAATGATTGAAAGCCCTTTCAAACTGCAATTGGTTACTTTTCTTCATAGTAGTCATTCGCATTGCATAGTAGGGAAGGGTGGTGATTATGCTCTTAAGCAAAGTAAGTCTACCTCCATTAGACAAGTAGAGATGAGTCCAGTTGGCCAGGTAGTTACTAACTTTGTTTAGTATCTCATCAAAATGATTTTGTTTGGTTCTATCAGTAGTTAATTGCACTCCAAGGTATTTCAAAAGGAGCTGGGTACAAGAAAAACCAGTATAATTGAGGATCCAGTGCTTAACCTCCAGGGAGATCTTGTTAGGGAAAATAATTTGGCATTTTTCTGGGTTGAAAGACATGCCTGAATGTGTTTGAAATAACTGTAGACATTTGTAGATATGGTTCACAGCATTTTAAGTAGCATTGGAGAAGATCATAACATCATCAGCATAGATGAGATGGGAGATTAGAAGATTAGATTTGTGATGGTACCTTATGGAGTTATGAGAGCTTAGTTGATGATTAAGCATTCTAGAAAACTAATCCATTGCCAGAATAAAGAGAGTGGGGGAGAGTGGGTCCCATTGCTTCAACCCACTAGATGCAGTGAAAGGACCCCAGTAGGAACCATTTATGAGAATGGAGTGGGAATTGGTATTCAACCATCTGAGAATTAAATTACAGAAGTCTCTGTGGAAGCCCCTAGCAGTAAGTATCTCCAGAATGAATTCCCAATTGATAGTATCATAGGCTTTCTTTATATCAAGCTTATAGATTAGATTTCTCCCCCTGTAGTACTTGTTCAGATCCAACAGAAGCTCTTAGGCAAGAAGAATGTTATTTGAGATTGATCTTCCCTTGACAAAAGCAATTTGGTTCATGCAGATAAGCTTGCCCATATGTGGTTGAAGTCTAGCAATAATGATTTTGCTAATGGCTTTGCTTATTACAGATGTGAGGCAGATGGGTCTAAAATGATCCCAACTTCTTTGATAATTGTTCTTGGGAATTAGAAAAATGTTAGAAGAGCTGAAATAATGGGGGATATCCACACCTTGGAAGAAACTAGTGATTGTTTCAATGACCTCCTGTTTAATAATGAGCTAGGCCTTCTTATAAAAATATGCAGTATACCCATCAGGTCCTGTAGTTTTAGAGTTATCAATAAAGTTAAAGGATTGCCAAATTTCATTTTCAGTGGGAAGAGTTGTTAATATCAGGATGCTGGTGTACTAGTAATGATCCTGAAAATAAGAAGATAAAATCTGGTATTTCTGTCTGTAAGTAGCACTCTTACCAATATCCAAGTTATTAGATAACCAAATTCCATTCTCCTGCTGAATGAAGTGGATTGTATTACATTTCCTTCTATAATTTATATATGCATGATAAAATCTGGTATTTCTGTCCCCTTCAATAAATATGTTAAGTGAAGCCTTCTGTTTGAGGAAAAGATCTTGAATTTTAATGGTGTTGAGCAGTTTTTCTTGTGCTGCCATAAGCTGATGTTCAGGAGCCCCCCCCCCAGTCTAAACATGTGACTCCATCAACTGGACTTCTTTCTCAGCCTCTTCCGCAGCAGTAAACACATTTCAAATTCATTCCAGCCCCATCTTCTGAGCTCTTTGCTGAATTTTACATGGAGCAAACACAAGGGCCACACCTCTCCAATGGGCAGTGATAAGCTGTAAGAAGGTGGGATGGGTAGACCAAATGTTTTGATATCTAAAGGGGGGGCTGGTGCTTCTAGGTGGAGGAGCTGAAATTGTCAAAAGCATGGGTCGGTGGTCAGAACATGCAAGAGAATGGTGAGTGACAAAAGTGAGTAGAAAATGGGAGTTCCAGTGACCAGTAACCAAAAATCTATCCAACCTCTCCCAAATATGACCTCTTTTCCAAGTGAAATGAAGGCCCCTAAACCCAAGGTCAAAAAGGCCAGCAAGATGAATATTATCACAAAAAGTGATCATGGTATTAAGATTAGGAGTCCTACCTCCCTTTTTTTTCAGCTGGATTGTCAATATAGTTAAAATCCCCCCAACAATCCATGAGGAATCCATGTTGCTACTGATGTGTTGAATCTGTTTCCAGAGGTTAATTCTGTCTGTTTTCCTGCAAACTGCATAAATAAAGGTGGCAAAAGCACTGTGGCCAGCTAACTGAAAAGAGAGATGGACAAACTGATAGTGGTCAATCAAGACAGACCAGTTGACCTCTTTCCTACAAAGAATCTAAATTTTGTTACTAGAATTGGCATAATGAGAGAAACCTGTGAATTTGCTAAGGATTTTTGTAGAATTTTGGTGGACCAAAGGTTCCAAAATAGCTAAACAGCAAATTTTATGTTTCTTTTTTAAATGTATTAGTCTTTTCAAAGAGTGAGGGTGAACCACACCTCTAATGTTCCAACAAAGAAAATTAATCATGAGATTTAGGAGAGGAGGGGGATGTCTGGGATCTGAATCTGGTTCTACCCCTAGTGAAAGAGGGTGAACCATCTCTACCCAAATTAGAAGTTGTATCTGAGAGTTTTTGAAGTTCAGTCTTGTTTCTCTTTTTATTTTTGGCAGTGTGTATAACCCAATCTTCCTCCATGGATTGTTGCATTTCACCCATCATTTCAGAAGAGGGGGCAACAAGTAAGTTACCTGCTTCCACATTCAGAACAGGATGAGTGGAGTTATCAAACTGACATAATGGAAGGGTAGGTTAAATGGCCTTAGGTGTTTTAACAAGAGAAGAGAAAGGTTTTGGATAGCAGGATGTTATTAGGTATTGCTCCAGAGGGGGGTTTTCCATCCTAGTGACAGCAGATGGGTGATTAGAAGTTTTGTCTACATACTGGGGTAAACTTGCTGGAGAGTTTGATGCTGGCATATTGCCAGTAAAAATATCCCTAGAAGTAATGACCACATGTGAATTTGCCATGATTCCAGTAGAATAAGGGGTCTGCTGATCCATTCTGGAGGCAACAAGTGAATTTGCAGTGATGCCAGCAGAAGGGGCTTCTTAAGCAGTAGGAGGAGATTTCTTAGGGGGTGGGTGGAGCTTGTAGAATCTCTTAGTAGTATGCCCAAACATCTTACAGTGGGAACATTAATAAGGTTTTTGTTGCATAATCACCTCCTGCCAAATTCCATCTAGAGTTGATCCAATCCAAATTCTTTTGAGTTCTGGAAGAGAGATATCTCTCTCAATTTGAATTCTGGCAGCTTCTGGTTTGGCTTTGTTAAATGTTGCAACATCCAATTTCAAAGGTGTTCCAATAGCTCTTCCAATTTGGAATAAGGCATTCTGATTGAAAAATCTATAGGGGAGGTTGGGGAAATTAAACCAAATATGGACAACTTGGGGGTCCTTACTTGGGTCAAACTGAGGTGTCCACTTGAGTAGCTTCATCTCCATTCTTGCAATAGAAACCACCTGCTTAGCAAATAATTTGGCATAATCTTCCTCAGCAGTGAGATGGATAAGTAGATGCCTGCCATCAAGAAGTCCAATCTTCCAGTTGCCAATGAAGTTGAGGGAATCAAAATAACTTCTGACCAAATCTATTTTAGGATGGCCCAGAACAAATTTGCCAATCAAGGTGAGCTTAACTTCTGCATTAAGGGCCTCAAGTTCTTACTCTGAGAAGAAGACAGTAGGACAACCATCTTTGACTCCAATAGCATTAAAAAGGGCAGGTGCCCTTACCAGTAGCTGCATCATGTAAAACTCGAGGGATCACTAGTTGAGCAGGGTCATTAAGAGGTGAAGGTCCCTTGCCAACCACCCCAGCATATGTGGCCTTGGCCCACTCAATGCTAGTGTTCAAATCAACAGGAAGAGCCATAAATGCACAGCAATAAAGCACCAAATGCCACAACCCTAGCAATGGAACAGTAGAAACTTTAAAAAATAAAAACCCGGGAAAAACCAAAGTTTAGCAAATCCCCCCAAAGCAGCAGGGAGAAGCCCAGAAAACGCCAGGGAGCATCTGAAGACCACCACCAACCTTCTCCACCGGGCAGCACAGCTACCAGCCATGCCTAAACCCTAGCAGAGCGCCGCCACCGCCAAACATCCTGTATCTTTTATATATTGTTATATATATATATATATATATATATATATATATATATATATATATATATATATATATATATATTTACAAAAGAACCTAGGGGAAGAAACAACCCCTAGGTGGATATATTGATTTTATATAAAGTTGATTACATGGTTCTTACATATGGGATGCTAAGTGCATAACTTTGTAACAAAAAATCTAAAGCAGGAGGGGGAGAGGTGGAGACCAAAATAATTTCAGAGTGCCTCCCTAATCTGGCCAGCCAATTGGCTGGTCTATTGCCTTCTCTGGGAATATGAGAAAAGGAAAGATGCAGGGAATCAGTAAGACCAAGAATCAGTTTCTATGATAATCCTCTTATAAGAGAAGGCAATAGCAGCCTTGATGCCCCAGAAAATGGCCACCACTTCAGCTTCTAAAGCATGTGAAACCAAGGTGGGGGAGGAGAAAAATAAAATGCAGTGCCCACAATGATCTCTAAGGACACCACCAAAGCCAGCATCAAGATTAGCAAAACTGCCATCAGTGTTAATTTTAATCCAACCAGGTGAGGGGGTAATCCAAGAAACTAAAGTTACAGGGGTAGATTTAGGAGTTGAGGTAGACAGAATAGGAGGATCTCAATTTTTGTAGATATTAGGGAAGTTCTGGTACTTGCTGAGTTTCTGCAGGTAAGCTAGACAATTGGAAGTAATCTGGGAGGTTGAGGGAGGGTGACCTTCAAATCTGACAGCATTTCTATGCATCCAAACAAACCAGGCCACACAGCAAGGAATGGGGTGAAGTCTAATAGAGAACCAATCATCCCAATAAGTCTTAAACTTGAGCCAGCTAACAAGGATCAGGTTAGTGTTTAGATGAGTGACTAACTGGATCCAAACTTTTTGTATCCAAACACAGTTGAAGAACAAATGTTCACTAGTCTCCTCTTCCTGATAGCAATAAGAACATCTAGATGGCCCCCTTAAGCCTTTTAATTTCATTAGATCATCTGTAGGAACAATGTTGTGCCAAATTTTCCAACAGAAGAAGGACATGGATGGAGACAGGAATCTGCACCAGATGGCTTTACCCCATTTCAATTCCTGAAACTGTGAAGTGGTGCTGAAAATATAAGAGGAGAGCTTCTGGGAAGGATGTTGTTTGGTTACCACCCTATCTTTGGAGTTATTAGCCCTACTGATCTTTAACACCCAATCAGTTTGTTAATCAGTTAGAATGGTGTAAAAAAGCTGTACATTCCATTCAGAATCTACCCAGCAGTCTTTAACCTGTAGCTTCTTGTTATAATTACTAGAGGAAGGATGCAATCTCTCTCCATTATGGTCCCAATAGTCAAGCCAGAAATTAATTTTCTCTTCCCCCAATTCCCATATAAAAAATTTGTTCAGCTTGCTCTCTACACTTTAATAGGCTGGTCCAGATTCTTGAGTCCCCTACTTTCTTAGTTACTAGGAGGGGATGGGTATCCTTACAGTATTTACCCTTGATGAATTTAGCCCATAAAGAGTCCTGAGCCCTGAACCTTATCCATAACTTGCATAAATTAATTTGCCTGAGTTGCTGAAAGGATCTGAATCCAAGTCCCCCAGCAAAAGTGGGCTTGCACAATTTCCACCAATTCAGCCAATGTATTTGATTTCTTTGACCTGCCCAAAGGAATTTATTAAAAATTCTACTGATTTTGAGTTCAGTTGCCTTCTTGATGTTGGACATCTGTAATAAGTATGCAGGGAAGGCTGAGAGAATGCTCCTTAATAATGTTATTCTAACACCATTGGATAGGAAGGAGGAAGTCCAGCAGTGTATTTGGTTGGTAATTTTATCCACAACCTCATTGAATTGGGTTTGCTTCATCCTCCCTTTCAATAATTGAACCCCCAAATAATGAAATGGTAGAGAGCCATGGCTGAATCCAGTGAAATATTTTACCCATTGCTTGATATTGGCTTGACAGTTAGAGCTGCAGTAAATCTGGCATTTCTTTTTGTTCAGCTGCATACCTGAAATATTTTGAAAATCCTCAAGACATCTGTAAACTGCTTTTACAGCAATTTTAGTTGCTTTAGTGAAAATTACTACATCATCAGCATAGGCTAAGTGAGATATATTCAGGTTGGAATTGTGATTGTATGCCAAGTGAGGGTGATGGTGGTACAAATGGTTAAAACTCCGGGAAAGGTAATCAAAAGCCAAGATAGAAATATAAGGGGATAAAGGATCACCTTTTTTATACCCCTAGTAGCATGAAAGAAGCCATGAGATGTCCCATTAAGTAGAATAGAGTGGGCATTATTCTTAAGCCATCTCTCAATGAGGCAAAACTTAGGGGTTAGAAAAACCCCTAAGTTTCAGCACATTAAGAATGAAATCCCATTCAATAGTGTCATAGGCTTTTTCAAATCCAATTTTAGTATGATGTTACTCGCCTCGCATTTCTTGTCTAAATCTAACAAGAGTTCTTGAGTGAGCAAAATGTTGTCTCCAATGTGTCTACCTTTCACAAATGCTGACTGATTAGAACTGATGAGATAAGGGAGGTGGGGTTGCAACCTGGTCACTATAACTTTGATGATGATTTTAGACAAAAATGTAGTAAGGCTGATGGGTCTAAACTCCTCCCAAGTTTCCTTGAATTTATTTTTTTGAACCAAGGTGATAGTAGAGGCAGAAAAATACCTAGGGGGGTCATTGCCACTAAAAAAGCTTTGCACAGCCCTACAAACATCAGACCCCACCATGTACCAAGAAATTTTGTAAAATTCAGCTGTGTAACCATCTGGTCCAGCAGCCTTTTTGCCATCAATGGAATTTAGAGCATCCCTAATTTCCTCCTTATCAGGTAACTTGGCAAGGTCCCACTCGATAACCTGTTCCCTAAAGTCATTAAACATGTCACATTGAGGTTGAGGGGTTCTGTCGGTACCCTCAGTAAAAATTTTCTGAAAATAATGCATGGCATCTATAGCAATATCTTCAGATTTGTTAACTTTCCATATTAGATTTCCTCCTGTAATTTATGCAGGCATGGAAATATTTGAATTTCGTCTCCTCAACAGAATTTAGTCCCAACCGACTTACTGTTTTAGGAAAGTATCATAGTACTTGGTGGCAATAAGTAGATTCTCATTAGCCTGAAGGAGATCTTTTTCAGTAATCAGGCCTTGCAGATAAAGGGATTCTTTTAGTGTAGCATTCTTCTCAGCCAAGGTCACCTAATTGAGCACATTTCCAAAACATTCCCAGTTCCACTGCTTTAAATGTTTGCCCAATTTCTTTTGAAGATTCCAGAGATTGATCCAGGGGTCAGTAGTAGAACTTCTATGCCAAACCTTGGATACTTGATTATTGAAGTCAGGATGATGGATCCACATGTTCTGAAATCTGAAAGAAGAGGCCCTAGATGGAGAAGAGCTAGATATAGTGATCAAGAGGGGTCTGTGATCAGATCCAGCCATTGCTAAGTGGGAGACTGTAGTGTGTAAATAGGTTTGTAACTAATCAGAATTAGCTAGGAATCTATCCAGCCTTTCCCAGAGAGAGCCCCTCCTCCAGGTGAAAGGTGAGCCAATAAAACCCAGATCATAAATACTAGCTTCCTGAATAGTCTCAGCAAATTTATTCATAGAGTTAGCAAGGGGTGGTGTGCCCCCCTTTCTTCTCAGTAGGGGACAGGATACAATTGAAATCCCCCCCCCCCACAATCCAGGGGGAAGTAATCTGGTTGCCCAAGTTAATAAGGTTACTCCAAAGATGACTTTGCTGCTGAAAAGAGCTGCTGGCATAAATAAAAATAACAAAGCCAGATTTATCTTCAATGGAAAAATATAAATGAATAAACTGTGAGTCATTAATAATCACATTGAAGTCTACTTCTTTTCTAATCAAAATCCAGATTTTGTTATTCACATTTAAAACAAACTGAAACTGAGGAAATTTATTGAGAATTTTTTTATGGTGTTTTGAAACCAAAGGTTCCAGAATTGCTACACACCAGGTATGATGTGTTCTCACCAGATGTTTTAATCTGTGAAGAGAGGCAGGGTGAGCCACCCCTCTCACATTCCAACGTAAGAAATTAATCATGAGGGGAAGCTAATCGTTTCCGTCTAGTCTTGGGAAGAGGGAATTGACTAACATTATCAAAAAGAGGACCCATGAGGAGTTGTTGGTCATCCATCAGATTTTTTAGCTCTATGAGGCCTTTCTTTTTTCTTTTTAGACTTCTGGGAATGCCAGACATCTTCCATATCAGTCTTCAATGAGGGGACTTGGTTAATAACTGCTCTGGAGGAATCCCCCAGTATGGTCTTAGGTGGAGATTTGTCAACATCAACCACTTGGGTAACAGGCTCATAAACCAAAGTAGACTTAGGGGAGGGGGTGAAGGGTTGGGATTTTCTAAGTGGAGTTTTGGTGGTGTAGCAGTCTGGGGGGGGGGGCAGAAGGGGATGGGTTGGGAGGAGTAGCAGTCCGGGGGGGAGGGGCAGGAGGAGGAGGTGAGATGGGATTAGGAACAAGGGGAGGGGTTACAAGGGGTGTAGCAGGATTGGGAAGGAGGAGAACATAATCAATCGAGCAAACCAATCTAATTTATGATTATCCACAGTTTTCTCCAAAAGTTCTTTAATTTCATGATTAGATACTTCTGCTAAACCACTAATTTGGGGATGATAAGCAGTAGAGATTCTATGAACAATATTATACTTCTCACTTAATCTCTTAATTTGATTATTCCTGAAATGGGATCCACCATCAGTTATGATCACTCTCGGCATTCCATATCTTGAAAATATATTTTTCTTTAAAAATTTTGAAACACTCCGAGAATCACATCTTGGTAAAGCAACAACCTCAATCCAATTCGAGACATAATCAACAACAACCAATAAATATAGATTTCCAAATGAAGGAGTAAATGGTCCCATGAAATCTAATCCCCTTACATCAAAAATTTCAACTTCCAAATTATAATTTAGAGGCATTTCATTTCTTCTATATATATTACCTACTCTCTGACATCAATCACATGATTTAATATATCTATAATCATCTCTAAATAGAGTAGCCAATAAAATCCAGATTGTAAAATTTTAAAAGTAGGTTTATCAACACCAAAATGACCTCCAAATTCAAAATCATGACATTGTTGAATAATCAGATTTGTTTCTTCTTGTGGCGTACATTTCTTAATAATCAGATCCTTACACTATTTATATAGATAAGGCTCATCCCAAAAATAGAATTTTGCATCATATTTAAACTTCTTTTGTTGTTGCCTTGTTAAATTAGGTGGTACAATATCACTTACAATATAATTCACAATATCAGCATACCAAGGCAAATTTCTTTCCATAATAGTATAAAGTTGCTCATCAGGGAAAGTTTCTATAACTTTTTTTTTTCAAATTCAGATAATTTATCATTTTCTATTTTGGACAAATGATCAGTTATTTGGTTATCAGTTCCCTTCCTATCAACTATCATTAAATCAAATTCTTGTAGAAGAAGTATCCATCTAATGAGTCTAGGTTTTGCATCATTCTTTGCATTAAATATTTGATAGCCGAATGGTCTGTATGCACAATACTTTTAGTTCCAATTAAATAAGGTCTAAATTTTTCAAAAGCAAATACTATAGCTAATAATTCTCTTTCTGTTGTGGTATAATTAATTTGAGCCTCATTAAGAGTTTTAATAGCATAGTAAATAACTTTGAAAACTTTATCATACCTTTGCCCTAATGCTACTCCGATTACATAATCACTAGCATCACACATCAGTTCAAATGGTTTCTCCCAATCGGGTGAAACAATGATAGGTGCAGTGATTAACTTTTCTTTTAATAATTCGAAAGATCTTAAGCATTCATCATTAAAATCAAACTTTCTATCATTTTCTAAAAGTTGGCACAAAGGTTTAGTAATTTTAGATAAATATTTAATATATAGCCTGTAAAATCCAACGTGTCCTAAGAAACTCCTCACCTCTATCACTCTAATTTTAGCAGAATCGATCTCCATACCATGTTCAGAAATTTTATGCCCAAGCACAATTCCCCCTGCAACCATAAATTGACATTTCTCCCAATTCAGAACTAGATTTGTTTTCTCACAAAGCTCCAAAACTTTTGCTAAGTTTTCCAAACGAATTTCAAATGAAGTCACGAATACAGAGAAATCATCCATAAAAACTTATATTTCATTATCTATCATACTACTGAAGATAGACATCATACATCTTTGAAATGTTGCAGGTGTGTTACACAGTCCCAAAGGCATTCTTCGAAATGTAAAGGTTTCGTAAGGGCTAGTAAATGTTGTCTTTTCTTGATCCTCGGGAGAAATAGGTATTTGGTGGTAACCAGTATATCCATCCATAAAATAGTAGTACTTGTGTTCAGCAAGTCTATCTAGCATTTGATCGAGAAAAGGAAGAAGAAAGTGATCTTTTCTAGTGGGGGCATTTAATTTCCTATAGTCAATTCAAATTCTCCATCCATTAATTTGTCTTGTGGTTATAATTTCATTACTTTCATTTACTTCAACAATCACTCCTCCCTTTTTAGGTACACAATGTATTGGACTTACCCAAGCACTATTCGAAATAGGATAAATAATTCCAGCATCCAGCCATTTTAAAATCTCTTTCTAAACTACTTCTTTCATTATAGGATTCAATCTCCTTTGCAGATCAACTCTTGGTTTATGTTCTTCATCTAATAAAATTATGTGCATACAAATCGAAGGACTAACTCCTTTAATATCTGCCAAAGTCCATCCAAAAGCTTTCTTGTATCTTTTTAAAGTTTCCAACAGTTTTTGTTCTTGATAATCATTTAACTCCGAAGATAATATAATTGGCAAGGTTGAAGATTCTCCTAAAAATATATACTTTAAATGATTAAGGAGAATTTTCATCTCAAGTTCAGGAGGTTTTATGATAGATGGAATTAAGCTTTTATTTCCACCTTCCATAGTGTATAATATTTAGAATCTCTCCTGAACACTCCAATTCTTCATTCTTCTCATTATCTGAATTTTCATCATCTTTAATTTCTTCTTCAAATATTTTTTATATTTTTCTTCTTTTTCAAATATATTTTTGAAATGATCATTACTCAGATAATCACAGACCTCCATCCTAAAACATTCATTATCTTTTTCCATTGAGGGATACTTCATAGATTTTAAAATATTAAAAGTCACTTCTTGATCATTAACTCTCATAGTTAATTCTCCTTTTTAAACATCAATTACTGCTCTTCTACTAGCAAGGAATGGTCTTCCCAAAATGATTGGAATTTCTTTATCTTCCTCCATATCGAGTACAATAAAATCCACAGGAAAGATAAAATTATCCACTTTCACTAACACATCTTCCACCACTCCTTTAGGGTAAGTAATGGAGCGATCAACCAACTGAAGAATCACAGATGTAGGAGAAATTTCTCTTATTCCCAACCTTTTGAAAGTTGGTAAAGGCATTTGATTAATACTCACTCCCAGATCACATAAAGCCTTCCCGAAAATTTTTTCAACTATAGCACACGGAATAGTGAAACTCCCAGGATCTTTAAGTTTTTCAGGAAGCTTCTACTGAATTATTGCACTACATTCTCCGCTAAGTGCAACAATTTCATGATTTGTAAACTTTCTTTTCTTTCTCAAAATATCCTTCATAAACTTGGCATAGTCAGGCATCTATTCTAATGCTTCAACAAAAGGAATATTTATCTTTAATTTCTTAAGGATTTCCAAAATTTTCCAAATCTGTTATCCCTATTTTGTTTCTTCAATCTTTGAGGAAATGGAGGTGGTGGTTTTTCAACAGTTATCTTCATTGGCTCAAGAGGATAATCCAAGTTTGGATAAATCTTGTTTGAACCTTTTTCAATTTCCATCTTTTCCTTTTCTATTTCAACTTCTTTTTACACTCTAGTTTCCAATTCTTTTCCACTCCTTAATTGAATAGCCTTAAGTTGTTCATTGTTTTGATCTTTTGGATTGATCTCAACATTACTTTGAAGTGTTCCAGAAGGTCCATTATTAAGTGGAGTGAAAATATGTCCTAATTGATTTTCAATATTTTTCATAGCAAATACCTTGAGCTTGTAATTGATTTCCCATATTCAGAATCATTTCTTCAGTAGACAACTTCTTATCCTTAAATTTTGGGTTAATATTGAATCCAGGGGGATAAGATGGTCTAAAATTAGTATTTCCTTGATTTTTTAAATTTCCAATTGGACTCATGGAATTGTTAGTCCAGTGCGGGTTAACATTATCATTGCTATTATTCCAATTGAAATTTGGGTGATTCTTCCAACCAGGATAATAATAATTCGAATAAGGATCGTTAGGTCTAATAATAACATTTATAGTCTCATAAGGCATTTGAGATTCAGTTATCTGTCCAAATAAATATTCCTCTAACACTTGAGGTGGTTGAGAATAATTCATTACAAATTGATCTATTTTTTAGAAATGGTTGCAATTTAAGAAACTACAATTGTCATCATATATGAATCATTAACACTAGCTACTCTCTTAGGATTTACCCGTTCAGAGGGCCATTGAAAATTATTAGTAGCCATTTCTTCAATTAATGCGTATGCTTCATCAAAAGGTTTTGACATTAATGATCCACCAGCAACAACATCTATAAATAGATCTCAATGATCCCACTAATCCATTATAAAATGTTTGAATTATTAACCAATCTGGTAAGGCATGATGTGGGCACTTCCTAAGAAGATCTTTAAATCTCTCTCAAGCTTCATATATTGACTCTCCTTCAAATTAACAAAAAGATGTAATATCATTTCTTAGCTTAGCAGTCTTTGATGGAGGGAAATATTTTGATAGAAAATTTTGAGATAATTCTCCCCAAGTTTTAATAGATCCAGGTGATAACGAGTTTAACCACGCCTTAGCTTTATCCCTTAACGAGAATAGAAAAAGTCTAAGTCTGACAGCTTCACTAGACACTCCATCATATTTAAAAGTAGCACACAGTTCTAAAAAACTAGCGAGATGTAAATTTGGATCCTCTTTAGGTGTTGTTGACCTCATTTTTGATGAGGTCTTCTCTTCTTCTTTTTAGTACTTAGGATCTAGCCTTAGGCTTTTCCTTTGACTATCCTAGAGGATTAGAATTGGGACCCACCACTTAGAAATTCAAACCACTTCTTAACTCCCTGCAAACTCCACAAACTTGATTCTAGACCCCTAATCACCTAGAGGGTTGAAATCAAATGTGGAAGTTTAAAGGATGAGTTCCTATATGACTCTTTGGCCTTAGGACTGCCCTGGGTGGCCTGGTCGCAGTGAGGGCTGACTTACACACACACTACACTTATACACTACACTTTCACACACCTCCTAAAACCACACCCATACCCAACTTGACCTCCTAACTCATGAAGGTGATTCACATGGATGGTCCTTAACCCCTAAGCCCTTGGCTAAGAGGGTTAAAAACAACATAGTGAATGCCTCAAATGAGTCCCTTCATGGCTAATATAGGCTTGATATGGCTTCATGACTCAACCAAAATGATTTCATTCCACTTAAATTTACCCAATCTTCAATTTTCCAAATTTTCAATTTTGACCCCCGGGACCCCAGACACTGCTAGCTTACCCAAAACCTCGAAATTACCCAAATTTTCCAAAATTCTCTAAAATCACACAAATTACTCAAAATAAATCTCAAATATTCTCCCACCACTCAAATTGACTATTTTTACCCAAAATACTCAAAATTCCAAAAAATACCCCCAATACCCTCCAAATTACCAAAATGCCCCTCTTGACCCAAAAATCCAAAAATTCAGAAAATTCCCAGAAAATTCCAGAAAATCTCAAATATTCCCAATTTCATTTTTTCCAACTACACCATGGGCTAATTTTGTCAATTTACCCCACTTTTGTCAAAATCCCCAATTTGACCCATTTTAACCCAAAATGAAACCAATGTCAAACCAAACCTACCCAATTGACCCAAATTCTGGTCCAATTCAATTCTAAACTTCAATTCAACATCCCCAACACCAATCTAGACCAAATCAAAGCCCAATTTGATTGGCATTTGAATCCAATTTCACTTTTGACCTTAAAGCCCAATTTGGACCCATGACCCAAACTTAGCCCAAACCAAACCAATTCAACTCCAATTGACCCCAAAACTTTTCTAAACCTTCCCTAACATCCACACAAACAAAACACTAACATAATTTGCCCAAAATTTGAACCCAAACCCCACTCAAAATCAACCCAAAACCAAAAAGCCCAATTTTGACCTAAACCCAAACTTAACCCGAATAGGCCCAAACCCCAAAATCCAACCCCAACCAAAGTTGAAACCTCTTTGAAACACTCCCATAAACATTTCCCAACATTAATTTTACATCAATTTCAACCCTAGCCCAACATTGGCCCAAATTAGCCCAATTTGATCTACATTGGCCCATGTACCAAATGAACCCAAATCCAACCCAATTCAAGCCCAAACCACCTCAAATTTATTTCAAATTACTCATGACACATCCCTAAAGCAAACCCAATAATTATTTGGCCTAACCTTTTACAAAAGAATTCCCTTCCATAAAGGCCAAAGCCCACTCCCTTAAGCCTTCCTAAAAGCCCACCTTTTACCAAATTTTAACAGCCCAAATCAATCTAAAGCCTACATGACACTCTCCCTCATCACACATTCAATTTAAAATCACCCCTAAGTTTCAAAATCATCATTAAACCATTCCAAATCAAGCTTCATGAAAATTCTCCACCAAAATACCAAAATTCCTAAATTCTACTCCCATGAAATTGACCAAGCTTTATCCTAAGCCATAGGCAAGCCATGAAGCAATTCTTAAGCCACATGCAAGCCATGTGATTGTTCACATGTGACCTTACTACATTGGGCAAAAGGAGGAGATCATTTTCACATTCCCTTAAGGTGATTAACCATTTCCATGTCTCCCCTAAACCATGTTTAATCCTAATTGTACTTGGATTGTGACTTGACCCCACTAATCAAGCTGATCCAAATCACTTTCTCTTCAGCCTAAACCAAGCCTTGGGTGGTGCACCTAGCCCAAAAGGATGGGTTGACCCATTTAGAGCCAAAATAGCCATGCCCCCATGCCATTTTGATCCAACTCCTTTACACATGTCCAAACCCAATTGACTTCACCATTGCCAAGCCCTGACCTCCCTGGTCAAGATGGTGACTCATGCCAGGCCGGCCAGCCACCAGGCCGCCGGAAAACACCATGGCCGAAAGCTCCCATGTGAGCCAACATTGAAATTCCCCCTTGCCCCAAGTCCAGTGGCCACCATGGCTGTTCTTCTCTTGCATAGAGCAGCTGATCCCAAGCCCTAAACCCCCCTGGGAAGCCCTCCAGCCTCTCCTATTTAAACCTCACCCCTCTCGGCCATGAAGAGGTGCTGAAACAAACCTTGAGGAAACTCTGCCAAAATTGTTCCAGACTACTCCCCACACATAGAGAACTTGATCTCCACCGAAATCCCCCGACATTTCCTCTCTCGTGAGCTCAATTTCGTAGTTGAAATCCAAGCCCAAAACCAGGACACTTCTCCACAGGTGAGCCAATCCCCAAATTGATTGGTCCTACACCTGCACAAGACCAAGAGAAGAAGTTTACCGAGTGAAAGCCCCCTCTCCGGGCCACCCATCTATTCCGGACTCCAAGCGTTGTAATCGAGCGTGGTCGAAATCATACCTGGACAATTCACCGAGCCGAGGGACTTCATCCGAAGCTTGCTTGGACCCAATCGAAGGTGACACAACTCTCGGATCGAAGCTTCACTTCTCCGAGCAAAGGTATGGACTCACTCTTCTTCCCGAGCTTACGGAGATTCTCTATTTAGTTTGGGTCGATTTCAATACATGTTTATCAGTATGGATGTGTTCGTCTCCTCGAGATGAATCCATAGAGCATAAGAACACAAAAATCCGTTGAGAATCGAGTGAGAAATTAGGATTAGAAGGTTGACGGTCACGGGTGCACACCGGTCGTAGACGATGAGCGGGAGCCGTCGGATCGAGCGTGTATCGAGCGGACGGTGCGGATCGAGCCGGACGGCGCGGTGGTGTATGAACCGAGGGCCCCGGAGCGCCGAGTCGGATGGCGGCGCCGAATCGGGGAGACGACGCGTGGCTTTCGGAGCTGCCGAGGATGGCGTGGCGCCGCGTGGATAAGTAGGAAATTAGGGCTATTTTCTATTTATTTAATTGCCAGAACTTAGAAAATTCATAACTTTGTGTAGGAAAATCTTAAAAATAAAATAAAAATACCCTCTTGCTCAGTGAACAGAGGAGAATAATGTGGAAAAGAAATCATGCAATTTCATCAAGTATTTTATTTTTAATTATTTATTTACTCTCTGCACTATTTCAATTCTCCATGCATGTATACAATTCACCATGGCATGAGACCTAGGGCTTTTGAAGCCTCTGAATTTGGGGACATTCCCTGAATTTTCCAAAGTCAGAGGCCATCCCTATGAAGAGTTATTGATTTTTCAATTCTATGTCACTATTCTGAGTATTTTAATTCCAATAATTAGCATGTTGTGAAATAAATCCTAGGAAAATTTGGTGATGTTTCTTATGACCGGAGGACCACTAGGGAAAATAGTTTTTGAGTTAACTCACTTGTAATAACCTTAATTGGCTTAAACACCCAAAATGGAGCTTTAATTAATTAGAGCTAATCATACATCAAATTGACTTGAAATCAATTCTCCACTCGACCTTTAGGATCGAGAGGAACCCATATAAAAGTTTGAAGTCAATTGGACTTGGTTAGCCCTATCAAATGGGTTGATTAAGCCATTTAGCCAAAATTAAACTTAAAAATTCATAACTTTCAAAATACTTTTCAAAAATCCACTAAATTGGTTTTGGAGCCTCTCTGATATCAGGGGAATTTTAAAAAATTAAAATTGCAATTTTCTAAAAAACTTGATTTTTTGCATTATTTTAATATTTTTAATAATTAAAAAATAATAAAAATCACAAAAATAATAAAATTCACCAAAATGTCACATTTTGAATTTTAATCACTTAGGAACAAACCCCATATTTTTCTTAAGTCTCTATGATGAGATATTAAACTTTAAAGCCCTAAGGTAATTTTAAAATTAAAAAAAATGCATTTTCTAGCATTTCCACTAAAATAATTCTAATAAATCAAAGAAAAATTAGAAAATTGTAAAAATTGGTTCTCTGATTTCCTTGATATCAGAGAGATTTTTGAAAAATATAAAATTCATTTTTCAACCTTTATTTTATTTTTAAATTAATTAATACTCCAAAACTCAAAATAATTATAATAAAAAGAATATAATTCAAAAAAATCACCAAAATTGGTCCAAGTGGTCCTCTGGTCATTAGTAATGTCCCATAATTTTCTTAAGGACAGAAACTTTCCCTTGGTCATGTTGTTGAATTTTCCTTGAAAATCCTTATTTTCCACCAAAAATAATTACATAAATAAATTAAATATAGAAAAATCACATTTTCTCCTCTAATGTCTTGATTGATATATGAGTGAAGTCACATAAAAATTTCAAATTCATTTAAGCTCAATTTAGTGAGTTATGGAATTAGTAAGTTTAAAGGGCAAAATGATAATTAAAATTTTAACTCTATAATTAAAAATTTTAGGTTTAATTAAAAGGGTGGGTAAAATATTTGATACTAAGTTGATTTTGGATGTTTGAAACTTAGGCAATTAAAGGGTAGAAACCTACCAAATAATTTAAAAATAATTAAAATAAACCTTAGTTAAATAATTAATTAAATTTGGAAGAATAATAAAAAATTGGAATTATTAAAATAGGGATATTATTAGGAAGAAATTTATTCTTTAATTCAAGAATCCCTAAAATAATCACCTCAGTAATATTTAATTCCTAATTAAAATGATAATCCAAATTCAAAATTTAAAATGCTAAAAGACTTAATCATTAAATTAAATTAAAGTTAAAACATTTAAATTAAATCCTTCTAAGATTTCAATTAAATTAATATTTTAACAATTAAAATTAAATCATCCTTAAAGCATTAAAAATAAAATTAAATTAAAATTTAAATTAAATTAAATTAAATTAAAAATAAAATTAAATTAAAATTTAATTAAATTAAAATTTAAATTAAATTAAATTAAATTAAATTAAATTAAATTAAATTAAATTAAATCACATTAAATTAAATTAAATTAAATTAAATTAAAACATATTAAATTAAATAAAAAAATAAAATCAAGTTAAAATAAAATTAAAATTAAATTAAATTAAATAAAATTAAATTGAAAGTAAAACTAAACCAAATTAAATTAAACTAAAATTAAATTAAATTAAATTGAATTAAATATAACATCACCAAAGACATAAAGAATTCAAAATAAATCTAAAACAAACTTGAACACTATTCCAAACTTAAACCCATTAATTGAAATTAAATTAAAATCACAAATCACCTAAACATCGATTTGCCCTCAAAAGCTCTTGTTGTCATAACTCCTAAACGGAGTGTTAAGTGAAGTATTACTTCACTCATAGTGATATTCAAATGTCCTAGTTCACTGATCAAGATAACAAAACTTGAACTCCTGAATGATTAATTCATTTGTATAATTAAATTCTCTTGGACTTAAAACAATCCTAGAGGTATTGAAAAGATGTTTAAGATTCGTCTTAAGCACTTCCTCAATATGATAGGATATTTATAAGAACAATTGAACTTAATTGTTCTTTGATGAAGAAAATCATCCTCAAACCAAAACAGAAGAACCTAGACATCATAGGAGATGACTAGCTATAGGAGTAGGACCTTGGTAGAAAACCATAACCCTTCCTTTAGCTTTACCTAGGAACTTGCTTTAAATGCTTAAATATTCTAAATTGTATTTAAGTGTAGCTTGGGATGACGGGAAGACCCTCCGAGTACGCTTTTGTTTTATTGCAATTTACCTCCTCGCAATTTACTTTATTGCAAATGCACTTTAATTTTCTTGCATGATAAACAACTGTTGCATGAAAACCCACACCTCTAGGATAGTCCCTAAAACTGAAACCAAAACTAAATTAAAAGTCATTAAAAGATAAAATTCACCGTCACAACATTTCAAAATATAAAACAACTCAAAATTTAATCACAAACAGAACAACAAAACTACAACTACAACTAAATAAAAACGTCTTGTTGGATGATCGGGAATACCTCGGATGATGTAACCTACGTGTTGCTAACGGGATTTCCCACGGTCTAAATGAAAGTGTGGAACTCATTTAGTTGAGTTTAGTAAATTCATCTGGACTAAGTGAATCCGATAAAAATAACGATGTCGGAAGGATGGAACCGTGGGATCTTAGCCGGTGTTGTTATAATAACTTTAAGATTTGTTTTAATTAAAACATAAAAAACACTTGGAAATTAAGACCTTCTCTAAACCAGAACACTTCTCTCATCTCCTGATTTATGACTTCTAAAACTAAACCTCTGCAACAACAAGGAGCTCGGGGCATGGTGGGCAACACGACCATCGTCATCAGCAAAACCTGAGTCTACTTCAACAAAACTTTCTTAGAATTAAATAACCAAGCCATAGGACTTCGAGGTAGTTTGCCTAGTGCAACATAAATCCTCAACTCTTCGTTAGGCATTTGCATGATCATGTCATGTAAATTAAGCCCTAACCGGTCTTAGGACTCCGAGGTGATCGTTCGGTACGACATAAACCCTCACTTCTTCGAGGCTGTTTGCATGACTGCGTCATACGAATATAAGTCCTAATTAATTAAAATTGGCAAGATCAAAACGTTAAATAAACATTAGGGCTTTCTTAAATTCAAGCCAAACAATAGGATAGTCGGGAAATTACCGAAGTTCGCTTCGAATCTGTGATTTCTCCTACCTTTCTTCCTTTGAATTCCCAAAATAAAATGTTCCAAATTTGATCCATTCCCTATCGAAATTCCAAAATTCAATCCTCGAAAACTTAAACTTTAAAATTCTTGAGAGCGTAACTACCGATTATTATCGAGAGTTTTCTTAGGTGATTCCCGTCGCTTAAGATGTAATTAACAATAGGGGCTTGCCCTTATAAGGAATTTTAAGAACCTGTGTAATATAAACCCCGCTTAATTTCTTTGTATTAGCGAGGGAACTTGTCGGCTTATAAAATTGGTTCACGGATCAAACGGATGTCACAAATCTTCTAGTTTATTTAATCGAGCCCCATCATCAAGTAGTGTGTCTATTCTTCGGGATAGATACACAACTTGTGATGTGGCGCTCATTTATTTAAACTATTTGGGATGTGAGATCGGTTTGATTTCACATCTTAAAATTTTCAAACTTAAAATTATTTTCAAAATCAAATGCTACTTTCTAAATTATATATATATATTTAAATTAAATTTAAAATCTAAAATTCGCCGACAATTTCTATAGGCGACCCCTTTTCAAAATACAACACAAACCTAAAAATATGCCGACGAGTGTTCCAAAGAAATTGATTGTTTTGTACCATTTGGATAATAGCAGGTTTAAGTTCAAATGAATTAGCAGCAATATCAGGATTTTGAATAGTTATATGAATTTCATCTGCTGTTGGGTTAGCATAATCTCTTAAAGGTCTTGACAAATTTCCAATATCATTTCTCTGATTATCTTAAATATTCGCCATTTCGCAATGATTTTTGATTTGTTTTTGTTGTTTTTTGATCTTTCTGATAGTACGCTCTAACTCTGAATCTTAAGGCACTAAACCTATAGATCCACTACTATGCATATACAATAACACAAATACTTTTTTTAAATTTTTTTATTTTGACTTCGTTACCTCCCCGACAACGGTGCAAAAAACTTGACACGCGTGGACTTTAATTTAATATATTTATATGCAATAATTGTTTACCACTGTAAGAAGATTTTAAGCTTCAGCAACAGTACTAAAAATTTGTTCGTGAGGGGCTTATATATATGTAACCATTTATGAACTCAATTTATATTTTTATAATGATTTTGTAAAGTCCGTGTACTCAACACAAGTATACGTATTGTATCAAGTAATACAGGGCTCTAATGGAGTCTTGGTTATCAATCCCACAGGGAGGTTTTAAGTTGAAGTAAAGTAAAAAAGTTTCACAAGTTATAATAAAGCACCTAAATCTTATATGCTAATTACGATTAAAGTTCAATTCTTACTTCTACTACTACTATGTAGAAAACAGTAACAACTAACTAATCTACAATTACTTCTACTTACTTGAAAATAGAATTATCTAACAGACACACTAAACTAAGTATTTGAAAGGTTTTTGATATATATGAGAAAAGTATCTTTCTTCTTGCAATGAGAATATGATGTGTGGATTGATATGGATCAGTTATCTAATTTATTGTGTCAAATAGGAGCATAGATGATTCTTCATCTTTATAAGAGTACCCCGTCCTCTAAATAAGAAAAGAACATTGACATATTCTAAGTTTAGTCATTAACTCTAAGACTAGCCTGGGAGGATACCGGCTCTCACTTCGGAGGTCCCACTCACCCTTCACCCGAAGGCTAATCTTTGATATTAATTACTAATCTTAGAACCAATTTAGGGATTTCAGCCTGTCACCCTGAAATCTCCACATTGAAGTCCTTCAAAACACATTTCCCTATTTATTTGCAAGAAATTCCCATGAACTACGTAATTCATCCATGGAAATTGAATGGATCTTTCATTATTGTTGTAGAACATTAAATCCTTTAAAACTTTATGTTCAATAACATATTTTAAAATTTCAATTGGCAAAATCTAAAAGTAAATTAAGTTTGAAATGAAAGATGTTCTTTCTTATTCTTCCTTTGAGTCCTTACCTTCCTAGTCTTGATCCCCTCAGTTTAGTGAAGGAGCTGGGGTGTGATTCTCAATTTTGTGAGGGAATAAGTGGGAATAAGAGAGGTAGCTCTCAATTTTGGTGGTAGAAGAGGGAGAAATGAGGGAGGGAAAAAATGAGCGAGAGAGAGAGAGATAGAGAGAGAGAGAGAGAGGAGAGGAGAGGAGAGGAGAGGGTTGGAGAGTGAATGGGAGGATCAGAATGATGTGATCTCAATTGTAAGAGGAGATTCAGGTGACAAATTTGGGGAGAGTAGTTAAGATGGATTGGGGGGAAATTTGAAAGAGGGGACATGGATGGGATTTTGGAAAACGATGGCTAATTCAATTATTTGGAAAGGTACTTATGGTAGTGGGAGAAAAATACAGATATGTCATCTTGAAGAGGATGAAACAAGGAAAGTAATGGTCTAATCCTTCTTAAAAAAGGATGTCCCTGGCCCAAGGTATGTCCAATTAATGAGGATAGGTCATTACAAGGTAGTTATGATGTTTATGACTAAATATTTTGACATAGGCTTATTTGATGAAAAAACTATGTGGAATTCAGTGGTGCAGTTGATTTTGGTCAAAATGAGCCATATCTCAAAATATTTTAAGTCATGGTCCCAATCCTAGGAGAGAGAAATTTGGTGGATTTTAAGTTGGAGCTTTAATTGATCAAGTTGTGTGTTTTCTAATTTAGAACAACTTTGGTTGAAGTCCAATTTTATTTTGAGCTTATTTTGGGTAACTTATTTATAAATTATCCTTTTATTATCGAAATTATCATTTTCTCTCTCCTGATTATTATCAACTCAATGGGCATTCAAATGAAGTAAAAATTGTGTGTGGAGAGGTTTATGTAAATGATTTTCAATGACACATATGCAATGGTGAAGCTTGGTTTGAAAAAGAACTCTTTGAAAAATTTTTATATGGGACTATATTTCATGCATGAAACCCTAAGTGCGTAATTTTATGTAAAAGTAGTTTCTTGTGACCACCAAATTATTTTTCATGCTCTTCATATATGATAATGAAGATTATACAATTTACAAAATATAAATTGGATCACCAGATTGACCTATGGAGAAAATGATAATTTTAGAGTTAGTGAGAAAACATCATTAATGCATAAAAAGTTGAACTAAAGGATTTTACATAAAACTTGTTTCCGATGATTATAGACTCTATTTTCATGGGCTTTATGTATGATAATAAACATAATGCAACTTTCAAAATGAATTTTTGAATCCTACGATGATCTCGAGAGAAAAATAAAAATTTTAGGGTTTTGTTGATTATAATAGATTTTAGGTAAACTTTAGGGTTTAATTAAAATTGATTTACATTAGGAGTTTGTTTTGGTTAATTTCATTTTTTTTAAGTTAAAATTCAGTTTTAGGGTTTAGCTCAAGATTCAACTCAAGTGAAATTCAGTGAAAATACAAGCTAAGAAAAGGATTAAACAAAAAATGAGGTCAAAAGTGCTCCAAATCACCATTATTGACCTGGTGGTGGAGAAAGATAAATCTAGGGAGTCTCTGATGGAATATATTTTACGTTGGAGAAATATAAATATAAAATGCAAACCCCAACTCCTAGAGTAATAAATAGTAGAGAACTTGTTGAAGAGTATCCATGGACTGGTAACATTTCTACTAAAGGGATTTACAAATAAGACATTCAAAAGCTACTAAGTAAAGCATGTGGCCTTCAGGTAGAAGTAAAACAACCTAGCTTCATGGAAAAGATAGATAGGATAAATCCATTCAAAGCATTCAAGATGAAGTTAAGGAATGTAGTGATAGTAGACAAAGGAAAATAATTTTTACAGATTTAGTCAGAACAACCGCGATAGTAGCAACAACAGAATGTTCATTCATATTAACCAAGACATTATGCTAAAAAATGATAGTATAGGATGCTCAGCAGTCATATCAGCATAGATTCTACTATTTGAATAGATGACAATCTCTAACGCTGACCGATTGCCTTAAAAAAAAAGTCTACTTCTTCAAAACTGAAGTCATTGCAAAGATGTTCTGGAACATAAACAATGAAGCCTAAATTTTAGTTACCAGAAGCAAAGAAGCCAAGAGAAATTGGAAAGAAGATCATATACTTTTTATATTTGAGATTCATCCACATGTTTATAAAATATATTATCTTTTACACAACAACAACAACAACAACAACAACAACAAAGCCTTAATCCCACTAAGTGGGGTCGACTACATGAATCATCTTTCTCCATTACGTCTTATTTAGTGTAAAATTACCTTTTACACGCAAAAAAAATATTATTAAAGATATTGTCATTCAAAGAGTGTTAATGATGTGAAATTACTTGCTAATGAAATTTATGTATTTGAAATAGCTCAAGACTTACATGCTCAAGGACTAAGCCTATGAACTATACTCATGAATATGTAAGTCTTGCTTCGACTAAGTTGTTCCATAAGGGCTCTGTAAAGCTTAAGCCTTCTTAATATTTTATTTGATAAAGTCATTTTAACAGGATTTCTTGAAATAATTTGTTTTTGGTTGAATTTCTTTATAAAAGTTTAATGAAGGCTTTTAGGTTTATTTCCATAAAATAGTTTTAATTTTTTTATCTATTTTTGGAAAAGTTTAAGTTTAGAGTTTTAAAAGGTTTGGTTTATGTTGTTTAAAATATGTTATGGGCTTAAGTTTTTTACTTTTAAAGATTGAAGGTTTTAAAATTTATTTTAGAATGTAGGCTTTTAAAAGATGGTTTGTTTTATCAATTTTGTTAAAAGTATTTCATTTATTTACTTTTGAGTTTTCAAAATGAACTTTTTAATTTTTTTAATTTATATTGGATTTTCTTTCAAAATGATTCTATTGAGTTATGTTTTATTAAAAAGGAGGTTCATTTCAAACTATTATTGAAAAGAGGTTTTGTTTTAATTTTTAAAAGATGTTATTTAAATTAATTTTTAAAGAAAGAGTTTTTAATTTTGATTTTTTTAAAAGGGTTGTTAAATTTTATTCAAAAATATTTTAAAATCGTTAAAAGAAGTTCTCTTAAGCTTGAACTATCATAAAATTTAAAATTTACCCTTTTGGAACACAATTAGTTGATGTAGAAATATATATTCATTGGGTATGCATACTTTTTATAAGAAAAATGATATCATTTAAAGCACTTTTAATTTATATATAATTTCAAAAAACTATTCCTTTGGTCTTTTATTTATTAGAAGTTTTTTCCATAAGCTTTGCATAACCTCTTTCTCTCTCACTTAGCCTAAAGAACTAAAATCTCTTTCTTGCAAGTAACATCAATCACAAATTTTAGGTGAAACTAAGGTCAACAAACATGAATGAGCACCAACTTGCATACACCTAAGAAAAATACCATCCAAATTGCATCGGCCTTAAGAAAAATAACATTCAATTTAAATAAATATTAAGAAAATAACATCCAACTTGCCTAAGTCTTAAGAAAAATCTTGCACTGTTGCACAAGCCTTAAGTAAAATAACACCAACTTGCATAAGCCTTAAGATATAGATTTAAGCATGTGATATATTGTATAAATATGGTGCTAAATATGTTAAATATAGGTTCTTACATGATAACCATCCATATTTTTCTATCCTTAGAATAAACTAACATGAATTTGACTAACATAAAACATAGTTGAACATGGATATTTTTGTTTTGTTACATGAAATATAATGTTAACAATTTGGTTTAACTAACATGGAGACTTAGGCTAATTAAGGCTAACATGGAACTCTTTTTTATTTTTTATTTTATTTTCTTTTTACTTTTATAACATGAAACATAGGGCTAATACATGGATTTCCTTTAATTATAAAATTTGACACTAATCATGTAAGCACACAGTATGATGTAGCGTAGATGAAGAACTAAAACATAACAACCATATAAACTCATTGGTTATTCACTTTAACATATACATTTACTTAAATATATACACCCAAATTCATGTTCATGCACATAAATGTTCACACATGCATAGACATTCATGTTTACACATACATACACATTCATGTTCACACATGCACACACATTCATGTTCTCACATGCAAACACATTATGAAATGAGACATGAATATATTAATTTAAAAAAAGACTTGCAAACTAGTTTTTGGAATTAAGAAATGAGACATGAGCAAACAACTTATATTACTCTCCACACAATCCCTGCTCAAAGTTTTGAAACTCATGCTTGTGTTCGTCTTTTAGTATAGACTCTGCTAAAGAGACTCCAAAAAGTACATGGAAGAAATTAAAAAAAAGACTCGTCCTACCAAAAAGCCAATACAAACTATCTCATGTAACATATAAAAGGATGCATCGCACAGAAAAAGAGTTAAACATCACCTACCGGAATATATTATTTTAAATCATAACCCCCTTTCAGACATGACTTCCTACAAAGAAAATTCTGATCTAACAAACTAGTTTGTAAGTCTCAAATCCAATAAAACATGCAAGAAGGAAAATAAAGTGATCAATAGCTAGCACAAATCAATGAACAATAGCCATGTACAGAAATCTCTAACTACACCCAAGCCTTAATTCTAAAGAAGGAATTAACAAGTGTTGTCTATGCATACATCTATGTGCAAGACATGCAAGTGTATGTGCTAAGGGTCTTTCCGTAGGATCTTGAAGGGGTCATCAAGCTTGTCCCATCCCAAGCACTGAGTGAATTAACCCTCACCATGACTGGTGAAAAACTTTAACCTAGTCCTATGCTTCTACAATATGGTAATAATAAGGTAACTCACATTATTCAATTAGACAAGCCAATGACTAATGGCCCTTTCTCTATTATTACTACAGGTCATATTAAGAGCCATCTTGGTACTACCACCAACATGCAAACTCATCAAAGTTAGACCTTAATTGTGAGATAGGAAACAAGGTCATATATGGAAAGGTATGACCCTACATGTAAAGATGCACATAAACAATGCATGAAACATGCCACACAGAATATATTGTTGGAACTAAAACAAAAATGACACTGACAATGAGTCAAGCATAACTAAATGATAATAAAAATAGGAACAATCAAATAAGTGTGTGTTAACATGCAAGACACATAGAAAAATGTATGCAAACATATATCAACCTACATGGATCACCTCACCCACCACAAAGAGGGCGATATGATGCCATGAAAATGACTCCATAGAATGATCATTACGATCAAGATATTAACAAAAGGGGATCTGTAATAATGCCTAATGGTACTTAGGAATTAGATCATTTTCATCTCTTAAGAGATAAGGGATGTGTTAACACATAATGCAACCTAGACCTAGTTAGTAGCAAAATCAAATGTTGTCCTACAAACCTCGCACTGGTGGTATGAAAAAGATAAAAGAAAAAAGAAAACATGCTTATGCCAGTTCACATTGATAAGACACAAGAATGGCATTAGCTTGTAGAACAATCGGGAAAATCAAAATTTTCACCAAATATGGAAGGGTTCAACAAAAAGTTGGGGGAGTAAGTCTCAATGTCAGCAAATAAGGATAGAGGACTCACATGTTCAATAAATTTAAACATGATCTAAAGACATAACCAAAAATCCAAAGAGGCCACCACCTATATAGAAGGGTAAACCTGTAGCTGAAAATCAATAATATCATAATTTCCCATCTTACAAAAGCCAAAAGTTGATAGTCTCAAAACTAATTAAAATTGGACCCAACTGAACAACAAGTGTCTTGTATCTACTGCAGGTGCCTCGTATCTATTGCAATGCCACGGCCAGTGCATTAACTACATGTCTCTTTAAGAAAAAGTATGGTAAAAATTTGGTTGACCCCTAAAGTCATGATGTCAAAGACTACAATTACAACCCTCTGGAGAACACCATAATACTATATTCTTGTAAATAAGAATATAATATTAGACCATAGAGCAAAAGCTAATGACAATGTCGTGGCACCAAAACTGTTGTCACAACTCTAGCCTATGTAGAAATTGCTCACTTAGAGCCACGATGTTGAAAGCAACAGTACAGCCCGATTATTCAAATCTAGCACTATGTCACAAAAAGCGAAAATTGAACCAAACAACACATATCATAATAGAGGTGATGGAGTATATCTACATGCTAGTTGAAATGGAGATCAAGCATCGGGAGATGGTGTTGATATTATTTTACTCAGATAAGTGGAAAGATGCCATAATGCCCAAAAGGGTGACATCTTGGAGTTGGGATGAAATAAGGCCATACTCTCAAATGAGAACTCATGAGAAAAATGACTAAGGTGGAAAAAACATAGCGGGTGAACCTCTAACATGAGCTTAACAAAGCTTCTTTAACATAATGCCTAGGATTTTCATACAAAGGGAAAGTCACAAAAGAGAGAGAAATATCACATATGTGATGCTTGAGAGAAGTCTCGTGCTTCAAAAACTAGGAAACTGCTTCACTAATCTTTGACGTCAGCATGAATCACACCAAAGTGCCATTGATTCTATCGATATGGAGAAGGAAGCTAAAGCAAGAGGGACAACTATGCTCTTACAGCTATAAGGAAGGACGAATGACAATCTAGAAGCTTAGAAAATCTCGATCGGAGTTCTGGACCGAAAGAGAATCCTCACTCAAAAATCTTAACCTTCAAATGCTAAAATTCATCAACACTCAAGGATTCCAACCTAAAAATGTCAACCTTAGAGAAGCCATAAGATGCTACTTTTATAGGGTAAATGAGGCAATGTGCTATTGCACCTTAATGCATGACACTGTGGTGTCATTGACATTGCAATTGCTACTTTATTTAAAATAATAAGGGTGTCACTCAAGGCTTGCACTATCAGTTAGAGCACCACAACTTTAGACGTAGAGCCACCATGATACTTACGTGGAAATGTGGCACTGTACCATCAAAAAAGAGATCATTGTGACCGTCCAATTCTTGGCCATTGTTTGAAACAACATTTTCAGGTGTCACATCATTGAGTTCGACATTGTGGCCCCACTGAGATGTCAAGCCCTAATTAGCTTTCAAAATGATGCCTGTCTAATCAAGGCCTGTTGAGTTCTAACAATGACTAGGCGCTAAAGTGCCATACAAAACAGCTACGTTGTCATAACAATTGCCACATACCAAGCCTTAGGGTCCACAAATCACAAGAAAGTGAATGAACTTGTATCTGGACACTTAAAAGGCTCAGGAACTCCCTAACAAGAAAAAAAGAATATAAATAATAGAAGATATAGAATATACAACACATATACAATGAAAAAACAAACATGGTATTAGCAAGTTCCCAACAATCTAAGGACAAAGAATATGACATGTTCTTACATCGAGAGAAATGCATAATAATGATATTTAAAAAGAGAATGGGGGTATCATACAACCCCTAAGCCTCGAGCAGCCATCTTTCGTTCGTAGTGTCTCCGTTTTATGTTCCTCTTGTGCCTCTCTCTAGACTACAATCACAAGGAGATCGTTGGAATGCTTTCTCCAACCTATCGCAAGCCTCTACCTATCAGTCGTTTAGCACATCCTACTGTTGCTTGATACAGTTGAGCAAGGACATGATTGATTCCATCCGCTCTAAGATAATGGCTACCTTTTGATTAAATATGGTGACGTCCTATCATAATGTGCAGAGTGTTGGGCAAGGGTGACACTCTGTATTGCTTTGGCATTGCGGAGCCATGCGTTCGTACCATTGCTTCTTCAAGGGACGATAATTCTTTGCGGGGAGGGGGGTTAAACTCAGAGGTATCGTCTCTCCTTGAGCTATACAGAGATGGAGGAGTGGCTTGACCAGTCCCTAGCCTAACGACTCAAGCGTGCTGTCACAATATCAATTTTCTTGAGGAAGTGAGTGCGTCAGAGCTTTGCTACAAGAAATTCAGTGTATATAAATTATTATCCCTGAGCCTTATTTATATATGATCAGGCTCCATGGCTTTGTTCTTAAATATTAACTCCCTTATATAGGGAAAAAATTGCATATGTAAAGCGTACGCAACGCTGCGTACATCCAGCAGGTTACATGGAGGTTATTCAGAGCTTATTGAGGGGTATTTCCGTGTTTTATCCCCTGTAATCTACTTGTAACCTTTTTATTTTTGTAGGTTACAGGTAAGTTACATAGAGATTATACATACATGGAGGCCTTCTATTGGATGACAAAAATTATTCTCCTTACATAGAGACGTAAATGGCTTTAGTTGAGGTGTATCACACTGTTATCGAGGTTGAGGCACTTTACCGTCCAAGGTGTGGGGGCGTTAACGCCTATAATGAAGGGTGTTGAATGCCCATCGTGACACCTAATCTTAGGGTCGCATCCCCATAAAAGGTTTTAGTTGGTTTCAATACCATGCATCTTATCACATCTCAGGGTCACAACACTCTTATAAGGGTCACGACATTGAGCTGCATTGTTCTATTACACGTTATTTCGTGTCTGGATGTCTAACCATGCTTACGTAGATTAAAGCAGAGTCTTATAAATCAAGGCATACTCAAAAAAGGCAAAAATGGAACCAATGCTTCACTTTGAATTAATCAAGCTTTCATTTTTTTAAAGCGCCTCCTTTGATCTATCACAATAAACTATCTCCCACTTTTTTGCAGAAAAATTTGCGTATGTAGCGCTGCGTCCGTCATCGAATAGGAGGTGGCCAAGTACGTATAACTTCCATGTAACCTATCTGTAACCTACAAAAATAAGGAGGTTACAGGGAGGTTATAGGCAGGTTACAGGGAGGTTACAGGGGATAAAACACAGAAATACTGCCCAATACCCTCTGAAAAACATGCATGTAACCTGCTGGACGTACGCAACACTGCATATGCTTTACATACGTAAATTTTGTCCATTTTTTGACTGAGCTTAATCAACTTTCTTCTCTCTGGTCCTCTCACATTCCCTATACACCTATTTTTCTCTACTCGAGCAAAATTCATCTCTCTCTACTATTTCTCTCTCAATAATTTAAAAATAAAAGGAACATTTACATGCATAAAACCCAAAATATTGCTATTTACAAATCTATCACCTACTTTCATCCATTTTTTAAGTTCTTACTCAAATATCCAAATTCATGATAAAACTCCAATAAATATTTTTCTTTCTTTTATGAAATTCTAAGTGGTTTGATCATGGCACACATAAATGCATTGATTCTGTAGTTTAAAAATTTTATATAGGTGCTAGATTTTGCAAATAACAAATGTTGGTGTTATATATGTAATGATCCTAAAATAATAATAAATATATAAATAACTAGTTCATCAGCTTGTCCAATTCATCCCTTAGCACCCAAAGGTATACTCAAAGAAAAATAACTAACTATTTGCATTGCTCCGATACAAGAGAGAAATCTTATTGTAAATGCTTGTTCATATTATTCAAACAAAACAAAAAATTTGTTGCTCTTATGCAAACACTTAAGCTTATAAACATCTTTTAAATGGGAAAATTTAAGGAAAAATAGCCTTGGTGTTAATAAACATCACTCATGCAGTCCATATAGGCCGATGAGCAAGCCTAGCTTTTTTGAGGTAGCCATCCATGCTGTAATGAAACCCCGAGGCTGCCAAAATTCAGGTTGATTGGGTTTGAGCAGATTTATTAAAATAAAACTAATAAAATACTAATAAAATAATAAAAACTACAACTCCAAAGTACACATTCATGTCATTCTAATGTGGCATGGAAGTCATTTATTTCTCTCATTCAAATAATTGATCTATGCACACTTCTTAGGTAGGTATATGTAAAGTCCACCGGTTGTGATGTTGTAAATACTGACTGCACATGCCTTATAAGCCATTATGTAAGCCCAACTTTCCTAACCCCTCTATTCTAGGATGATATTAGAGTGTTTTTCGATGTTGGACTAAAAGAAAAAAATAAAATAAAATTATGAATTAAAATGAATATCTAAAGTATATTGTAATTATAATAGTTTATTTGAATAAAGAGTTTTATAAAAAACTTATATAAGGAGTTGTGATGAACATAATAACTCATCCACAAACTGGAGTATAACCTTCTTGTTTTTTTTCTTATTCTCTATTTTATTTTTAAAGGAGTCGCTAGATTGTCTATTTATAATCATCGTACTATTCCCTTATTTAAGTAAATATCCCTCTTGGATAAAGTGAATGATCTGAAGATGTGAGCAACTGAAATGAGGGATATACGATAGGTAATAGACAAACTAGAGATATAACATGGAGAACTTTTGTAAAGTGAAATTTGTGTCAATAACCGTAAAGCGTATGTTTGAAATGAGATTAGACTGAAACTGCCATGAAGACATATCCACAAAGAGGACCTTAGAAAGCAACCCAAAACCAAGGAATCAAATATGAATGCTTGTTCAAGAGTCAAGAGCACTACCAAAGGAAATTAGGAGGATACCTTAGAAAACTCTCGATAAAAAGGGTATTGCTTACATGATTTAATCAAATCTGGTAAGTTGGGAAACCAATGAATTTAAACCATCTCAAGGGAAAATCTTGATGCTTTCGACATCTATATCTGGCCATAGAGCAGAGAGTGAATCACCGTAACCACTACGGGAGGCGATGTATAGGCATGTGGGGCCCACAAAATGATTCCATCAATTTTTCAAAAGAATTGATAGGGGTCAAAAAAGGTGTAAACATAAAGGAAAATATCCCCTAAGAAAGGTAGAGGTAGACCCAAGCTATATGGACATAAGTCTACCTGATTGTAAGGTAGTTGACCTTACACAATCAAGGCTCCTTATTAGCAATCTGTGAATTTCATTTTCTAACAAAGTCTTAGTTGCATCGAAGTAAAAGGAAGGGAACTCTAGTTCTTATAAGCCTAAATAGGTAGAGCTCAAAAAAAAGGGGCTTACACTCACAAAAAAAATGGTAGTACTTCCACTGGAAAGAAGAAAAAAGGGGTTCATTTATGAATTTGGAAATGTTTCTTACAAAGGACTTATACCCTATCTGGGTCAAGAATGTCTCGAAGTCCCTAGTTGTACTTGAATACCTTCTAAGGAAAAATTTATGCTTGGCTAAGTCAGGTATAAAGAAGCACGTAGAATTCTCCTTGAGATTATGCATATGATGCAATTGTCACCACAATCCTATGACATGAAGGCTCTATTAGAATGTCTTGGGTGATATTCATGCTATGCAACCCATTTTAAAATCGGTTAAAGGCCAACTAGAAAATTAAAGTACGGGTTTTGAAAAATTTAGAATATTTCAACCCTAAATATTAATTAATCCTATTTTTTATTACTAGGATTTTGTAGAAAGTTTTCAATTTTAGAGTCCTTAATGAGCCTAGATTTTATTTTTCTATTGCAACAACCCAAACAAAGCAACAATTAAAAAAGGAAGCATGAAAATAAAGTCATTCACAAAATAGAAAAGCAAACCAATCAAAATAATAACAAGAAGGTGTCACTGGGTCGACAACATCTCCCAGGAAAGCTGTAAAAGCAACCAAACTCCATATATACATGCCTAGATCTAACTCTATACATGAATATAAATTCATGATTAAGGTACGTGACATGAGTATTAGCTCCTAGTCCCTGTCACATGGTTCATCATTGCTTTCATCCTTTTTCTCTTTTTATTCTAAAAGGAGTTTTTACTTGTCAATCATCGTATACTTCCCTCTTTTGAATAAATTGCTTTTCCAGATCATATGAATGATCAGGAGAAGGGAGGAACCAGAAGGACATATGACAAAGATGATAAATAAGAGAAATAATGTAGAGAGTCAAAGTGCGATAAACCTCATAAGGATAGATTAAGTATGTATGGCAAAACAAGATCAAGCAGAAGCACCTTGGACCAGTATCCATGAAAGAATACCTGTGTAGGCTACCCTTAACCAATGATTCAGGTGTATGTACCTATTTTTGCGGTCATTAGTGCTCCCAAGTGGACGTATCTCACTTTGTTAATTACATCTTGGGGGATACTGACATGACTAAGAATTGACTACCCTTTTATATTCATTTAATGCCTACTTTATTTGATATTACATTTTAATAGAAGGTATTTTACATGTTTTTGGTTTCAGGTACAGGAAATGGAGTATTAGATAAAATGGATAAAAAAATGGTACCACATGATCTGGCACTATAGCACTAGATTTTGGCACCATAGTACTAGTTCTCTATGTAACAGGCGCTATAGCGCCCCGGTTTGACGCTATGGCGTCTCAGTTTGGCACTATAGTGTCAACAATGGTTTCCACTTTGGAGGATGAATTTTGAAGAGGTGCTTACAGTGACTCGTAGTTCTTTTCAGAGCTTTATAAAATGGGGCCATTGATTAGTCGAAAAAGAGGGGGCTCTAAATGGTGTGTGAGGTAGTAGGGGTGAGATAGTGTGTATGAGAGGAGAGTCCTTGATTGTATAAGAAAAGTTTGGAGATATCTTGAAAGGAACTTCAGGAATTGCTTGGCGAGGAGTCTAAGATAAGTACTTGTATTTGTATTTAAGTTTTTGTTGATAAGACTTGGCTTTTAATTTAAATCATGTTTTATTATGTTATCCCCACGAGTTCTGAGTAGTTATTTTTCTTTCTCTTTATAATAAGAAGTAATCATGTGGAGGATTTAATTTATCTAAAACTTATTTTATTCGATATGTTGTGATGGCATTTTCAGCGGTTCTTCATTTATTTGACAAACTGGCTAGATGTGGTGTTAAAATTTGTTGCGAAACATAATGATCTGAGAAGGCTATGATTTTACCCAAGTAGTGAGTACCACACTAACCTTACGAGGAGGGGAACCATAATCTAAGGAGAGTGCAAATAGATAGGGAGATAAGTTTTGATGGATGTAGAATTAGTATTTCTAGGGTGACAGGCTTGATCCTTTACCAATTTAGTCTAAAGTTGGAACTAGGGGTCCCTGGTAAGTCCTACTAAGAGCACCCAGTGGGTAATCTAGAAGTAGCAGACTAGAATCTACCCAGCACTACCACATAAGTTAGAACTTACTTTATATTAGTTAATGTTCTTTATGCACTCGGAAGAGGGTAAAGAATAGGAACACTCCTATTTGAAATTTTATACTTTAAACTTTTTTATTCAAACTCTGATTATGAATTAATTGCAAGGGGAAAGATTCTTTACATAATTTGAACTTTTCAAAATTTAATTAGTTTATAATTTCTGCATTTTATTTGTGCTTAGAATTAAATCTTACATATATTTAGTTTTAATCTTTTCAAAATACTTTGACATTCTTCTCCTATAAGTTGTGTTTGCAGTTTTAATAGAAGACTTTCTAGGTCATTATAAAAGTTCTCCGTGGGATCGATACTTTGGTTTTTAAAGAAAACTCTATATTACTTGAAATGATACGTATACTTGCATAGTACACCCTAGTGTGTAAACTATTTCCTAAATTTTATAAATTTTAATTTTGCACGCTAGCCTCTAATTATAAATTGGGTCAAATGTTTGTCAATATTTTGGAACATAAATATCTGCATAATTGTGAGTCAGGTCAAGTTTTTGGTACTATTGCCAGGGATCGCGACGAAATTTGTCAACTTAGAAAATATTTATTTGAGCTGTAGGCTTATTTTAGTAGAATTAGATTTTAAGTTTCCTTTTAGTATTTTAATTCAAATAATATAAAATTTAAAATTTTGAAAAAAAAATTATAAAAACCAAAATTCAAAAATTAATTTTAAGAGTATTTTTATTTGCTAAATTCTTACTTTGTACGCGAAGTTCGAGATCTAAAGGTTTAGTGCCTTATGATTCTGAGTTAGAGCAAATGATAAGAAAAATTTGGAAACAAAAAGGACTTCATAACTTACAAGAAATGGCAAACACGTTACAAAATAACATTGATACTCAAACTGCTAAAAATGAACATCATAACATACAAAGACCTTTGAGGGACTATGAAAAAACTACAGCATATGAAATTCACTTAAGTATATAAAACTCTGCTTTAGCGGCTAACTCATTTGAACTTAAACTTGTTATTATATAAATGATACAAGACAATCAGTTTGGGGGAACACCGTATGAGGATCCAAATTTACATTAAACAAGTTTGTTAGAACCGTGTGTTACATTTAAGTATGCTAGCATATCAAACAACGCTGTAAGACTTAGATTTTTTCCTTTTTCTTTAAGGAATAAACCTAAGATATTATGAAACTTGTTAGCACCTGGATCTATTAGAACTTTGGGAGATTTAGCACATAAATTCTTGGCTATGTATTTTCCACCTTCAAAAAACTGATAAACTTAGAAATGATATTACCTGCTTTACTCAGTATGAAAGTGAGTCAATTTACGAAGCTTGGGAACAATTCAATGAAATCCTCAGGAAGTGTCCACATCATACTTTGCCAGGCTGGTTATTATTTGAACATTTTATAATGGGTTAGTATGATCCCTTAGATCTATTATAGTTGCTACTGCTAGAGGTTCGTTAATGTTTAAACCATTTGATGAAGCTTATAAATTAATAAAAGAAATGGCTACTAATAATTATGAATGGCCCTCTGAAAGGTTAAATCCTAATAAAGTAGCTAGTATTTAAGATAATGATGCAATTTCAATGGTAGCATCTCAAGTTGCCGCGATACCTATGAAATTAAATCAATTTGGAATGAACTTTTCTCAAACACCTAATTTGATTGAAGAAAATTTATTAGGAAAAATGGTTGATTCCCAACCATCATAAAGGCTTTAAATGCTATTAATAATAGACCCAATAACCCATATTCTAACTATTACAACCCACGTTGGAAAACCTCCCTAACTTTAACTAGAATAATAATTCTAGTGGTGGAAATCAACTATGGGGGAACAACGAAGTGAAACCATTGGGAAACTGGAACAATCAAGGTAACTCCAAATGTAGACCTTCTTATCCTCCTGGATCTAATAACAACCAACAAATGATGTAAAAGCAGTTGTCTTTATATGAAGTGGTGTTACAGACAGAGAATCAGTTACAAAGTTTAAATGCTACTGTAAATGGCTAAATCAATTAGCAATAGAACTCAGGGAACACTGTCCAGTAGAACCAAATTTAATCCTAATGATAAAAATAATGAAGAAGTTAAATTGTCAAGTTGAAAAGTGGTAAGGAGTTGGAGAATGAAGTGCAAAAAGAAATTGAAGTTGAGAGAGAAGAAACTGAAGAGCATGAATAAAATATTCCTAAAGAGATAGAAAACTTACCTCTCCACTTAATATTAATTTAGAAAGACCATCATCACCATTTCCTCAAAGACTTAGAGGACAGAGGCTTGATCAATGATCTACCTAAAAATACCCATTTTTATGCCTTATTTATGATTCAATTCTTAAGGATATTATGCTTTAATGAAAGGTATTTTCATGTTTTTGGATGTAGATGATTAAAAAAGAGTCCAAGAAAGAAAAAGAAGAAAAAAGGAGCAAAAAGGAGTAAAAATGGAGCTTATGGAGCAAAATATTGGAATTATTGGCCCGGCGCCTAGGCGCCAGAATTCGGCGCCTAAGCGCTAGTTCGATACAGATGCAGATAAGATTTTGGATGACTTTGGGCAGTTATTTTGACAGTGTTAAGCTGTTATTGGATCTTCTAGAAGACTGGAAGTTACTCCTAATATATAGGAGATGTGATACAATGCATCTGGACATAGGGAAATGATCTGAATCGCAAAGAGGTTAGACCCAAAGTGAAGAGGTGCGAAAGACCTGGTCACAGAGTCCGGCGTTTAGGCGCGACAGTTACCTTCTAGAAGATGCATTTAATTTGGATGAATTTTGAAGAGGAGCCTTAAGCAACCCTTGGTTAAGTTCAGAGCTCTATAAATAAGAGCCCATTCTACAGAAAAAAGCGCACCACCCCCCCTCTTAATACCTATACCCCTTTTAGTTTTGCATAGTCTCTTCCATACTTAGGGTGCCACTTTACTTTGTATCTAGTGAGTTTGTTTTAAGTATTTATAGTGTGTTGTTGCTGTTGGAGTCTTTCATCATTGCTTTGGAGTCAGTAGAAGTCAGCGGATCACTTGAAGGAACACTTCAGATAAGTATTTGTACGTTGGTTCAAAGTTTTATAAATATGTTTTATTGTGTGATTTCAATGTGTTATGAGTAGTTAGTTATCTTTCTCCTTTCAACTATGAAAAGATAATAAATTAATTAAATTTTGTAGGAGAATTAAATTTAAAATATTTAAAACATTGTGATGATATTAATACCTGATCTTAGTTTACCATTTAAATTGGCCATTTAAATTGTTAAAACCTGTTGAAGAATTTTGAGACCTATCTGGAGATAAATTCTTAACTAGTAGATATCACTTGAATCCCTATGTAATCGCAAGTTATACGCGGGTTATTTAAGGTGAAGTGCAAATAAAAAGAATGATATTATTTATTGGGCGTAAAATTAATTAGTTTTTAGAGTGACAAACTATATTCTAATAATTTGGTTTATAGAAAGAGAACGGGTCATTGGTAGGGCCGACCATAGCCACCCTTGGACATCTAGTAGTGTGACCCTAGATTAACCCATTCTACTAATAAAACATCCTGAACCGATCTATAGATTAGTCAATGTTCTTTGCACCTGGACCAAACGGTAAAGAATAGGAATGCTTCTATTTGACACAATACCATAATCTAAATTCCCTACAAAAGATAATTATTCTAAAAATCTTGGATTAGTTGAAAAAGAGAAAGTCATTTTTATACTTGCATTGAATCTTAATTACGGCTTACTTTACTCTATTTCTGCTTATTGCTTACTTGCTTATAGTAAAAATTGTTAGTAAATTAAATTTAAATATATATATATATATATATATATATATATATATATAATATAAATTACTTTTAATTAAATTCAAAAATATTTCTTAAATTTCTTACTTTTTATCAAAACACTATCCTTGTGGGATCGATAACCAGGACTCCACTAGAGCCCTGTATTACTTGAACGATACGTATACTTGCGTTTAAAATTGTGACTTTTACAATAACTATTATAAAATCTAAATATAAATTAATAAAAGTAAACCTCACACATCAAGTTTTTGAAGCCATTTGTCAGGAATTAAATATTCTTAAAAGTGGTATCAAATTCTTGTATTTTAAAGCATATTTAAAGTCGCATCGTATCAAGTTTTTGGCGCCGTCGTCGGGGATAGAATAAAAAAAATAAAAAGTAAAAAGAAAGATAAGAAAAAAATAAAAAAATATATAAAAACAAAACAAAATAAAAATAAAAATATTTTAAATTTTATGCGTAGTTCTGAATCTGAAGAATTGCTACCTTTTGATTCTGAATTAGAAAGAAAAATTAAAATAATTAAAAAAGGAAAACAAATTTCAAAACATCAAGAAATGGCTAATTTACATAACAATAATCAAAATCCAATTGAAATTAATGAACAAAATTATTATAAACCATTAAGGGAATAAGCAAACCCTACAACTGATGAACGTGATATTAGTATTCAAATGCCAGCTGTAGATGCTAATTCTTTTGAGCTTAAACTTTCTATTATTCAAATGGTTCAAAATAATCAATTTGGAGGAACACCTAATGAGGATCCAAATTTATATCTTGCTAGTTTTTTAGAACTTTGTGCTACCTTTAAATATAATAATGTTTTCGATGATGCTAAGGCTTAGACTCTTTCCTTTTTCCTTAAAAGATAAAGCAAAGATGTGGCTTAATTCATTAGCAACTTGTTCTATTAAAACATGGGCAGATATGACACAAAAATTCCTTGCTAAATATTTTCCTCCTAAAACTGCTAAATTGGGAAATGATATTACTTCATTTACGCAATTTGATGGAGAAACAATTTATGAAGCTTGGGAAAGATTTAAAGAATTATTAAGAAAATGTCCTCATCATGCTTTACCAAATTGGTTAATTATTCAAACATTTTATAATGGACTTTTTGGATCACATAGATTTATTATTGATGCTGCTGGTGGTGGTTCTTTAATGGCTAAGACATTTGAAGAAGCCTACGTTTTAATTGAAGAAATGACTAATAATAATTTTCAATGGCCTTCTGAAAGGGTTAATCCTAAAAGAATGGCTAGTATTTAAGATAATGAAGCCTTTTCTATTTTATCTTCACAAGTGGATGCGATATCTAAGAAATTAAATAATTTTGCTATTAATAAATCGCATGTAAGTAATGACAATTCTGCAAATTCTGATGATTCTCAAACAATGTAAACTTTGCAAGCTATTGCTAGTAAAACTAATAACCCAGAAGTGGAAAGGAACATGAACAAGAAAAAACTATACAACTCAGAAGTGGAAAGAAATTAAAAGAGAAAACACGGAATGAGATTGAAAAAAGAGATAGAAGTTGAAGAGATTGAAAAACCTAAAGATACCCTTTCTCCAGATAAAGATCAGACTGTAGTACCTATTGAAGTGGAAGTTGAAAGACCACCCCCACCTTTTCCTCAATGACTAAAATAGTAGAAGCTTGACCATCAATTTTCTAAGTTCTTTGAAAATTTTAAGAAATTTTCCATCAATAATCCTTTTGCTGAAGCTTTGGAGCAAATGCCTAGCTATGCAAATTTTATGAAGGATATTTTAAGCAAGAAGAGAAAATTTGAAGCTTATGAAACTGTTGCATTAAGTGAAGAATGTAGTGCAATAATTTAGAAGAAATTACCTCAGAAACTTAAAGATCCTGGAAGTTTCACTATACCATGTGCTATTGGAGAAAAATTTTGTGTAAAAGCCTTATGTGATTTAGGAGCTAGTATTAATCTCAAGCCATTTTCAATCTTTCAATGGTTAAATTTAAGAGAGATTTCTCCTACCACTGTAACTCTTCAGTTAGCTGATCGATCGATCACTTATCCTAAAGGAGTTATAGAGGATGTTCTGATTAAGGTAGATAAATTTATCTTCCCTGTGGATTTCATTGTTCTAGATATGGAAGAAGATATGGAAATTCCTATCATTTTAGGGAGACCTTTTCTAGCTATCGGACGAGCTATGATTGATGTGAAAAAGGGAGAATTAGCGATGAGAGTTAATGATCAAGAGATAACATTCAATGTTTTGAAATCAATGAGGTATCCTGATAAAGAAAAATGCTATCGGATGGATATTTTTGATTATATAATTGAAAACCAATATCAAGAAAAATGTAAGGTCATTTCTGATGATAAAGATAAAGAATATATGGTATATAATGAGTCATTAAATGAAGAAAATTTATCTGAAGAAACTCATTATATTCATGAAAACTGGGAAATTTTAGACACAACAAAAATGATATACTTTTACCCTCAATTGAAAGAGCCTCTGAACTGGAATTAAAAATATTACATGCACATTTAAAGTATACATTTCTTGGAAATTCATTATTTTTACCTGTAATATTATCTTCAGAATTAAGCAAAGATCAAGAAGAAAAATTAATAGGAGTTCTGAAGAATTATAAGAAAGCTTTTGGTTGGACTATTGCAGATATAAAAGGAATAAGCCCTTCAATCTGTATGCATAGGATTTTAATGGAAGAAAATTGTAAACCCACTGTTGAACCTCAAAGAAGATTAAACCCAATTATGAAAGAGGTTGTCAAGAAAGAGATTTTGAAATGGTTAGATGCTGGAATTATTTATCCTATTTTGAATAGCCAATGTGTGAGTCCTATTCATTGTGTTTCGAAGAAAGGAGGAGTAACTGTCATTGTTAATGAAAAAAATGAATTAATCCCAACAAGATAAGTTACTGGATGGTTTACTTGCATTAAATATCGAAAATTAAACAATGCCACTAGAAAGGATCATTTTCCTTTACCTTTATTGGATCAAATGCTGGATAAACTAGCTGGACACTCATAATTTTGTTTTCTGGATGGATATTCTGGTTATCATCAATTACCCATTGCTCTTGAGGATCAATAAAAGACAACATTTACAAGTCCTTATGGAACATTTGCCTTTAGAAGATATATAAAGGATTTTTCTAAAATTGCTAAACCTCTTTGCCATTTCTTGAAAAAAGAAGCTAAATTTGAATTTAATGAAGATTGTCTGAATGCGTTCAATATTCTAAAAGAAAAATTAAGCACTGCACCTGTCATCGTTGCACCTGATTGGAATAAACCTTTTGAATTAATGTGTGATGCAAGTGATTATGCAATCGGAGCTGTATTAGAACAAAAATACGAGAAAATTTTCAAAGTTATATACTATGCTAGCAAAACTCTTAATGAAACTCAAATAAATTACACTACTACTGAAAAAGAGCTTTTAGCAATAGTATATGCCTTTGATAAATTTAGACTATATCTTCTCAGAACAAAATGTATCGTACATACTGATCATTCTGCTATTAAGTATTTAATGTCTAAAAAGGATGCTAAACCTAGATTGATCAGATGAGTTTTACTTTTACAAGAATTTGATTTTGAAATTGTGAACAGAAAAGGAACTGACAACCAAATTGCTGATCATTTATCAAGAATAAAAATAATAATGAAAAAAATTATGAAGAAAATATAAATGAGAAATTCCCAGATGAGCAATTATATGTCATTCAAGGATTACAAATGCCTTGGTATGCAAATATAGTTAACTATTTGGTTAGCAATATTTTACCATATGGATTGAACATCAAATACATTAAGAAATTCAAGAATGATTGTAAATCATATATTTGGGAAGATCCTCATTTATTTAAAATAGGAAGAGATTATGTGATTCGAAGATGTGTACCTTATGAAGAAACTTTTACAATTATTTAAAAATGTCACAATTCTGAATTTGCAGAACACTTTGGAGTAGATAAAACTGCATTTAAAATTTTAAATTCTGGATTTTATTGACCTACTTTATTTAAAGATGTTGGACATTATGTGAAAACTTGTGATCGATGTCAAAGAATGGAAAATATATCTAGAAAACATGAAATGCCTCTAATCGTACCATCATCTGGAAAAAATTATATTTTATTAGCAGTTGATTATGTTTCAAAGTGGATCGAAGTTGTAGCTTTACCTAACTGTGATTCCAAAAGTGTTTCGAAATTTTTAAAGAAAATGATTTTTACAAGATTTGGAATGCCCAGGATAATTATCACAGATGGGGGAAGTCATTTCAGAAATATAAAAATTCAATCATTGTTGGAAAAATTCGGAATTAAACATAGAATTGAAACTGCTTATCATCCTCAAACAAGTGGAATGGCTGAAGTATCAAATAGAGAAATTAAAAGAATATTAGAAAAGACTGTTAATCCTAAAAGAATTGATTGGGTTGATAGGCTTGATTTTGCATTATGGGCTTATAGAACAGCTTATAATACACCTATCGGAAAGTCACCTTATCGGTTAATTTATGGTAAACATTGTCACTTACCTGTTGAACTTGAACATAAAGCTTACTGGGCGATAAAGGAGTTCAATTATAATTTGAATACTGCAGGAGAAAAATGATTATTACAACTGAATGAAATGGAAGAGATAAAAAGTGAGTCTTATGAAAATGCAAGAATTTCTAAGGAAAGAATGAAGAAATTGCATGACAAAATGATTTCGTGGATGTTGAAGTAGGATTTAGAGAGTTTTATGCTAATTTCGTGGATGTTAAAGAATACGAGATTTTTGTTCGAGGAGTTGGAGTAGGATTCACTCCTGAACGTATCAATATTTTCTATGGCCTGCACCAAACATTGAGTGCTATTACTCTGGATTATCTCCATCTGAGGGAGATTTGGATATGATCATTGCCTACCTGACTGATAGTACTGGAGCCTGGAAGATTTAGAATGGAAAAAGGGTAAATTTTTCATCTTCTAAGCTTAATGGTGTTTCAAAGGCATGACACTACTTTATTTCTGCTTGTCTCCATCCATCCAATCATCTAAGTGAAGTTACCAAAGATAGAGCTATTCTCAACTACTGCATTTAAGAAAGGAAGCCTATTGATGTAGGAAGCATTATATATGATTCTGTAGAGGCTACTGCTCATTCTAGCACTTCTACTGGACTTGGTTTTCCATCTCTGATTTATTCTCTATGTCAAAGTGCTGGAGTAGTTGCTGAGCTTTATGAGGAAAAGCTCAAGTCAACAAAGCCTATAGGAAGAGAAAGCATCAGTATTTATGATCGACTTTGAGGTAAGAGTTCTACTGCACCTTCTGGTTCGTTACCTACTTCAGGTAGAGCTTCTACTTCTGCTGAGCCACCATCTACTTTTTGGGAGACCATGCATGATCAGTTTATAGAGCAGCAGAATGAGTTATTCCTAACTCATTGTAGAGTAGATAAGATAGATAAGAAGATCGATCATCTTTCTGAGTATGCACAAAGAAAGAGTGATTACGATGTTGAGTATTCTGAGTCTTTACTGAGATTTCTAAAGGGTGAGCACGATGTTCAGTTCCCTACTTGTCCCAGATTTTCACCATATGTTGATCTAAAGGATATGGAGTTTTCTTTTTGTGATGACGATGATGAAGCTACAAATAGTGATTAGTAGCTTGACTTACCTCTGGAGATTGTTGATTCTATTTTTTTCTGTGTTTTTCTTATTTCTTGAGCTGTTTATTGTGATGTTAGTTGTTAGTGTTTATGTGAACTTTTTATGTTTAAACTGTTTTTTAGATTATCTGATGTGTGTTTAAGATTGAAATGTGAATGAATTTTATAAAAGTTTATTTTTGTTTCAGCCTACTATTTAGTGTTCATGTATAATTAGTATGTTTCCATGATTAAAAATAAAAAAAAGATTTTTTTTAGAAAGTAACTCCTGCTCTGCAAAACTTTTCTATATGTGCTTAATTATTTCTGTTATATTCATATTAAAGCATGTGCAGAAGTAGAAGTTAGTTTTTCCTTACTACATCGTTATTGTACTTAGATTAATTGCTGTTTATTTCTTTCTCTCCTGCTTTAGAAAAATTCATAATTTATATTTATACTAAAGCTGAAGTTTGGGGAAGGGAAAACATTTATCAAATTTAAATATTATTTATCCTTAATGAACTAATATTTTCTTTTATATATATATATATATATATATATATATATATATTAACATAGCATAAGGAATGAAAAATCCGTTTAAGATTACCTAAATTTTTGAATTTATAAATAATTTAGTAAACTTAACTTAAATTTCAAAAATTTTGATTGATTTTAAGAATAGAATTATTTAACTTAAAGAATAATAAGATCAAAATTTTTCTATTTATAGTAAAGAGAATTGTATTTTTGAAATACTAAGAAATCAAGATTATTGCTTGAAAAAGAAAATATTGAAATAAGTTTTGAAAAATAATAAATTATTAAAAATGTCCATATTTTTTAAGTAAGAATGTATAAGTTTTTGAAAATAAGTTAAAGATAATGAAGTTCAAAATCATTAACACACTATCCAAAAATAGTAATCCTCACTTAAAAAAAATGAAAAAGAAGAGAGAAAAGGATTGAAAATCAATCCAAAAGAAAAAAAAAAGAAAAAAAAAGAAGTGAGGAGAAGCTTGAGAAAATGCCTAATTAAAAATTGGCTTCATTTGAATTATCTTATAGGAAAAAAACTGATTACATTTTTAACTTAATTTCTATGTACAAATATTTTTACTAGAAAAATATTTCCTGAAAATCTTTATCTTGTAAATATTCTGTGACCTTAATATGATGAACTACAATTATTCTTGAAATAAATGAAAATTTGGAAGTCTTATGATTTGGTAGTTAAATGTTCTTTAATTCTTAAAATTAAACTTAATTAGTGAAATTTGGTTAATGATTTTCTAAAGCATTTAAAAAACAAAAATTATAAGGAATCTTATATATTTTAACTTCATTCCAAATGTTATCTATTTTATGTAATTAAAAGGGTTATTTGAGGACAAGTAACGTTTAAGTTTGGGGGAATTTGATCTACATAAAAAATACCCATTTTTATTTCTTATTTATGATTCAATTTTTAAGGATATTATACTTTAATGAAAGGTATTTTCATGTTTTTGGATGTAGATGATTAAAAAAGAGTCCAAGAAAGAAAAAGAAGGAAAAAAGAGCAAAAAGGAGCAAAAATGGATCTTATGGAGCAAAATATTAGAATTATTGGCCTGGCGCCTAGGCACCAACACCTAAGCGCCAGTTCGATACAGACACAGATAAGATTTTTGATGACTTTGGGCAGTTATTTTGACGGTGTTAAGCGGTTATTGGAGCTTCTAGAATACTGGAAGTTACTCCTAATATATAGACATGTGATACAATGCATCTGGACGCAGGGAAACAGTTTTAATCACGAGGAGGTGAGACCTAAAGTGAAGAGGTGCGAAAGAACTGGTCACGGAGTCCAGCGCCTAGGCGCCAAGTCCCGGTGCCTAGGCGCGATAGTTACCTTCTAGAAGATGCATTGAATTTGGACGAATTTTGAAGAGGTGCCTTAAGCAACCCCTGGTCAAATTCAGAACTCTATAAATAGGAGTCCATTCTACAGAAAAAATAGTACCACGCCCCCGCCTCTTAGTACCTATACCACTTTTAGTTGTACTTAGTCTCTTCCATACTTAGGGTGCCACTTTACTTTGTATCTAGTGAGTTGATTTTTAGTATTTATTGTGTGTTGTTGTTGTTGGAGACTTTCATCATTGCTTTGGAGTCAGTAGAAGTCAGCGGATCACTTGAAGGAACACTTCAAATAAGTATTTGTACTTTGGTTTAAAGTTTTATAAATATGTTTTGTTGTGTGATTTCAATGTGTTCTGAGTAGTTAGTTATCTTTCTCCTTTCAACTATGAAAAGATAATAAATTAATTAAATTTGTAGGAGAATTAAATTTAAAATATTGTGATGATATTAATACCTGATCTTAGTTTACCTTTTAAATTGGCCATTTAAATTGTTAAAACCTGTTGGAGAATTTTAAGACCTATCCGAGATAAATTTTTAACTAGTAGATATCACATGAATCCTTAGGTAATCGTAGGCTATACGTGGGTTATTTAAGATGAAGTGGAAATAAATAGGAAGATATTATTTATTGGGCGTAAAATTAATTAGTTTTTAGAGTGACAAACTAAATTTCTAATAATTTGGTTTATAGAAAGGGAACGGGTCACTGGTAGGGCCGACCATAGCCACCCTTGGACATCTAGTAGTGTGAGCCCAGATTAACCCATTCTACTAATAAAACATCCTGAACCAATCTATAGATTAGTCAATGTTCTTTGCACCTGGACCAAAGGGTAAAGAATAGGTATGCTTCTATTTGGCACAATACCATAATCTAAATTCCCTATAAAAGATAATTACTCTGAAAATTTTCGATTAGTTGAAAAGGAGAAAGTCATTTCTATACTTGCATTGAATCTTAATTACTGCTTACTTTACTTTATTACTGCTTACTTCTTACTTGCTTATAGTAAAAAATGTTAGTAAATTAAATTTGAAAATATAATATATATATATATATATATATATATATATATATATATATATATATTACTTTTAATATGATGGAGGTCCGGGTGTGGAGCTCGCTAGGGTTTCGACCATGACTCGCGGCGGCCGGCCTTCGGTGGTGGGAGAGGTGAGTGGGACTTGTGGTTTTCTTGGTGGTGACTCTTGGTTGAGTGTGGTGGCTGTTTTGGACATCTTTGCTGGTGGTTTTGACTTTCCCGGGCTCCTCCATTTTAATTTCCTACTGTTCCATTGGTTTTTTCTTGGCTACCTTAGCTGGTTGCCCCCTTTCTTTCTTTAGTTTCTGCTCTGGATTTTTGTGTTCCTTCTTGGATCATCTCTGTGGTGTTGAGTTCTTGAATTTGCTGCCACTTATTTTTTCGGAGTTGGTAGAGCTTGGCTTTCCTACAATGGCTCTCCCCATCGACTTGGAAACTAACATAGCTTGGGCCAAAGCTACTTATGCCGGAGTGGTGGGTAATGCTCCTTCTACTTCTGACCCCTCTAAGCTTCTATTTCCCCAAAGACTTCATGATGCTGCAGCTGGTAGGCTTTCCTGCCCCTTCATCAGACCCATTGAGGAAAGGGAGGGCTGTCCAGCTGTTATTTTTACTTCTGAGGAGCTAAATGTATTGGATGAAGAAGTTAAACTCACCCTGGTTGGTAAATTCAGTTTGGGACACCCCAAGATGGAGCTTGTGAGGAAGTTTTTTGAGTCTCTCAATTTCAAAGGGAGTTGGAAAATTGGACTCTTGGATGGCAGACATTTGTTAATTAACTTCACCAGTGAAGAGGATTATGCTTTACTGTTTGCTAAACAACTGGTAAGCATTGCAGGAGTGGATATGAAAATCATTAAGTGGACAACTGACTTCGATCCCAAGCAAAGACCCTCCAATTGTTCCCCTCTCGGTTCAAACTTCCTAATCTTCCTTACGGATATTTTAACCAATCTGCTTTATTCCAAATTGGTAGAGCAATTGGAACCCCCTCGTGTGTGATGCTGCTACTATTAATAAAGCAAAGCCTGAAATGGCCAGTAATCCAAGTTGAAAGAGATGTCTCTTTGCTCGAAATCAAGAAAATTTGGATTGGGTCACAAGAGGAGGGCCGATGGCGAGAGGTTATTATGCAACAAAAACCTTACTTTTGCACACACTGTAAGATGTTTGGCCACACCATAGACAAATGTTACAGAATCAATCCCCCTAACAAAAGAACCCCTCCCTTGTCTCAAGCAAACCTTCCACCTGCTGGTGTTGTTGACCAGGTGGCACCAATTCCAGCACTTCAGGTTTCTGCTGTGAGACATGCTCTCAGTCCTGATACAATCCATTTGAATCCTAGTGTGCCTGATGTACCTGCAGGCACTACAGGTTTCCAGAAAGCTGGCATCTCCATCCCCAGGGCTCCTGATGGGAGTGCTTCCAGGGCTTATCTAGCCCCTGGTCTGGGTTTCAGTCCTGAATCCCCCCAGAAGTTGGACTCTTCAACTAGAGAGTCTACTCCTGTGTTAGAGTCCCCTCCTAATGAAATTGACAATTGGTGCAGAAGAGAAGAGGTGGAAATTCAAATCATAACACCATCCCAAGACTCTGTGCCCTGGGTAGAAAAGTTACCTGCTAATGTTATGGCTAATATGGAAGCTGAGTTAGAAGGGAAATGGCACACACAGATCTCAAGGAAGAAAAAAGGCTTTATCTGAAGCCCAAAAACTTGGCACATCCCTTACCGAGGGGAACTGGTCGGGACCGTCAAAACCAGCATCCAAATCACAACCCCCTCCCCCACCCATGATTAATCTACTTTGTCGGAACATTAGGGGTATTGGCAACCCCTCATCTCTCGAAAAGAATTCTTCATCTTACTAAAAAACACAAGCTTTGGTGTATTGCACTCCTTGAACCCATGGTGTACAAACATTCCAGTAAAATTATCAATAAATTCAATGGTTTTAAACATTTTGCCAATTGCAATAATAAAATCTGGATCTTCTATAGGAAGGAAATCACTTGGACCCCCCTCATAGACAATCAGCAATTCATTCACTCCTCCTTCAACATCAATGGTCAAAATGGGTTTACAACTTTTGTTTATGCTGGATGTAGACCAGAAGATAGAACTGTCTTATGGAGAAGTATACATAGCATTGGATCCAACCTCTCTTCCCTCGGCTTGTGGGAGGAGATTTCAACCGCATCTGCTCTCCATCTGAAAAGCTGGGAGGTAGACCCCCCAACACTGCATCTATGTCAAAGTTCAATGATCAAATTCAGGCTGTAGATCTTTTTGATCTTGGCTTCAGAGGACCTCTCTATACCTGGAAAAGAGGTAACACCTGGGAAAGACTGGACAGAATTCTAGTAAACAGCAGCTGGATTTCCCATTGGCTCCTCACCTATGTGACACATTTAAGTCTCACAACCTCTCGATCACGTACCCCTACTTATTACTATAACCTCCCCAAAACCTTCTAATTACTCCCCCTTTCGAGTACTCGAACATGTGGTCCTCACAGTCGATTTCCTTAGCATTGTTCATACGTAGCCTGGGCAAGTGTGTATCATGATTCCCCTCTCACTAGACTAAAACTCCTTCAGATTAAGCTCGAGTAAAGCACTTAGATATTGGAGCCGGCACACTATTGGTGATGTTTTCAAAGTCGTTAGCAAGGCCGAAGAAGAAGTTGCCCATCCGGAAACAAAAGTCCAAGCCGGTATCGCTAGTGAAGATCAACTAATTTCTCGCTCAAGCTAACCTCCTCTTAGTTTCGAAAGGCAGGAGCTCTTTCGAAACGTAAAGTCACAATCAATCACCTCAACCTAGGGGACAGGAATACCAAATACTACCAAGCCTACATCAGATATAGAAGAAAATGCAACAACATTCACAGTATCAAGTCTGCTGATGGTACTATGTTAAGTAATCTTGCCGATATCGCCTGAGATGCTCGTCCATTATTTTGAGGATCTTCTTACCCACAGCAACGGAACCGTAACCCCAATTGATAGCTCTATCTTCCAGAATGATATCCATTTCACTAGCAATTTAAATTTGACAGGCATCCCCTCTGAGCAGGAAATTTGGGAAGCATTAAATTCAGTGGACAGCTCTAAAATTGCAGGACCGGATGGATACACTGCTGATTTCTACCAGAAAGCCTGGGATATTGTTAAAGGAGATGTGGTTAAGGTCGTCCAAAGTTTCTTCCGTGGTTACCCCTCCCCAGCCTATTTCGGTGCCTCAAACATTGTTTTGATTCCTAAGAATAATAACCCTCGTAATCGGAACCAAGTATAGGCCAATTAGTCTTACTTCTGTGATCAGCAAAACCATCAGTAAAATCATTGTGGGAAGACTCCAACCCCACCTGGATGGCTTAATTAGTCCAAACCAGTCAGCTTTTATTAAAGGAAGATCCATAAATGACAACATCTTACTTGCACAGGAGCTCCTTCTTGACCTGGATAAGTTGAAGAGAGGGGGCAATATCATTTACAAATTGGATATTCAAAAGGCCTATGACACAATTAACTGGGGATTTCATTATGGATGTGCTTACTCGCTAGAGGATTTAACTCTCAATTTTGCAACCTTATAAGAAGATGGCTTCGAGTCTAATGAACATTCTATCCTTCTTAATGGCCAAGCCCGGGGCTCTTTCAAAGCTACTAGAGGGCTCAAACAAGGAGACCCCCTATCTCCCACCATCTTCATCATCTCAACTGGATTACTTCTCTAGAATACCGGATAGTAGACTTTCTTCATCAAAATTATACTGGTATCATCATAGATCTAACATAGCTATTTCTCATCTTATGTTTGCAGATGACATCATGATCTATTCCAAGGCCCACAGGACTGTAGTTAAGAAGCTTAAACAGTGTCTGGATTCTTTTCAAACTCAATCTGGCCTGTTCTTTAATACTGCAAAGTGCCAAGTGGTCTTCTCCAAACACATCCCTATCCACACCAAGCATCGGATTCGGAATTTACCGGCTTCTCTCCTACATCTCTCCCTATCAAATACTTGGGTGTACTTCTCACCTTGGGAAGGGCAAAACAAGTGCATTTTGATGAGATTCTGGATAAGATTCATTCCAGATTGAATTGCTGGACCAACTCTTTTTTATCAAATGGTGGCAGAATAACCCTCTTAAGAAGCATACTAACATCCTTCCCATCCTACCTACTACAAGTTACCCCACTGAAAAAGAGCACTCAGGTGCAAATTGAAAGAGCTTTTAATCGTTTCCTATGGTCTGGACAGAGACAGCAACTCCACTGGACCTCTCGGCGAGAGCAACTAAACCCATCAAGCCGGTGGTTTGGGGTTTAAGGGGCTTGATCAACTTCAGCAGATTAATTTTTACAAACTGTGGATTCATTTCAGGGCACAGAACTCTTTATGGGCTAAATTCATGAAAGGAAAATATTGCAGGCAACTCCACCCCTCTCTTGCTGTGAGAAGACTGGGGGATTCCAAAATTTGGGTCAGAATGTTAAGAGTTAGAAATGAAGTCGAAAAGTTCTTCTTGTGGAACTTGGGCAATGGGGAGATAAGCTTCGAGCCGGATAACCGGTGCCCAAAGGAGTGGTTAATTCCAATTCTCACCAAGTGGATCATAAATTAATGGTGGTCGATCTTTGGGATGGCATTAATCGGTCTCTCCCCCATCTTAAAGCAATCCTTCAAGACCATTCAAGAACCTGCATTTCCACTATCAAATTTACTAGGGGGAGGCTCGACAAGTATAATTCGGAAAAATTAAAGTCCCAAAGTTTAACTAATGCCATCTACAGGAAAACATTCCAATGCACCTCTCGTACCCCGAGGCAAGGCTATATGGAACAAATTTCGTCCCCTCCATGTCCTTTCTCTCCTGGAGAGCCTTGCACGTAATCATTCCAACCGATGACATTCTCAAATTAAAAGGGCCGAGAGGGCCATCCATTTGTGTTCTATGCCATCAACAAGAGGAGACCATAGATCACCCGTTTTTCGTATGTATTTTTGCCAGTGATGTGTGGAAAGATCTTGGTCATCTACTCGAGTAAAGGTTGTCGTATCCATCGGGATCTATTCCATACCTCGTTGCGTGATAGAAATTACCAAAATTTTAATCCCATCTACTTTATTGTTTTGTGGTTTACTCGGATGGCCGAAACAATTCTAAATTTAACAACATCATCTGCTACAGCTTTCTAATGTGGTTAGAAACCGTAGGAATTATATCTCCAAAATAATTACACATAAGCAGTTTCCAAACATCCTCAAGACATACCAAACACCTTGGGCTCCCAAACCTTTCATCGAATTGTCAAATGGCTTCCCCTCCTTGTAATATCATCAAAATCAACACGGATGGTAGCTTCTTCAAGGATTGTGCTGGTGTGGGGGTATATTTAGGAACAACAAAGGACAATGTCTCGCTATTTTTCCATGGCCTCGTGGCCGCACAAGATGCTTTTGAGGCAGTAACTCATCGTTGTCCGTGGGGCTTACGATTAGCCGTGTTTGCCGTCGGATCGATCTTTGGATCGAGGTGGATTCCAATGATCTAATCTCAAGCCTTACCAGTGGTTCTCATACAATCTGGCATCATAACTACTGGATCCAACTCATCCAAACAATGTTGCAACCACAGATCAAAATCTCTTTCAACTACAGGGAGGCTAACAAAACTGCCCACTGGCTGGCTAGAAAAGGTGCAGTTTCACCCAAAGTTCTGGTTTCCAATACCCCTCCCGGGACTCCGAATTTTCTTATCAATGGGGACAACCTCTGCTACCCTCATTTCGAACCGAGCACAACTCCTCACTTGATAATTATGGAGGAGGGAATCATGCTCGCTAACATGATTGCTAAATGAGCCATCTCATCACAGGAGATAATGGTCTCTTCTTCTCTACCTTCCCGACATCAATATCTTATTCAGAGCGTACTCTTATCAAGCTCCCCCTTCGAATTATGGTTTAGTGCCCCCGCTTATGCTATCTCCCAAGCATTCCGATATCCGCCGACCCTCCTCCACTACCGCTACCGTTGATGGGAACCGTTAGGATTCATGCTCCTTACTTTAGGTTGGTTGGCTTCTTGGCTTTCAGCTTTTCTCCCGGAAGCGATTTGTATCCGGCTAGATGTTTGTAACTTCGCGAAGACCTACATTCAGCCTCCTTAACTTCTTTGTGAATGCCTTAGCAAGTATGCGGATTTTGGTGTCTTTTCTTTTTATTTTGGATTAGTTTTTATTGGGCGATTTTGGGACAGTGTTATTTTACACTTAGTTAGGTATTTTCTACTTTTGGTGTGGAGTTGTATTGGTCGAGTTGTTCCCATTGGGAAATTTCGTAACTTCACTCTTTTGAATCAACATGTAGGGAGCCAAGAGTAGCTCCTTCCCATAAAAAAAAAAAAAAAAAAATATATATATATTACTTTTAATTAAATTCAAAAATATTTATTAAATTTCTTACTTTTTATCAAAACACTATCCCTGTGGGATCGATAACTAGGACTCCACTAGAGCCCTGTATTACTTGAACGATACGTATACTTGCATTTAAAATTGTGACTTTTACAATAATTATTATAAACTCTAAATATAAATTAATAAAAGTAAACCTCGTAAATCAAGTTTTCTGAAGCTATTGCCAGGAATTAAATATTCTTAAAAGTGGTATCAAATTCTTGTATTTTAAAGCATATTTAAAGTCGCATCGCATCAATCAACAATTTGCAAAGTTTCTAGAGATATTTAAGAAGTTAACAATCAATATTCCTTTTGCTGAAGCACTAGAACAAACATTTAGCTATATGAAGTTCATGAGAGGGAATATAACTAAGAAGAGGAAGTTTGTAGAACATGATACTGTCGTACTAAGTTAAGTATGCAATGCAATAATTTAGAAAAAGCTCTCTAAAAAACTTAAAGATCATGGTAGCTTCATTATTTAATGTACTATTTGAGACAGATTTTGCGGAAAAGCTTTATGTGATTTAGGAGCAAGCATTAAACTCATGTCATTATCTATATTTTGAAAGTTACATTTAGGAGAGATTTCTCCCACTGTTGTAACTCTGCAGTTAGTTGATCGATCTATCATATATCCTAAGGGAGTTATATAAGATGAACTAGTGAAGGTAGCTAAATTTATTTTTCATGTAGATTTCATTGTTTTATATATGAAGGAAAATAAAGAAATTCCTATCATTTTAGGAAGATATTTTCTGGCTACTGGATGAGCTATGATAGATGTGCAAAAAGGAGAGCTAATCATGAGAGTTAATGACCAGAATGTTATTGTTAATGTGTTGAAGTCTATGAAATATCCAGAAAAAGAAAATGATTATGAATGTTACAGAATGGAGACTATTGGTTATGTGATTGGTGACCATTTCCGAGAAAATTTTGAAGCAAAAACAAAACAAAAAGAACTGAGAGATAAAAATGATAATGATTTTTTAGAAAAAATTAATCAATATAAACACCGAGGATTCAAATTATGTTCAGTAAAATTTTGAAATTCCATATGGTACTGAGAATAGTAAAAATCTTATTCCATATATTGAAAAACATCCTAAACATGAAATAAAGGTTCTCCCTACTCATTTAAAGTATGTCTTTCCAGGGAATTCATCTACATTACTTGTTATAATATCCCAAGACTTAACTAAAGATTAGGAAGAAAATTTAATGGATACATTACGAACTTGTAAGAAAGCTTTTGGATGGACATTAGCTAATTTTAAAGAAATTAGCCCTTCCATCTGTATGCATTGAAGTTTAATGGAATATGACATAAGCCTAGAGCTGATCCTAAAAGGAGATTGAACCCCATCATGAAACATATTGTAAAAAAAGAAATTTTAAAGTGGTTGGATGCAAGAATTATTTATCCTATATCAGACAATGCTTGGATCAGTCCAATTCAATGTATTCCTAAGAAAGTGGGAGTGACTTTAGTTGTGAATGAATGGAATGAATTAATTCCAGTATAACAAGTCACCGGGTGTCAAGTTTGTATTGATTATAGAAAATTAAATCTAGCCACCTTGAAAATTCACTTTCCTCTACTCTTTTTGGACCAAATGTTGGAAAAATTAGCTGGGCACTATTATTTCTGCTTTTTGGATGGATATTCTGGGTACCACTAAATACTTATAGCTCCAGAGGATCAAGATAAGACAACATTTATTAGTTCTTATGGGACTTTTGCTTTTAGAAGAATATCCTTTGGTTTATGTAATGCACCTGCAACTTTTCAAATGTGCATGATGTCTATTTTATGTTACTTAATTGAGAAATGAATTAAATTTGCCATGGATGATTTCTTAGTTTTTGGAACTTCCATTGATTCATGTGTAGACCATTTAATAAAAGTTCTAAAATGTAAACAAATCTAGTTCTTAATTAGGAAAAATGTCAATCTAGAGTGGCAGGAGGTATTGTGTTGGAACATAAAGTTTCTGAAAATGACATGGAAGTAGATCCAACAAAAATTCAAGTTATTGTTGAATTACCACCTCTGACTACTGTAAGACGAATTAGAAGTTTTCATAGATATGTCATTTTCTACAAGCGTTATATTAAAGACTTTTCTAAAATTGTCAAGCCTCTGTTGGCATATTTTTTTTAGGTTGAGTGTTTAATTTAAATATATATATATAATTTAGAAAATAGCATTTTGATCTTCGAAAGTAGTTTTATGTTTTGAAAAATTTTAAAGTATGAAGTCAAACTGATCTCACACCTCGAAAAGTTTATATAAACGAGCACCACATTACAAACCGTGTATCTATCCCGAAGAATAGACATACTGCTTGATAATGGGGCTCGATTAAATAAACTAATAGGTTTGTGACATCCGTTTTGTCTGCTAACCAATTTTATAAGATGACAAATTTCCTCTAGTTAATACAAAGGAATTAAGCAGGGTTTATATTACCTGGGTTCTTAAAGTTCCCTATAAGGGCAAGCCCCTATAGTTAATTACATCTTAAGTGACATGAATCACTTAAGAAAACTCTCGATTAAGATCAGTGGTTTTACTTTCAAGAATTTCAAAGGATTGGATTTTGGAAATTTCAATAGGGAATAGATCAAATTTGGAACAGTTATTTTAAGAGTCCAATGGAAGAGAAGTAAAAGAAGCTGAGGATCCAAGAGGAATCTTGGCAACTTCCCAAACTATCCTATTGTTTGGCTTCAATTTGAGAGATTTATTTAATGTTTCAATCCTGCTAATTTTAGTTAATTAGGACTTATATTCGTATGACATAATCGTACAAATAGCCTCGAAAATGTGAGGGTTTATATCGTACCAAACGACTACCTTGGAGTCCTAAGACGAGTTAGGGCTTAAATTGCATAATATGATTATGCAAATGCCTAACGAGAAGTTAAGGATTTATGTTGCACTAGGAAAACCACCTCGAAATGCTATGACTTGGTTATTTAATTACTAAGGAAAGGTTAAGCTGGTGAAGACTCGTTTTGCTGATGACGATGGTCGTGCTGCCCACCATGCTAGCTCCAAGCTCCTCGTTGTTGCAGAAGGCTTAGTTTTAGAAAGTGGTAATCAAGAGATGAGAGAAGTGTTTTGGTTTAGAAAGGTTGAAAAAAATTTAGATGGCTTAATATTTTAATTAAAACAAATCTTAAAGTTGATTAAGCAGAACCGATTAAGATCCCACAGATCCATCATCCCGACACTGCTATTTTGATCAGATTTACTTAGTCCAAATGAATTTACTAAACTCAACTGAATGAGTTCCACACTTTCATTTAGACCGTGGGAAATCTCGTTAGTAACACATGGGTTACATCATCTGAGGGATTCCCGATCATCCAACGAGACGTTTTAATTTAGTTGTAATTGTATTTTTTGTTGTTGTTTTGTTTGTGATTAATTTTTGAGTTTTTTTATAATTTGAATGTTGAGGCGGTGAATTTTTTTTATCTTGTCGTGATTTTTAATTTTTTTTCGGTTCAATTTTGCGGCTTTCATAAAGGTTCCAATTTTCATGCAGGGTGACATTGTTGTTTAACATGCAAACTTGCAATATGAAGAAGGTACATCACAGGTAAATAAATTGCTATAAAATAAAAGCGTACCTAGTGGGTCTTCTCGTCATTTCCAGCTGCACTTGAAACACATGTTAGAGCATTTATATTTTTAAAAGAAAATACCTAGGTAAAGCTAAGGGAAGGCTCTGGTTGTCTACCAAGGTCCTAATCATATCACTAGTCAAGTCCTTAGGCGTGTTTATAATGATTTTCTTCATCAAAGAACAATGAAGTTCAATTGTTCTTCTAAAACATCCCATTAGGTTGGAAAGTACTTAGGACGAGTCTTGAACATCTTTCTAACACTGTTGGAATTATTCCGAGTCCAAATGAATTTCATTGTATGGATGGATTGATCATCCGAGAATTTAGTTAAGTTTTGATTCTTGATCAGTGAACTAGGATATTTGATTATCCTATGAGTAAAGTGACATTCCATTTGATGCTTCATTTAAGAATTATAAGAGTGCTAGCCTTTAAGGGCAAATCAGCTCATTAGAGGGTTCAACCATTCTTGGTTACAGTTGCATTGACAATTTAAGAGTGGTTTAATTATAAATTTTCAAATTGATTCTTGAAATGTTTTAAATCATCCACATTGGAAAAGTATTTTTGAGTTATTCGATTCAGTTGAGTTTTAATGATTTAAGTTTGTTGTAACTTAATCATGATATTTTGAATTAAATTTTTTTTAATTGGTTTAATTTTAATTTCTTGATTATGAATTATTTTAAATTGACCTTGATATTCCAGTTTTGTTTCAATCTTAATTTTGGGTGATTTCATATTGGTTTTAACATCTAAAGTTACTTTAATTTTATTTTTAAATCATCTTTCATGAACTTAAGTATTTTAAGCTTTTTTAATTATAAAATTTCAAGATTATTCCTTTTAATTCCAAACATTTTTTGTTATGACTTCATTAGTAGAGATTAAGTGATGTTTGATTAATTCATTGATTAGGGATTACATTTCAAAGTATTAGAATCTTCTTGGGTCAAAATCCCTTAACCTTTAATAATTCATTTTTTAATTAACTTCCAAAGTTTATTTTTTTAATTAATTAAGGTTTATTCTTTAAATGTTCAAGGTGATTAATGGGTTTCTACCCCTTAACTCCCTTAGTTTCAATCATCCAAATGAAAATTAGGATAAAATATTTTACCCTCCCTTTGGTTAAGCTTAAAGATTAATTAAGGTTAAAGCCTTTTAATTACTTAATGCCCTCTTAAGCTTATTCATCCCATAATTCATTAAATTGAGCTCAAATGAGCTTGAAATTTTTATGTCACTTTACTCACATGTCAATTAAGACATTAGAGGAGAAAATGTGATTTTTTCTATTTTTAATTTAATTAATATATTTTTTTCAGTGAAAAATAGGGGTTTCCAATGAAAATTCAACAACATGACCAAGGTAAAGTTTTTGTCCTTAGGAAAAGTAGGAGAGGTTCCTACTGACCAGAGAACCACTTGGACCAATTTTGGTGATTTTTTTGAATTATATTTTATTTATTATAATGATTTCTGAGTTTTGGAATATTAATTAATTATAAAATAAAATTGAGACAGAAAATTAGGTTTTATATTTTTCTTAAATCTCTTTGATCCCAAGGAACTCGAAGAAATAAACTTTGTATTTTTCTGATTTGTCTTTGAAGTTTTAGAATTATTTTAGTGAAAGGGTTGGAAAATCCATTTTTTAATATTAAAAATTACCCTAAGCCTCTAAAATTCAATATCTTTACTTAGAGACTTGGGAAAAATCTTTGGTCAGTTCCTAAGTGATTAGGGGACCAAATATGACATTTTTATGAATTTTAATATTTTTATGATTTTTATAATTTTTTAATTATTAAAATATTCAAAAATAGGTGAAAAATAAAGTTTTTAGAAAAATTTCAATTTAAATTTTCTTAGGTTCCTCTAATATCAGAGAGGCTTCAAAACTGATTTGGTGAATTTTTTAAATGTATTTTAAATTTTATGAATTTTTTAATTCAAAAAATGGCCATGTAACTTGAATAATCCATTTAGTGGGTTAAATCTTTTCCAATTGGCTTGAAATTTTTATACGGAATTCCCTTGACCTTAAAGATTAGTGGAGAATTGATTTCATGCAATTTTGAAGTGTGGTTGTTTCAAATTAATTTAATTTCAGTTTTGAGGTTTTAGCCAAATTAGGGTTTGTTTAAGTGAATTAAGCCAAGTTACAATTTTCATAGGGTCCCCTAGTTCAGAGATACTTCCCCTAATTTTTCTCGATTTTTATGATCAACATGCTAATTTTTATAATTAAATTTACACAAAATTACTCTGAACTTAGAAAATAGATAACTTGCCATAGACATAACCTCTTGCCTTGAAAAATTCAGGGAATGTTCTCAAGATCAGAAGCTACAAAAGCTCTATGGTCTCATGCCATGGTGAATTACTCATGCTAATGGAGAATTAAAACATTCAGAACAATATTAAATTAATTAAAAATCACAGACTCAACAAAATAACTTAATTCTTTTTCCAAATTGTTCTCCTCTGTTCACTGAGCAAGTGGGTATTTTCAGTTTATTTTTAGGGTTATTCTATGAAAAGTAATGTATTTTCAAAGTTTCAAGCATTTAATTAATTCAGAAAAAGCCTATTTTTCTACTTATCCGAAGCGGTGCCACCTAATCCTAGGCAGATCCAAAACTCCACGTGGCGCGCTTCCATTCGATGCTGCCATCTAAGTCATGCACACTTTCCGTTCCGTGGTTCCATTCGTCGCCATCTCCACCGTCCGTTCGATACATGCACGATCGAATAGTCTCTGGTCATCATCCCTGTCTGGTTCAACCCGAGAGCCGTCCTCCCTAAAACCTTAAAATATCACTCGAGACTCAACCAAATCAAGTGTAGTTGGTCTCTATAAATGCGTCTAGCCTAAATGAACACATCTAGACAACTAACATTCATTGAAATTGCACAGAACAAAATGGAGAATTGTTGGAAGCTCAGGAGGGAGAAGAGGTCAATACCTTTGCTCTGAGAAGTGAAGCTTCAATAAGAGATGCTTGGCACATTCATTGGAGTCCCAGGAGCCTACGGATGAAGCCTCAAGCGCTGGTGAAATTCCTAGGTATGAAAGTGTCCAAACTCGATTTGGTGTTCTGACCGATGGAGCAAATGGCTGGCATGGTGAGGAGGCTTTCACTGGGGAACTCTTTCACCACCTCTGGTGAATATGTGGGGAGGTTTAATTTGATTTCTGTGGAGTTTCAGAGAGTTCCTGGTTTCTGGCCTAAAATTAACTCCAAAATTGAGTTCAATCAGTGGGGATTATGGCAGAAGGACAATGGAGCTCTTCTTCTCTAGGCTGGGAGAAGGTTTGGGAGCATTTTGGGGGAGTTCTATGAGAAAAATTTTAACACCTGGTGCAATGTTGAGAGGTGTGTGTTTTATAGCCATGGCTGCCTGGTGAAGCTCAAGGCCAGGCAATGAGTGTTTTAGGTTGCTTAGGGCAAGGGCTGAGCGGGCAAGGTGGCTAGAGAGGAGATGACACACTGTCGAGGTTCAATTTTGAGATTTTAAGAACAAGGGGGTGCTTGGGCATGGCTATTCTGGTGGCTGGGGTGGCTGTCAAGGATAGTCAGGCGGCTGGGCAGGCTGAGGAGGAGTGGAGGAGAGGTTCAGCTGCATGAATTGGGCTGAGGAGGTTGCTTAAGGGAGGTTTAAAGGATGGGACTTAGCTTTAGCAAAGGGCTAAACCCATTGGTCCAAGGTGGTGGACCAATGGTCCATGGCTCAAAGGGCATGGGTTAGGTCAGGTAAAACACATCCGAGGAGGTCTAGGGTTGGCTGCCAAGAGGTTGGCTTAGTCAAATTTGGTTTTGTTAGGTCCAATTTGGCTCATAAGTGCACATGGGTTGGTTTGGGTTCAACTTGGGCTAGCTTGAGTTTGGGTTTTATTTAGGTCCAAATGTCTTGAGCAACATTTTGTAAATGATTGCCATGAAGAATTTTCATGAAGACATGGAATGGTTTTGAGTTCAATTGAAAGGTCAAATTGGTGGATTTTGGGATTTTGATCAATTTGGGTAAGGTTGGGCCAACTTGGGTCTAAGTTGGTTTAAGATGGGGTTTTGACCCAATTGAATGTTTCAAATGGTCAAGGGGAATGTATTGAGGAGTTCCCAACATCATTTGTGGGGAAATTTTAGGATTAGGCTAATCAATTTGGTAGATTTAGGGCATGTGTTCTATTTGGGTTAAAATGGGATAACCTTGGATTTTAAATGGATTTAGGCTAGGCTTGGGTTAAAATTGGGACAATTGAATGTTTCATGGGTTTCATAGGAGTGCCAAGGAAGGTTTAGGATTGAAATTTGGGGGTAAATGGTTGACATTAGGTTAATTGGGGGATTTTTGGATTAAATTGGCAAAATTAGGAATCTTGAATTTCAAATGGAATTGAACTCAAATGTGAGTCAACTTGGGCTTGGATTTGGTTTAGATTGGTATTGGGGATGTTGAATTAAAGTTTAGAATTGAAATTAGACAAAAAATTGAGGTTAAATGAGTTGATTTGGTTTGACATTGGGTCCTTATGGGTTAAATTAGCCAACTTAGGATTTTGGGTTGAAAGTAGGTTATTTTGGCAGAATTGGCTTATGGTGTAGTTGAACAAAATGAAATTTGGAATATTTGAGATTTTATGGATTTTTTGGGGAATTTTTGGAATTTTGGGCCAAAAGGGTATTTTAGGGTATTTGGAGGTTACTTAGAGGGTATTGGGGTATTTTGGTGGATTTAAGAGATGGGAATTGTTTTAAAATGATTTTTAGGAATTTTTTTGGGAATTTTTGGAGGGTTTGATGGTTATAGGAGAAATTTAGGTAATTTTAGGTAGGTTTAAGGACCCAATGTCAAAACTAGAAATTTTGGGAAATTGGAATTTTGGTTAAGGTTGATTGGAGTGAAATGGTTTAGATTGAGCCATGGACCAATGGTAGTGTCCATTTTGAACATCTCATAAGTTGTTCCTAACCCTCTTGGCCAATGGCTAGTGGTTTGGATCCATCCATATGAGTGCTCTAATGAACCAGGAGTCAAGATTGGGTAAAGATGGTTCATGGTTTAGGATGGGTCTAGGAGTGTAGTGTGTGCAAGCTAGACCTCACCAAGACCAGGACACTCAGGGACACTCAAGGTTGTCCTAAGGCTTGATCATCCTATAGGAATTCATCATTGCCTTCCTGCACATTGGTCCTAACCTTCCAAGTGTTTTGGAGGTTGATTACCATCCATGTAGGATTTCAAAGAGAGTCAAGATTTGGTTTGAATTTCTAAAAGGTGGGTTCCATCTCTAGTCTTCTAGGATAGTCAAGGAGAAGTCCTATGGCTAGATCCTAAGCACTAAGAGGAAAGAAAAGACCTCACCAAAAATGAGATCAACAAATGGACCCCCAATAGGTGTGGTGTGCTAACCAAGCACACCACACGTATTGGAGTTGACAGAGGAGATCAACAAAACAAACACAGATGTCTAAGTGACACACCTAGAACAAAGCGTAAAAAATTTCCGCTGGGGAGTATCGGGTAAATCTTCGAGACTGAAGATTCCAGAACTCTCGCTGGGGAAAAGGGAGGTGAGTTTCGACTCACAAGATTTCAAGAGATTAGAATTGGAATGAGAATTGGAACCTAGGTCCCAATCTGGGGATTTGAAATGGGGGCTGGAATTTAGGCTCCAGGCTCAGAATTTTGAAAGAGAGTTAAAATTGAGAGCTAGAATTTAGGCTCTAGCCTCGAAGAGGAGAGCTGGAAATTAGGCTCCAGCCTCAGGAGTTTGAAAAAGAATTGGAATTTGAAAGGAAAGTTGGAAATCAGGCTCCAGCCTTGGAAGTGAAAGAGAACTAGAATTTAAGCTCTAGCCTCGGAGATTTGAAAGAGAACTGGAAATTAGGCTCCAACCTTGAAGAAGAGAGTTGGAAATTAGGCTCCAACCTCAGAAATGAGAGTAGAAATTAGGCTCCAACCTCAAAAATTCAAAGAGAAATGGAAATTAAGCTCTAGCCTAGAAGATTTGAAAGAGAACTAGAAATTAGGCTCCAGCCTCGAAGAAAAGAGTTGGAAATTAGGCTCCAACCTCGGAAATGAGAGTTGAAAATTAGGCTCCTTCCTCAAAAATGAATGAGAACTAGAATTTAAGCTCTAGCCTCGGAGATTTGAAAGAGAACTGGAAATTAAGCTCCAACCTCAATGATGAGAGTTGGAAATTAGGCTCCAACCTCAGAAATTGAAAGAGAACCAGAAATTAGGCTCCTGCCTCGAGGAAGAGAGTTGGAAATTAGGCTCCAACCTCAGAAATGAGAGTTGGAATTTAGGCTCCAACCTCGAAAATTGAAAGAGAACTGTAAATTAGGATCCAGCCTCGAAGAAGAAAGTTGGAAATTAAGCTCCAACCTCGGAAATTGGAAGAGAACTGGAAATTAGGCTCCAGCCTCGAGGATTGAAAGGGATATGAAGGTTTTTTAAATCCCACAAGATTTAATCAAAGATTAATTGTTTGGCGAAGGATGTGAATCCATGCCATCAGAACCAAATCAAATAAAATTCATGGTTCCGTATCAATAGACTTAGCAACCTTCTCAAAAGAGGGAAGAAATCGCAAAGAATCAAAAGATTTCAGAATGGTTGAAAAGTTTAGAAGTTTGAAATTGAAGTTTGAGTCTTTCGCTGGAAAGAATCAACTCAAAAGCGGGTTCGAGAGTGTTTCAAATGGATTTCAGTTTGAAGAAGAATTGAAAGATTCAAATCGACGGATTCAGATTAAAATTTAATTCAAAGTTTAGATTCGTTTTGTTTGTTTTGGTGATTCGATTTTATTTTTATTCAATTAGAGTTCATGTTAATATGGAATTTGTTTTGACATTTAGATTCTTAAAAGAGTTCTCATTCTTTTTCTTTTTCTTTCATTTTCTTTTTTTTTTCTCTCCTCTTTTTTTTAATTTTTTTGTTGTTTTATGTTCATTTTATTTTATCTTATTTACTCGTTTATTTTTAAATCATTCTTCGTTCAAGGTTCATTCAACTTAATGGCGTTTCCCGGTCAATTTGCACAAGATTAAAGGAAAAATACGACACCATCATTTCCATTCAAATTATTGAAAATACATCATATAGCTTGATCCAAAATATGATGATATTTTCCTTTGACATTCAGGTATCTCATACAATCCATATAATTCCAAAATGGACTGCGTAGGATCCTCGTCGGTTTCTCCAAAAGTATCTGTCAAAATCCATGTCTGAATAGTGAGATTCATGGATAATAACATCACCTTCGAAGCCATCCTTGGCAGAAAAGGCCATTCAGATGTGCATTGGAGGTGTGGTATTTTCCATGTAGCTCACAGCTCGTATGGCTGGAGGCTCTCTAGATCTGGATCTGGTCGAAAGCAGAAAGTCATCTTGCTGTCGTCCATCCTTCTGAAAGTGATAGAAATTCTCTAAAAAGGTACCCCCGGGATGTAGTGCTTTGCTATGTCTGCTCCATTTCATTTTAACACCAGAACGGAACCTACCGGTAGAGGTATCTCCACTGGCCCTCGGATATCTCTAAGGCCTGCTATCCGGAGGTCTGATCCGAACATGATCTTGTACTGGTTGATGAAGGACACTGTGCAGAAGGTCTTACAAAATCATGATGGTCTATGTGGGGCGGTATGCAGACGCATTCCCATATATGTTGATGATACAACTATTGGGTATGCAATCTGCAGGTAGTACCTGCCAGTTCACCATCCTCTTGACCATCCTCTTAATGATCCTCGACGTTGGATCCACATCACTGTGACGGAGAATCCCTGGTGGATTTTTTTCTATCTTCGGCAAAGTTGTAACAACATCCGCACTGAATTGTAACTCCTCCTTTTCCTTTCATCCATTTTCGGGGTTTTGATTAAGTCTCTCCTCTTAAACGACCTGCTCGGCCCAATTTCTGAAGATCGAGGATGCAATCCACAATCTGCTGCTGCTCGTAGTCTGAGAACATGTCCGTATGTCGCTCAAGGCCCTCCAGGATATTGATCTTCCTGCCTCGAATTCTTTCAAAATATTCGAAGGTCTTCTTCTCGACTTTCTGCAACCTTTCCAGCTCGTACCCTGGAATTATCTGGAATTGTAAAGGCCTGGTAGCGTACTACGGGATGTATGGCTCAACCCCAGCATGCTCTCCTACGTGTCTCACCTCCTCGGGGATAGTCTCTGTCAAGATATCTTCCGAGGTTGCTTTCGCAACAAGACTCTTCAGAACTGGTATGTCTACTTGATGCCATGGCGCTAATTCTGTTTCTGTTCTTCTTGGAGTTTCTTTCATCTCCTCTGCTGTCCTTGGAGTTGATCTCATCTTCTCTGGTTCCTGCCAAACCGGTTTCTTCGATATAATCATACTGACGGTAGCAACTGTTTCTTTCTGCTGGTCCGCCGCTAGCTTGCTCAGCATCTTGTGGATGTGGTGGTTCTTGTTTCTTTGCTGGGTAGGAGTGAGAGTAGCTCACCTTACTTTCTGAACCTCTATGGGCACGGCGCTGACAAGCTTGCCCTCTGCTGTAGTAACCATGGACTTGACTTTCTTGTCTGCTCCAGTCAGCCGAGCGGCGTTCACTTTCCTCTTCTTGTTGGTATCCTGCTAACTCGGGCCACCCAACTTCACCACTGTCTGGCGATGGAACTCATCCCAGTCAATCGGGGTCCAACCAGCTTCTTCGTACTGTAAGCTGGCCGGTGTGAAGTCAGAGTTGATCTCAATCATGGCCCCATCATTCATCTTTTCTTCATCAAGTGCTAGACTCACGCCATTCTTGAAGTTCAGAATCAACCGCTCGTTCGACATTTCCCTGCGAAAACAAGAAAAGGGTCAGGGGCTGTATCAAGAACGAGAACAATAAGAAAAATTTATTCATTAATGAATATTTTGTTTATTCATTTCGTTTGAGTTTTAATAAGATAGGGAAAGATAAGGGAAGATCAAGAATGAGTATCGATTTGGAAGAAAAGATCAAAATCTTATTATTATGATGATTTCTTTCACATATTTTCTTTTAACACGCTTTTGTTTTGTTCACCATTTTTTTCACCCATTTTTTTTAATTTTGGGTTCGGACCTAGTTACAAGTGATTACTCTGCCTGTGCTTCTAGGAATGAAACTTCATTTTTTAAAGTTCATCCTTCGAAACATCAGGTTGCGTAATACTTCTTTAAATATCGTCCATTGATTGGAAGCATAGATCATTCTCCACGGCAATTTACGAGCTGGTAGGAACCTCCTGAGTAGACTGTCTCGTCCATGAACGACCCCTCCCATGTCAGTTCAACTTTACCTCTTATCTTGCGGTGTGCAAGAATAGGTCTTATGAGAACTAGAACTAAGTCACCGACTTTGAACGTCATTGGGCGGACCAGTTTATCATGGGCCTGAATCATCTTGGCTTGATATAGTTCCAAATTCTGCTGCACTGAAAGTTGTTTCCCTTCCAATCTTCCAGTCGTAGTCTGGCATTTTCTTTTGTAGTAATCTTATTTGCGACTGCAATTCTGAGCGATGGAAGCTGAACCTCCAAGGGTAAGACGTCCTCGGACCCATACACTAGAGTGTAAGGTGTAGACTGAGTAGGAGTTCTGAACGTCGTCCTGTAGGCCCATAAGGCTTATAATAACTTCTCATGACAATTTCTCTTATTTTCATCTAAAGTTTTCTTTAGGATTTGGATGAGAGCTTTATTAAAAGCCTCGGCCAGGCCGTTTGCTCTTAGGTAGTAGATCGTCGAATAGAGCTAGTCGATCCCGTGCCTTCTGACAAAATTTTTGATCTTTGTGCTTCTGAATGTGGATCCGTCATCTGAGATAATTCTGGGCGGTACCCCAAAACGGTAGACGACTTGATTCTTGAAAAATTGCAAAACATGGTTTGCCTTCACTTCTCTGAGAAGTACTGCTTCTGCCCAATTGGAAAAGTAATCTGTAGCTACAAGAATTAAGCGATGCCCCCTTAAGGAAGGTGGTTCTATCTGACCCACGATATATGTGCCCCAACACTCAAATGGCCATGACGCAATTGTTGGATGTAGAACATTTGGAGGTTGGTGTAGAACCACTCCATGCACTTGGCACTGGTGACAACTCTTGGAAACGTTCATGCAGTTGGTCATCATTGAGGGCCAGTAGTACCCTAGTCTTTTAATCTTCATTTTTATCTTTGGACCCGACTGATGAGCACCACAAAGTCCTGAGTGCACTTCTTTAACAATTTCACAAGCCTCGGACCCGCTCAAGCACCTTAGCCACATCTGATCGAAAGATCTTCTGTATAAGGTATTATTTATTAATGTGTATGACAAAGTTCTTTTCTTGATCTGATAGGCTACTAAACTATCGTCCAGTAGGTTTCCTGTTTGCAAGTAGTCTATTAATGGCTACCACCAATCTTCTGTAGTTTCTGCCACTGCTGCAACTGTTTCTTCTTCTTTTTCTGATTTCGGTATTGCATCCATGTCGAGTTGTGATAGGACCTGTCATCCTTGAACTGACATTTCAACTAACTCATCCTGTAAGCAATCAAATTCTTTTGCTAGGTGGGATAACGCATCTGCAAAAGCATTTTCTCTTCTGGGAATCTTGTAGATTGTCACATTCAGAATCTGCTTCAGCAACTTCATTGCATACTGAAAGTACTGCTCGAGTCTTGGTTTCAGAATTTTGTATTGTCTTGCGACCTGTTGTATGATCAACTGCGAATCACCGTAGATGTTGATTTCCGTTATTGCCATCTGAATAGCTAACTCCAGTCCTGTTATAAGATCTTGGTATTCTGCTTCATTGTTCGTACATGGTTCTGTTAAATGGTAGGAGTACCTTAACATCCCCCGCTCCGGTGTTATAAATATTAGTTCGATTCCTGCCTTATCGGGCACTATCGTTTGCAATTCTTTATCCTTCTATGCTGAGGACACTCTATCGAAGTATAGTTCCCAACTTTGATCATTGAGGTCCTCTAAGTTCATTATCTGCTCGTCTGGCAAGTCGTCGTTGAGAGGCGATTTTGCCTGTAAAGGGTGTGCTGCAAGGAAGTCTGCTAGGACTTGTTCCTTTATGGCACGGAGAGGAACAAAGGTTATATCGAATTGCAATAATATCATTGACCACCTAGCAAGTCTGCTGGAAAGCGTCGGGTGAGTCATCAAGTATTGCAATGGATTAAACTTCAAAATAAGGTTGACCTTATGAGAAAGCATGTAATGCCTGAGCTTTTGAGCAGTGAGATCAGGACCAAACAATGCTTTTTAATTGGAGGATACTTTACTTCCATCAGAATTAGACAACGAATTAAGCAGTAGAGAGCATTTTCTTTACCCTCGTCATTGACCTGGGCTAGCAGGGCTCCAAGGGAGTCTTCTAAAGTCGCGGTATAAAGTATCGACGGTCGACCCGAGATTGGGGCTGCTAATACAGGAGGTGTCATTAAATATTGTTTGATTTCATCAAAGGCATGTTGACATTTGGAGTCCCAAGTAAACTTGGCATCCTTCTTAACCAAAACAGAAAAGGCTGACACCTTCCTGACAAATTAGAAATAATGCGTCGATGATATGCCAACTTCCCTTGAAAGGATCATTGTTGTTTCAAAGTCTTGGGAGGTGGCATTTCTAAGATAGCTTTAATCTTCTCTGGATCAATTTCAATTCCACGATGTCGTACAACCAATCCTAAGAATTTCCCGGAGGTGACGCCGAAGGCGCATTTCAGGGGATTCATCTTAAGGTTAAATTGTCTTAATCGCTCAAAAACAATTCTCAAATCATATAGGTGATCTTCTTTCAACTTGCTTTTGATGACCACATTGTCCACGTAGCACTCAACTTGGTTGTGAATGAGATCATCAAAAATCCTCGTCGTTGCTCTTTGGTATGTTTCTCCTGTGTTCTTTAATCTGAAAGGCATCACTGTGTAGCAATATACTCCGATTGGCATTCTAAAGGCTGTGAGCTTTCCATCTTCTGGTGCCATCTTTATCTGATTGTATCCTAATGATCCATCCATGAAAGAGAAGATTTCATGCGTCGAAGTGATGTCGATCATTAACTCTGGAATTGTTAGCGGGAATTCATCCTTTGGGCATGCTTTGTTCAAATCTCTGAAATCCACACAAATTCTGATCTGACCATTCTTCATTCTGACTGGTACCACGTTGGCTAACCAAGTTGGGTATTTTTCCTCATGGACAAATTTAGCATTGATTAGCTTCTTGACTTAAGCTATTACTTTTTGTTCAATCTCTAGATGCATTCTTCTCAGAGCTTGTCTGACTGGAATAGCAGTGTGATCCACTCCTAACTTGTGAACTGCAACTTCTGGAGCTAATCCTGGCATTTTGTCGTAACTCTAAGAAAAACAGTCCTTGATTTCCATTAGTAGCTTGATCATATTTTCGGAATCTTCTTTACTAAGTAAGGAGCTAACAAAGGTCGGCCTAAGCTCTTTGCAAGTACCTAAGTTAACTTCCATTAACTCGTCTATTACAGATTTAGTTTCTTCTTTGAATTCTGGTGGAGCGTCTCCAATTGGTAGATCCTCAAAATCATCTGAAGCTTCCAGGTAGTCTTCATTAGGCTCGCAAGTGACAACCAAACAAAATTCTATATCATCAGTTGGCCCTACTGTGCCAAATCTGAGACCATCCTTTGAATTGGGAGGTCGATGATCCACCAAAAATATATATGGTTTATGCTATCTAATTTTACTTATTTTTGGTGATATTTCACTTTAAAGAAAGGTATTTTTCATGATTTTTTGCAGGTATGATGATTTTAAGTGATTGGAGTGAAAAGCATAAAAAAGAAACGAATTCGGAGCGAAAAGGAGCAAAATTATGGAAAATGTATTCTGGCGCCACCGGCGCCAGAATCCAGAGAGCTCAGAAAATATTATGGACGATAGAGTGCCGCAAGCGCCCAAGGTCGGTGGAATTCAAATTTTAAGAGTTTTGGCAAAATTTTGAAGGGATGCCTATGGAAAATCTTGGGATTTCATCCCTAACTCTTAAATAACTGAATTTGTACGAGGGAAGTGAGTTCTAAGGGAGTTCTAGAGAGTTCTAGAGTGTGCTCTCTTGCATTCCATTACTTTCTCTTAGTTTTTAGTGTTAGGGTTTAGTGTAGAAGAGAGGGATTCCTCTCTAAGGAGTGAAGGAGAAGGAGTAAAGTGAGAGATTACTTCTTCCTTTTCATTCTAAAGTGAGAATCAAGTGTTGTAAAGAAGAGAAGAAGATTCAAAGGAACTCAAGTAGTTTGCATTGGGGAAGAGAAAGAGATAAGTTGTATTTCCTTTTGTGGTTTGTATGACTTTTCTTTTATATATAAAATCCATGTTTTATTGTATCTTCTCCATGAATTTTGAGTAGTCTTCTTTGTCTTTCTTCTTGATTAGAGATGTGATGAAGAAATTGTGATGATTTTTCATTTAGAACTTAATTTACTTTTGATCTAGCCAATTGAAATGTTAAAATATGTTGTTGAACATTAAGTTTGAAAGGATTTAATTTCCTACAACAAAAATGAAAGATCCATTCAATTTCCATGGATAAATTAAGAAGTTCATGGGAATTGCGTGCAAATAAATAGGGAAATGTGTTCTGAAGGACTTCAATGTGGAGATTTCAGGGTGACAGGCTGAAATCCTTAGATTGGTTCTAAGATTAATAACTAATATCAAAGGTTAGCCTTCGGGTGAAGGGTGAGTGGGCGCTCCAAAGTGAGAGCCGGTATCCGCCTAGCCTAGCCCTAGAATTAGCAACTAAACTTAGAATGTGTCAATTTTCTATTCTTATTTAGAGGAGAGGGTACTCTTCTAAAGGTAAAGAATCATCTATGATCTTATTTAGCACAATAAATTAGATAATTAATCCATATCAATCCACACATCATATTCTCATTGCAAGAAGAAAGATACCTTTCTCATATATCAAAAACCTTTCAAATACTTAGTTTAGTGTGTATGTTAGTTAATTCTATTTTCAAAGTTATTAGAAGTAATAGTATTTTAGTTGATTGTTACTGTTTTCTGCTTAGTAGTAGTAGTGTTAGAAGAAAGTTCTAGTCCTTTATTCTAACTTGTTAAAACTTTCACTTTGCTTCAACTTAAAACCTCCCTGTGGGATCGATAACCAGGACTTCACTAGAGCCCTGTATTACTTGATACGATACGTATACTTGCGTTGAATGCTTGGACTTTACAAAATCATTATAAATATATAAATTTTAAGTTAACAAAATCTTGCATTTAAAAATATAGAGGTAAAGTCTAGTTGCATCAAGTTTTTGGCGCCGTTGCCGGAGAATTATATCTCCTAGTAGTGGTGCTGAATTCGTGAATTCAAACTAATCGCATCAAGTTTTTGGTGCCATTGTCGGGGAGGTAACGAAGTCAAAGTAAAAAAAGTGTTTGTGTGATTGCATATGCGTAGTAGTGGATCTATAGGATTAGTGCCTTACGATTCAGAGTTAAAGCGTACTGTCAGAAAAATTAGAAAACAACAAAAACAAACCAAAAAATATTGCGAAATGGTGAATATTCAAGATAATAATAGAAATGATATTGGAAATTTACCAAGACCTTTAAGAGATTATGCTAACCTAATAGCAGATGAAATTCATATAACTATTCAAAATCCTGATGTTGCTGCTAATTCATTTGATTAAACCTGCTATTATCCAAATGGTAAGAAATAATTAATTCACTGGAACACCTAATGAGGATCCAATTTTACAGCTCGCTATTTTTTTAGAACTGTGTGCTAGTTTAATTACGATGGAGTGTCTAGTGACGCTGTCATACTTAAACTTTTTCCTTTCTCGTTAAGGGATAAAGCTAAGGCGTGGTTAGACTCGTTAGAACCTGGATCTATTAGAACTTGGGGAGAATTATCTCAAAAGTTTCTATCAACATATTTCCCTCCATCAAAGACTGCTAAGCTAAGAAATGATATTACATCTTTTTGTCAGTTTGAAGGAGAGTCAACATATGAAGCTTGGGAGAGATTTAAAGATCTTCTTAGGAAGTGTCCACATCATGCTTTACCAGATTGGTTAATAATTCAAACATTTTATAATGGATTAGTGTGATCATTAAGATCTATTATAGATGTTGTTGCTGGTGGATCATTAATGTCAAAACCTTTTTGATGAAGCATATGGATTAATTAAAGAAATGGCTACTAATAATTTTCAATGGCTCTTTGAACGGGTAAATCCTAAGAGAGTAGCTATTGTTCATGATTCAGATATGATGACTATGGTAGTTTCTCAAATTGCAGCCCTTTCTAAAAAAATAGATCAATATGGAATGAATTATTCTCAACCACTTCAAGTTTTGGAGGAAAATTCATTTGGACAAATAACAGAATCTCAAATTCCTTACATGACTTTAAATGTTATTAATATACCTAAAAATCCTTATTTGAATTATTATAATCCTGGTTGGAAGAATCACCCAAATTTCAATTAGAATAATAACAATGCTAATGTTAACCCACACTGGGCTAACAATTCTATGAATCCAATTGGAAATTCGAACAATCAAGGAAATCCTAATTTTAGACCATCTTATCCCCCTGGATTTAATAGTAACCCACAATTTAAGGATAAGAAGTTGTCTACTGAAGAAATGATTCTGAATATGGGAAATCAATTATAAGCTCAAGGTGTTGCTATGAAAAATATTGAAAATTAATTAGGACATATTTTCATTACACTTAATAATAGACCTTCTGGAACACTTCCAAGCAATGTGGAAATCAATCCAAAAGATTAAAACAAGGAAAAACTTAAGGCTATTCAATTAAGGAGTGGAAAAGAATTGGAAACTAGAGTTCAAAAATAAGTTGAATTAGAAAAGGAAAAGGTGGAAATTGAAAAATGTTCAAACAAGATTTATCCAGACTTGGATTTTCCTCTTGAGCCAATGAAGATAACTATTGAAAAACCACCTCCTCCATTTCCTCGAAGATTAAAGAAACAAAATAGGGATAACAAATTTGGAAAATTTTTTGAGATCCTTAAAAAATTAACGATAAATATTCCTTTTGTTGAAGCGTTAGAACAGATGCCTGACTATGCCAAGTTTATGAAGGATATTTTGAGAAAGAAAAGAAAGTTTACAGATCATAAAATAGTTGCACTTAGCGGAGAGTGTAGTGTAATAATTCAGAAGAAGCTTCCTGAAAAACTTAAAGATCCTCGTAGTTTCACTATTCCGTGTGCTATAGGTGAAAATTTTTTCAGAAAGGCTTTATGTGATAAGGGAGCGAGTATTAATCTTATGCCTTTATCAACTTTCAAAGGGTTGGGAATATAAAAAATCTCTCCTATATCTATGACTCTTCAATTGGCTGATCGTTCCATTACTTACCCTAAAGGAGTGGTGGAAGATGTGTTAGTAAAAGTGGATAAATTTATCTTTCCTGTGGTCTTTCTTGTACTTGATATGGAGGAAGATAAAGAAATTCCAATCATTTTAGGAGGACTATTCTTTGGTACTGGAAGAGCGGTAATTGATGTTCAAAAATGAGAATTAACTATGAGAGTTAATGATCAAGAGGTGACCTTTAATATTTTAAAATCTATGAAGTATCCCTCAATGGAAAAAGATAATGAATGTTTTAGGATGGAGGTCTATGATTATCTGAGAAATGATCATTTCAAGAATATATTTGAAAAATAAGAATAATATAAAAAAATATTTGAAGAAGAAATTAAAGATGATGAAAATTCAGATAATGAAAAGAATGAAGAATTAAAGTATGTTCAGGAGAGATTCAAAATTTAGACACTATGGAAGGTGGAAATAAAAGCTTAATTCCATCTATTATAAAACCTCCTGAACTTGAGATGAAAATTCTCCCTAATCATTTAAAGTATATGTTTTTAGGAGAATCTTCTACCTTGCCAGTTTTAGTATCTTCTGAGTTAAATGATTATCAAGAACAGAAACTATTGGAAACTTTAAAAAGATACAAGAAAGCTTTTAGATAAACTTTGGCAGTTATTAAGGGAGTTAGTCCTTCGATTTGTATGCACAGAATTTTATTAAATGATGAGCATAAACCGAGAGTTGATCTGCAAAGGAGACTGAACCCTATAATGAAAGAAGTAGTTAAGAAAGAGATTTTAAAATGGTTGGATGTTGGAATTATTTATCCAATTTTGGATAGTGCTTGGGTAAGTCCATTACATTGTGTACCGAAAAAGGGAGGAGTGACTGTTGAAGTGAATGAAAATAATGAAATTATAACCACAAGAAAAATTAATGGATGGTAAATTTGTATTGACTATAGAAAATTAAATGCCACCACCAGAAAAGATCACTTTCCTCTTCCTTTTCTCGATCAAATACTAGATAGACTTGTTGGACACAAGTACTAATGTTTTCTGGATGGATATACTGGTTACCACCAAATACCTATTGCTCCTGAGGATCAAGAAAAGACAACATTTACTAGCCCCAATGGAACCTTTGCTTTTAGAAGAATGTATTTTGGACTATGGAATACGGCTGCAACATTTCAAAGATGTATGATGTCTATCTTCAGTAGTATGATAGATAATGGAATATAAGTTTTTATGGATGATTTCTCTATATTTGGGACTTCATTTGAATATTTTTTTGGAGAAGTTAGCAAAAGTTTTAGAGCTTTGTAAGAAAACAAATCTAGTTCTGAATTGGGAGAAATGTCAATTTATGGTTGCGGGAGGAATTGTGCTTGGGCATAAAATTTCTGAACATGGTATGGAGGTCGATCCTGCTAAAATTAGAGTGATTGAGAGATTGCCGCCACCCACTACTGTGAAGGAGGTGAGGAGTTGTTGACCTCATTTTTGATGAGGTCTTCTCTTCTTCTCTTTAGTATTTAGGATCTAGCCTTAGGCTTTTCCTTTGACTATCTTAGAGGACTAGAATTGGGACCCACCTTTTAGAAATTCAAACCACTTCTTAACTCCCCGCAAACTCCACAAACTCGACTATAGACCCCTAATCACCTAGAGGGTTGAAATCAAATGTGGAAGTTTAAAGGATGAGTTCCTATAGGACTCTTTGGCCTTAGGATCGCCTCAGGTGGCCTCGGTCTGTGAAGGGCTGACTTACACATACACTACACCTATGCACTACACTTTCATACACCTCCCAAAAACACACCTATACCCGACTTGACCTCCCGACTCATGTAGGTGATTCACATGGATGGTCCTCGACCCCTAAGCCCTCAGGCAAGAGGGTTAGGAACAACATGGTGAATGCCTCAAATGAGTCCCTTCATGGCTCATATGGGCTTGATATGGCTTCATGGCTCAACAAAAATGATTTCATTTCACTTACATCCACCCAATCTTCAATTTTCCAAATTTTCAATTTTTGACCCCAGGACCCTACACCCACCAACCCTACCAAATGCCTCGAAACTACCCAAATTTCTCAAAAATTTCCAAATTACCCAAAATTCCTCAAAACCATTCCTAAACATTTCCACATCACTCAAATTGATCATCCATATCCAAAAATATCAAAAATTCCAGGAATACCCTCCCAATACCTTCCAAATACCCAAAATACCCCTTTTGACCCAAAAATAGAAAAATTCAGAAAATTCCCATAAAATTCCAGAAAATCCCAAATATTCCCAATTTCATTTTGTTCAACTACACCATGGGCCAATTTTGTCAATTTACCCCACTTTTATCAAAACCCCCAATTTGACCCATTTTTAACCCAAAGTAAACCCAATGTCAAACCAAACCTACCCAATTGACCCAAATTCTGGTCCAATTCAATTCTAAACTTCAATTCAACATCCCAACACCAATCTAGACCAAATCCAAGCCCAATTTGATTGGCATTGGGATCCAATTTCACTTTTGGCCTTAAAACCCAATTTGGACCCATGACCCAAACCTAACCCAAACTCACCCAATTCAACTCCAATTAACCCCAAATCTTTTCCAAACCTTCCTTAACATCCCCATAAACAAAAAACTAACATGATTTGCCCAAAACTTTGATCCAAACCCCACTCAAATTCAACCCAAAATCAAAAAGGCCCATTTCGACCATGACCCAAACCTAGCCCAAATGAGCCCAAATCCCAAAATCAAAACCCAACCAAAGCCAAAACCTCTTTGAAACACTCCCATAAACATTTCCCAACATTAATTTCACATCAACTTCAATTCTAGCCCAACTTTGGCCCATGGTAGCCCATTTTGGTCCACTTTAGCCCACTTACCAATTAAACCCAAATTCAAACCAATTCAAACCCAAATCACTTCAAATTTGTTTCAAACCACTCATGACACATCTCTAAACTAAACCCAACATTTATTTGGCCCAAGCCTTTACCAAAATTTCATCCCAAAATCCATTTTAAAATTCAAAAGCCCACTTTCCTAAACCATTTTAAAAGCCCATCCTAAAGCCCACATTACAATCTCATCTCATCCTCACTTAATTAAAATCATTCCTAAGTCTTAAATCAGCAATCAAATCTTTCTAAACAAAGCCATATGACAAACCATCCAAATTTTACACCAAATTACCAAAAATTCTTAAAACCCATTTTCACGAAATCGACCAAGCTTTCCCCAAGCCAAAGGTGAGCCATGAAGCCATGCATGAGCCACATGGAAGCCATGAGAGCCTCTTTACATGTCACCATACCATATTGGGTAGGAAGGAGGGCCCCTTTCCTTAATCCCTAAAGCTCATTAGCCTTAATCATGATTCACCTAAACCTAAATTTAATCCAAATATATTTGGATGGAGACTTCTCCATGCCAAACCAAATCGATCCCTTTGATCCCCCACAAGACCCAAAGCCACCTCGAGGGGTGCACCAAGCCCAAATGGGTGAGTTGACCCATTTAGATCCAAAATGGTCTTCCCCCCATTCCATTTCAATCCAAGCTCTTTACACTTGGCATTTGCCACCGCTTGCACAAACACCCGCCCCCGACCCACCCGACCCCGAGGGTGACCCTCTGCTCGCCGGCCAGCCACCCCGCCGCCGGAAAACTCCATGGCCGAGAGGTCCAAGTCAATCCAAGCTTGGAATTCTCACCTGCCGAGCCGCCCCATGCCCAGCGGCCATTGCAATGTTCTTCACTTGCCACGAGCAGCGATCCCGACCCCTAACTCCCCCCGGGAGGCCCTCCAACCATGCCTATTTAAACACCACCCCCTCTCGGCCATGAGAGGAGAGTTGCACAAACCTTGCCAAAACTCGCCAAAATTGTTCCGACCCCTCCTCATACACGAGCACTTCGATCCCCGAGTGAGATCCCCCTGCCATTTCCTCTCCGCGAGCTCAATTTCGCAGTTGAAATCCCAGCCCCTAACTCCCCCTGGGAGGCCCTCCAGCCATGCCTATTTAAACACCACCCCCTCTCGGCCATGAGAGGAGAGTTGCACAAACCTTGCCAAAACTCGCCAAAATTGTTCCGACCCCTCCTCATACACGAGCACTTGATCCCCAAAGGAGATCCCCCCGCCATTTCCTCTCTCGCGAGCTCAATTTCGAGTTGAAATCCAAGCCCAAAACCAGACACTCCCCACAGCGGACCAATCCCCAAATTGATTGGTCCTACACCTTCACTGCACCAAGGAAGGTGTCCACCAGCAAAAGCCCCATCTCCAGTGCCACCCGGCTGCTCCAGTACTCCAAGCTTTGTGATCGACTCGTGGTCGAAGTTCAACCTAGACAATCCACCGCACCGTGAGACTTCATCCCTAGCCTCCTGCAGCTCCAACGAACGTGCCAAGCATCTCCGATCGAGGCTTCACCTCTCGTAGCTAAGGTATGAATTAATTCTTCATCCCGAGCTTCTGGAGATTCTCCATTTCAAATGCCTTAATTGCAATGCATGTTTACCGTATGGATGTGTTCGTCTCTTCAAGACGAATCCATAGAGCATAAGAACATAAAAATCTATTGAGTATCGAGTGAGATCTTAAGGATTTAGTGTGGACGGCTCTCGGCGAGGACACTGGGGACGATGAACGGATGCCGTCCATTTAATACACGCGCGGACGGACGGCTCGGATGGCGTCGGATCAGAGAGACGGTACGAGAACCGCGGGGCCCGGGCTGCTGACTCGGATGGCGGCGTCGAATGGGAGCGCGCCACGCGGCATTTCGGAGTCGCCGAGGTCGACGCGGCGCCGCGTGGATAAATAGAAAAATAGGGTATTTTCTATTTATTTAATTCCCAGAACTTTGAAAATTCATATCTTTGTGTAGGAAAATCATAAAAATAAAATAAAAATACCCTCTTGCTCAGTGAACAGAGGAGAATAATGTGGAAAAGAAATCATTTAATTTCATCAAGTATTTTATTTTTAATTAATTATTTACTCCCTGCATTGTTTTAATTCTCCATGCATGTATACAATTCACCATGACATGAGACCATAGGGCTTTAGCCTCCGAACTCGGGAACATTCCCCGAATTTTCCAAGGTCGAGGCCATCTCTGTGAAAAGTTATTGATTTTTCAAATGCATGTTGTCTGTTTTAAGTATTTTAATTTCAAAAATTAGCATGTTGTGAAATAAATTCTAGGAAAATTTGGTGATGTTCCACATGACCGGAGGACCCTAGGAAAAATAGGATTTGAGTTAATTCACTTAGATTAACCCTAATCGGCTTAAACACCTAAAATAGGTTTCTAATTAATTAGAGTTAACCATAGATCAAATTGACTTGAAATCAATTCTCCACTGACCTTTAGGATCAGAGGAACTCACCATAAAAATTCGAGGTCAATTGGACTTGGTTAGCCCCACTAATTGGGTCGATTAAGCCACTTAGCCATTTTAAACTTTAAAAATTCATAACTTTCAAAATATCTTTCAAAAATTCACCAAATTGGTTTTGGAGTCTCTCTGATATCAGGGGAGTTCAGGAAAATTAAAATTTCGATTTTCTAAAAAAGTTGATTTTTAATATTATTTTAATATTTTTAATAATTAAAAAATAATAAAAATCACAAAAATAATAAAATTCACCAAAATGTCATATTTTGAATTTTAATCACTTAGGAACAAGTCCCATATTTTTCCTAGGTCTATTTAGTGAGATGTTAATTTTAAAGCTCTAGGGTAATTTTAAAATTAAAAAAAAAATGTATTTTCTAGCATTTTCACCAAAATAATTATAATAAATCAAAGAAAAATCAGAAAATTGCAAAGTTTGGTTCTCTGGAATCCTTGACATCAGAGAGAATTTTAAAAATTATAAAATTTATTTTTCAACATTTATTTTATTTTTAAATTAATTAATACTCCAGAACTTAAAATAATTCTAATAAATAAAATATAATTCAAAAAATTACAAAATTTGGTCCAAGTGGTCCTCTGGTCATTAGGAATGTCCCCTAATTTTCTTAAGGACAGAAACTTTCCCTTGGTCATGTTATTGAATTTTCCTTGAAAATCTCTATTTTCTACTAAAAATAATTATATAAATAAATTAAATGCAGAAAAATCACATTTTCTCCTCTCATGTCTTTATCGACATATGAGTGAAGTCTCATAAAAATTTCAAGTTCATTTGAGTTCAACTTAGTGAGTTATGAAATTATTAGAGCTTAAAGGGCAAAATGGTAATTAAAATTTTAACCCTTAATTAAAATTTTAGGTTTAATAAAAATTAACAAGTAAAATATTTGATCCTAATCTGATTTGGATGATTGAAATTAAATAATTAAAGGATAGAAATCCATTAAGCAATTTAAAATGATTAAACCTTAATTAAATAATTAATTGAATTTGAAGAATAATAAAATTTGGAATTATTAAAATAATGGATATTATTAGGAAGAGACTTATTCTTTAATTTAAAAATCCCTAAATTAATCATCTCTTAATTAAAATGATAACTCAAATTTAAAATATTAAAAGACTTAATCATTAAATTAAATTAAATCATTAAACTCTTTCAAAAAAATCTCAATTAAATTAAATTAAATCAAGATTAAAAGTTGCATTAAATTAAATTAAAATTAAGTTAAATCAAATAAACAAATTAAATTAAATTAAATGAATTAAATACATTAAATTAAATAAATAAATAAATAAAATTAAATTAAATTAAATAAATAAATAAAATTAAATTAAATTAAAATTAAATTAAATTAAATTAAGAAATTAAATTAAATCAAATCAAATTAAATTAAATAAATTAAATTAAAATAAATTAAATTAAATTAAATTAAGTTAAATTAAATAACCTCACTTAAGACACGAAGAAATAAATCTAAAATAACTCGAACACTATTCCAAACTTAAATCATTAATTTAACTTAAATTTAATCACAAATCATTAAATATCATTTTGCCCTTAGGAGCCTTAGTTATCATAACTCCTAAATGAACATTAAAATGAAATGTTACTTCACTTATAGTGACATTCAAATGTCCTAGTTCACCGAGCAAGTTAACAAAACTTGAAAACCTCGGACGATCGATTCATTTACACAATTAAATTCATTTGGACTTAAAACAATCCTAGAAATATCGAAAAGATGTTTAAGATTCTTCTTAAGCACTTCCTCAATATGATAGGATATTTACAAGAACAATCGAACTTAATTGTTCTTTCGATGAAGAAAATCGTCTTCAAACTAAAAACACAGAGAACCTAGACGTCATAGAGAAACAACTAGCTATATGGATTAGAACTTGGTAGAAAACCATAAACCTTTTCCCTTAGCTTTACCTAGGAACTTGCTTAAATATTCTAACCGTATTTTAAGTGCAACTTGAATGACGGGAAGACTCTCCAGTGTACGCTTTTACTTTATTGCAATTTACTTTATCGCAATTTACTTACATGCACCGTACTTTACTTTTCTTGCATGATAAACAACAGCATTGCATGAAAACCGACACCTTTAGGACTTAAACCAAAACCGAAACCCATAACTAAATTAAAAGACACTACAAGATAAAATTCACCTCCACAACATTTCAAAATATAAGACAACTCAAAATTTAATCACAAATCAGTAACACAAAACTACAACTACAACTAAATTAAAACGTCTCATCGAATGATCGGGAATACCTCGATGATGTAACCCACGTGTTGCTAACGGGATTTCCCACGGTCTAAATGAAAGTGCGGAACTCATTTAGTTGAGTTTAGCAAATTCATCCGGACTAAGTGAATTCGATGAAAATAACTGCGTGTCGGGATGACGGAACCGCGGGATCTTAATCTGTCTCCGTTTAATCAACTTTAAGATCCGTTTTAATTAAAACATAAAAAACACTTGGAAATTAAGACTTCTCTAAACCGTAACACTTCTCTCACCTCCCGATTTATGATTTCTAAAACTAAACCTCTCGCAACAACAAGGAGCTCGGAGCATGGTGAGCAAGACGGCCATCGTCGTCACAGAAACTCGAAATCTACATCAACAAAACTATTCTTAGAATTAAATAACCAAGCCATAGTGACTTCGAGGTAGTTTGCTTAGTGCAACATAAATCCTCAATTCTTCGTTAGGCATTTGCATTGCAAATTAAGCCCTAACCGGTCTTAGGATTCCGAGGTAGTCGTCCGATACGACATAAACCCTCATATCTTCTGTGCTATTTCGTATGATTCTATCATATAAATATAAGCCCTAATTAACTAAAATTGGCAAGATTAAAAACAAGAATAAACATTAGGACTTTCCTAAATTCAAGCCAAACAATAGGATAATCTGGAGATTACCGAAGTCCGCTTCGAATCCGTGATCTCTCCTACTTTTCTTCCTTTCGAATTCCCAAAATAAAAATGTTCCAAATTTGATCCATTCCCTATCGAAATTCCAAAATTCAACCCCTTGAAAACTTAAACTTCGAAATTCTCGAGAGCAGAATTATCGATTATTATCGAGAGTTTTCTTAGGTGATTCCCGTCACTTAAGATGTAATTAACTATAGGGGCTCGCCCTTATAGGGAACTTTAAGAACCTGTGTAATATAAACCCCGTTTAATAGTTTCATATTAAGCGTGGAATTTGTTCGGCTTATAAAATTGGTTCGCGTACCAAACGGATATCACAAACCTTTCTAGTTTATTTAATCGAGCCCCATTATCAAGCAATGGTGTCTATTCTTCGGATAGATACACTAGCTCGTGGTGCGGCGCTCGTTTATATAAACTATTCGGATGTGAGATCGGTTTGATTTCATATCTTAAAATTCTCAAATTCAAAATTATTTTTAAAATCAAATACTACTTTTCAAATTATTTATTTAAATTAAATTAAAATTCGCCGACAATTTTTGTAGGCGACTCCCTTTTCAAAATACAACACACAACCCTAAAAATATGCCGACAACTTCTGGCGACTCCGCTGGGGACAAGTTCCTCTCTCCATTCTAATCAAACAATCTCGCTTTCAAAAATCGGTAGTGTATCCATATCCCTCATGGGTCAAACTACCCTTCTTTCCGTTGGAATACCGTGTTCATTTCTACCTCGAACAAGTATAACCAACATTCTCTCGGATTTAGGAGCCACCGTTTAGACACCCCTAGACAGCAGAGGTTCCGAGATCCTTTTACCTCATTTCGAGGTGGGGTGGACCCCCAATAAGTGTTAGCTCAGAGTGATCCTTCGGGTCGAGAAGTCTCGCTTAAGACTCTCTTTTCCTTTCCAACTCCGATTCAGCATTCCTTACCTTCTCTACACCTTTCGAACACTCCGTTCTAAATAAACAAACCCTTTAATAAGTGATTCCTTTTTATAAATACATGAACATGAATGAGTTCGGACTCTTTTCATTTCCTTTCTTTTCGTCCTAAAGAAAAGAAGCATAGCTTGGGACTGACAACCAGAATCTACCCTGCAGAAATGGAAGCCCCGAAACTGATTTTCTCCTTCACCAACGGACTGGACCTCGCTGTCTATAAGGATGAGTTGCCCGATAATGGAATCATCCGATTTGGACAAGGATTTGAAAACACGAACGTCAAGGTCACCGACGTCTCCCTTTTCGCACTAATGAGCAAGGTATCTCGAAACCGAAGAGCCACCGCTCGAGTTCAACCTCAGTCAACCCAAGAATTCCCTCCTCCGCAAAGGATCCCGACTAAGAGGAACACCGCCGCCCACAGAGGACCGTTCTTTCTACCCCCACCGGTCTAGTTGTTTCGCACCTACCCCGACTTTCGCCAAATCAAAGGGGAAAGAAATCCAAGATTATGATGGACCCGTTACCGCGGAGGGTACAGCATCTTCCCGTAAGACCTTCCGTTTTCGAGATCGGGTCCAAGCTTCAAGAATTCCGTCACTAACAAAGACCCGCAGAAGAAACAGAAATAGAAGGATCGCTAAAGAAGCCGTGGTCGCCGAAATTGCTTTCCTGAGGAAATTCCGTAACTCGCTGAATATACACCGCCGCTCAAATACATACCACTCTTGGGAGGAAGCAGTGTTTCATCCCCTCTCCGCCGCAGAAGATGAAGAAAATATTCGCAAAATTGCCGCCAAATTACCACGAACTCGCATATTATAACGATAGCCGCAAGAAAAGAACTAGAACTACGCCGTTTGCTCGACCGCAAACTTTGGTGAAAAGCTAGCGAAGAAGGAAAACCGCCCCGTATCGTAAATTCTACTGGAGGATGTGGCGGGTGCCGCCAAATCCCGTCTCGGGACCCCGAGTAGAACCCGCCATCATGACAGAAAGCCAAGTAAAAGAATGAAGGCTAGTCCGCCCGTTGTCATCTCGAGATTACGATGACAGGAGGATACCACCTTCCAAGCATTTGGCCGACTGCACCATCCGGTCCTAGACCTTCCGCCGCCGAAGGATGGTATGGCGTCCCACTACCGGGCAGCTGAGATCGAAACAAGCAGCCTCGAGAAAGAAAGTCTTGCCGTGAGACTCGAATCCGAAGAAAGTGCTACCGCGATAAAGGGGACTCGTGAGAAGGGGACCCGCAACTATCGCACGACAACCACGAAGACACACGTAAAGCCCCGCTAGAAGATGCCATGGAAAAGTCGAGAATCGATATCCGACGCTGGCAAAAGAAAGAGAAGAAAAGTTCGGAGACGAGATCGATTCATCGAATTTATGGACGACGAATACGCGAAATCAACATGGTAGAAACACGAGCTTCATCGCCTTCACAAGGTGCTCCCGCAACTGCAGAAAGAGAAGAGCCGGAAGTAATGAGAAGGCAGCTTCAGGAGAAAGACGACACGATTGCCCAAATGGCAAAAAGGATGGAAGAGATGGCCGTAGCTCTGGCCACTCTCCAGAGTCAAGTACAACCACAAAGGGAAACACCCCGCAGGTCATTCACATCAGAGACGGAGGAAAGGAGATTACGTCCATCAATGGGGATGATCACCGAAAAGGATACAACACAAAGTATGATTCCCGAAAAGGATATCAAGAACTTGGTGGAACAAGCAAGTGCGAGAAGCCTTAGCACAATCAAAGAGCGGGACATCCATTCGGACGGTAGACCTTACCCCGAAGAATTCGACGCCGTCCAATACCCGAAAGGCTTCGTACCACCTCTCGTTTAAGACCTTCGATGGAACCGGGAACCCTCGACAAGCATGTAGCACACTTTCGTGCCGCTTGTTGCAATGCCGGCGGGAGCGATGCATTACTCTTCCGACAGCTCGTCGCAGTCCGTCAGAATCGCCTTCGACCGGTATGCGTACTACCAAATGGTTCGATGAAGACGTTCTCGAACTAGAGAACCTCTTCATCAAGCGATTCGCCGGAGCTCAAGCACCACATCACTATAGTGATTTAGTGGCAGAGAAGCGTAAGCCGAATGAAACTTTGGTGGATTACATACTTCGATGGAGGAACTTAAGCATGAAGTGTGAACCACAACCGCAAGAACAACACGCAATGCAGCATTTTACTTAAAAGCATTCACGGCCCGATAAGACTTCTCCTCAAGGGATTCACTATTAAGACTTTCGAGAAGTTGTTAAGCAAGGCCGGAAGCTTGCAAGAAGAGGCGAAGCAATTAAGTTTCACCGACAAGACGTATAAACAAAAGCCCGTAAAGACTTTTGAAAAGAAATCCGGATCGTTGCAAATAGCTGACAAAGGCAAGCAACCGATGCAAATACCACCGTAACCGCCGCAAAGAACTACAACAGAACTACACAAGCAACCCCGGCCCAAACTATCACTCATCTCCGCAATATGAACAACCACCTCGTCCGCAACGTACATTAAGAGAGCTTTCGAACAGAGAATATCCGTTCAAGAATGAAGCAAGGCTAAAAATGTTCCGTAGCTCTGATGAAGACTCCGGATTTCCAAACTGCCAGAGCCTAAAAGACCGAAGAGGTCAACAAGAAGGGTGATCCCAACTTTTGCCCTTACCACCGCATGCTTGGACACAAAATAGAAGATTGCATTACCTTCAAAAGTTGGCTCAATGACAACTCGCGGAAAGGGAATATAACGATCCCGAAGGAGTACATGAAGGAACCCCGTAAAGGAGGTTCCGTCAATGTTATCTCAACCGATCCCATCATTCCGATAGATCCCTATACGACCGACGATGGATGGACTACCGCTCGGACGAGGTCTTCGAAAAGATTTTAGACAAGATCCGTACCGCTTCGTGCGAGCTTCAATTCGTAGCTTGAAACCCGTTAAGCCGGTACTATCACTCGCGATAGAAGAACCACCTCAACAGAGACGATCAAGAGAAGAAGAAAATTGACGAAGAAGAGAAGACCGAGGCACCTAAGGCTAGACTAGGGGCCGCTTATCCTAGGATAGTTGTTTCCGATTCGGGGAGAAATCCCTCGAACCCCCGACTCGTATGATTATCTACTCACTTCGGTGGGATCATATAATGATAAGGGTGATGGCGTTGGCTACGTTTTGATCGTTTCTAACGATTACGTAACTAACGATAATCCGGATATCGATTTCGATACCAACGACAATTCTCAAATCATACACGATCTCGACAAGCAAAATAACGAAGAAGACATCCATCAAGGAGGCTACGAGAGTTCAACAAGCAACGAATCTATCCGCGAGTTTCGAGGAGCTCCAATCACGATAGAGTTAGAGCCTTCGTACTCCGAAGCTAATCCGAAGAGCCCGTCATTCCGATTCAAGAAGAGACACCGGCAAGCTCAACAATAGATTCGCAGGAAATTACGAAGTCAACTTAAGGAGTGGAAAAGTTCTACCTCCGAGGATGGGTCCAAAAGACAAAGGAAAGTGTGGTTGTTCGAGAAGAACCAACCCTGCGAAGAAATACCCATTCGAGAAGAAGCAGAGACACATGAAAACAAAGTGGACTACAACGTGCTAGCCCATCTTAGGAAACTACCACCAAACCGAGCATCTACGACGCTCTCATCTTATCAAAGGAGATGAGAGAAGCTCGATCAAGGCCTTACTTCGATCCGTAGATTTGCTTAGCTCAAATGGCCGGAGAGTCCTTAGATGAGGTTTGCTCGTTAAAGGAACAGCCGAGGTGTTACCTTCACGTACGACGACCTACTACTTGGAATGCACAGATCACAACCGACCGTTGTACATTTCGCTTATAATCGGAAAATTTACACTCTCCAGCAGTATTGGTGGATCCAGAGCATCAATCAATATAATGAATCTTCGAACGCTAAGCATACTTGGAAATTGATGCCCGCGAGCTCGAGGCGTGACAAAATGTTATTAAGAGGATTCAATCGTAAAGGAGAAAGAGCCCTCGGCTCAATAACGCTATCGATGAAGACCGGTGACTTAGCAAAGACAACCGCGAAATTTCACATAATCGACTAGAAACGTCGTTCAACGCTCTACTGGGCCGACCATGGATACATGAAAACAGGATGGTACCATCATCTCTACATCGATGCATCAAGTACTACGATGGAGGGGAACAGTGCATCAAAGGTGACTTACAACCATTCTCCGTACATGAAATTGGAATCCACGAGGATGCAACTTTATTATGCACCGCCGAAGAAAACGATCTTCTCCGCAGATACCATAACAAATGAAGCAAAGAAAGTTCGGGATAACGAAGAACCTGAAGTTCTAGTCCAACAGTCACTCACCACTCCCTTACGGCGAGATGGTGAAGGTTTCTCCACAACTCGCATCCGAGGTCGAGGCCGGGGACGAGGTCGTGGTAGAGACATTAGGACAATCGGACAGAGGAAACCAACCATCAATGTCGATTGGGAATATAGTTCTGAAGAAGAAAAAGAAATCAAACAAGAAGCAGCGATAATAAGTCAAAAGAAGCCGCAATTCAAAATCCCTCTCGAAGATGAAAGAAACGAAGAATATAAATCGATGTACGAGAAGATTAACCACTATGTACATACTATGACCCTGACCCCGATCCATTCTAATAAGATCGAGGGTATGGAGGTCAAAGAGGTACGTAGCGGTGGTACAAAACCCATCAAATTCTACCGTGGTGCTCCTTCCTCCAAAACTGAAAATAATGTACAACTTGAAGATGCTACTTCATCGAATTAATGGAATTGCCTTTCGAGTGGTACTCTCCCCGTGTTCAAAATTTAATTCAGCGTGGTTTCTTACCTCGACAATGGACAAAAGGTCAATCACAACGTTTTGAAAATTTATGGAATAACTCCGTCGTCCACCCAACTCAAAGCATGGTCTCGGATTCGACAAGTAGGTCGACTGATGATACCGAATTTTGCTTGGTTGTCACTCGCAAGTCTAATGAAAACCGCATGGAAACTACGAAGAACTCGAAGATTTACAAATCGGAGACGCTCCACCGAATTCGAAGAAGAAATCAAGTCTACAATAGATGAGTTAATAGAAGTTAACTTAGGTACTAGCGAAGAGCCTAGACCTACCTTTGTTAGCTCTTTACTCAATAAAGAAGACTCCAAAGAAATAATCAAGTTATTAATGGAATTCAAAGACTGCTTTGCTTGGAGCTACGATGAGATGCCAGGTTTAGCTCCAGAGGTCGCAATCCATAAGCTAGGAGTGGACCCTACTGCGTTCCAGCCGACAAGGTCCCGTAAGAATGCGTCTAGAAATCGAACAACAAGTCATAGCTGAAGTTAAAAAGTTAATAGACGCTAAATTTGTCCGTGAAGAACAATACCCGACTTGGTTAGCCAACGTGGTACCGACCGTAGAAGAAGAATGGTCGATCGTAATTTGTGTGGATTTCGTAGATTTAAACAAAGCATGTCCAAAAGATGAATTTCCTCTACCGATCCTGCACTAATGATCGACATTGCTTCAACACACGAAATATTCTCATTCATGGATGGATCTTCAGGATACAACCAAATAAAAATGGCTCCAGTAAGATGAAAAGCTTACAAAGCATTCGAACGCCGATCGGAGTATATTGCTACACAAGTTGATGCCATTCGGATCGAAGAACGCAGAGCAACCTACCAAAGAGCAATGACAAGAATTTTTGATGATCTCATCCACAATCAAGTCGAATGCTACGTGGACGATGTGGTCATCAAAAGCAAAGTAAAGGACAACCACTTGTATGATTTGAGAATTGTTTTCGAACGATTAAGGCAATTTAACCTTAAGATGAATCCCTTAAATGCGCCTTCGGCGTCACCTCCGGAAATTCTTAGATTCGTTGTCCGACATCGTGGAATTGAAATCGACCCGAGAAGATAAAAGCTATCTTAGAAATGCCGCCTCCCAAAACCTTAAAACAACTACGATCTTTTCAAGGGAAGTCGGCATATCTTCGACGCTTTATCTCAAACCTCGTCGTAGGTGTCAGCCTTTCTCGCACTAGTTAAAAAGGACGCCAAATTTATTCGGGAAGAGAAATGCCGTAGGGCCTTCGAGGACATTAAACAATATCTAATGACACCTCCCGTCTTAGCAACCTCGCTCTCGTGTAGACCGCTAATACTTTATACCGCGGCTTTAGACGACTTCTCGAGCTCCATTAGCTCAGTGTCAATGATGAGGGTAAAGAAAATGCTCTTTACTACTTAAGCCGTCGTTCATCGCCGACGGAAATAAGGTATCCCGCAATCGAAAAGCATTGTTCGGCCTCGATCTTCGCCGCTCAAAAGCTCGGCATTACATGCTTTCTCATAAGGTCAACCCGATCTCGAAGTTTAATCCATCGCAATACTTCGATGACCCGTCCAACGCTTTCCGGCGTACTTGCCGTATGGTCGATGATATTATTGCAATTCGATATAACTTTCGTGCCTCTTCGTGCCGTAAAGGGACAAGCCTTAGCAGTACTTCCTTGCAAAGACACCCTTCGTCGACAGAATCGCCTCTCAATGACGACTTGCCGCATGAACAAATAATGAATCTAGAAGACCTTGATGATCGACGTTGGGAATTATATTTCGACGGAGCATCTTCGCCGCACAAAGACGAAGAATCGCAAGTGATAGTGCCCTGTGAAGGCAGAATCGGGCTAATCTTTATAACACCGGAGCTGGGGATGTTAAGATACTCCTACCACTCGACAGAGCCGTGTACAAACAACGAAGCGAATACGAAGCCCTCATAACGAGATCGGAATTAACCATTCAAATGGAGATAACAGTACATCAACATCTACGGAGATTCACAGCTAATCATTCAACGGATCGCCGACAATACGTAATTTTAAAACCAAGACTCGAGCAATACTTCCAAGCATGCCATACAAATTGTTGGAACAGTATTCCGAATGTGACAATTTACAAAATTCCCGTAAAAGAAAACGCTCTAGCGGATGCGCTAGCTCGTCTCGCAAAAGAATTTGCCTCGTTTGCAAGATGAATCGCTGGAAGTGTCAATTCACTGACGCCGTGTCCTATCACAACTTGACATCGACATGATACGCAAATCGATAAGGAAAAAGGATCAGCTGCAACAGATGACGTAAAAACACGGAAGATCGGCGACAGCCATTGATGGATTACCTACAAACAGGGAAACTACCGTAGGATAGGTCGTTAGCCCATCGTATCAAGAAAAGAACTCCGTCCTACGCATTAGTAAACAACACATTATACGAAGATCTTTTCGATCAAATGTGGCTAAGGTGCCTAAGCGGGTCCGAAGCCCGTGAAATTGTTAAGGAGGTGCATTCAGGACTCCGTGGCGCTCACCGACCGGTCCAAAGATGAAAATGAAAATTAAAAGACTAGGGTACTACCGGCCCTCGATGATGACCGATCGCATGAAAATCGCCAAGAGCCGTCACCAATGCCAAGTGCACGGAGTGGTTCTACACCAACCTCCAAATGTGCTACATCCGACAATCGCATCGTGGCCATTCGAATGTTGGGGCACGGATATAGTGGGTCCAATAGAACCGCCGTCGTCAAAAGGACATCGCTTCATTCTTGCAGCCTACAGATTACTTTTCCAAGTGGGCAGAGGCAGCTCCACTCGGAGAAGTAAAAGCACATCACGTACTACAATTTTTCAAGAACCAAGTTGTCTACCGTTTCGGAGTGCCGCGCAGATAATCTCGTATAATGGGTCGCATTCGAAGCACACAAATCAACAATTTTGTCGAGAGACACGGAATCGACCGGCGATATTCAACAATTTACTACCCAAGAGCAAACGGCCTAGCCGAGGCTTTTAATAAAACTCTCGTTCAAATTTTAAAGAAGACTTTAGACGACAATAAGAGAAATTGGCACGAGAAATTGTTAGAAGCCTTATGGGCCTACCGGACAACCTTCAGAACTCCTACGCAAGCTACACCTTACGCTCCGGTGTATGGGTCCGAGGCGTGTTACCTTTGAGGTTCAGCCTCCCTTCACTCGTAATTGCAGCTTGCAAATAAAATCACAACTGTAAGAGAACGCCAAATTACGACTCGAAGAATTAGAAAGCTCCGGAAGGGAAAAGACTTGCGCAGCAACAAAATTTAGAATTATACCAAGCTAAGATGATTCAAGCTCATGATAAACCGGTCCGCCCAAGAACCTTCAAAGTTGGTGATCTAGTTCTCGTTCTCAAAAGACCTATCTCGCACACCGCAAGATAGAGGAAAATTTGAACCCACTTGGGAAGGACCGTTTCGTGGTCGAAGCGGTATACTCGGAGGTTCCTACCGCCTAGTGAATCGCCAAGGAGAACGACATATGCTTCCGATCAATGGACGATACTTGAAAAAGTACTACGCTACCCGATGTTTCGAAGGAATGAACTTTCCATCCCTAGAAGCACTGGTGAAGTGATTACTTATGACCGGGTCCGAACCCAAAAATAACAAAAATGTGCTAAAATAAATAAAATCCCGATAATAAAATTTTCCTTGTTTTCTTTTCCAAATCAAAATCTCTTACCTCGATCTTATCCCACTTCATTCCCGTTAAGTTTGAAAATATAAAAATAATAATAAAACAAGATGTCTTTAATAAACATTTTCTTGATGTTCTTGTTCTTAGTATGTACCCCCGATCCTTTTCCTTGTCTTTTCGCAGGAAATGTCGAGCGGCGGTTGGTCTTGAACTTTAAGAATGGCGTAAGCCTCGCACTCGATGAAAAGAGGGTGAAAGATGGAGCGATAATCGAGATCGACTCGCATTTCGCACCAGCAGGCCTACAGGACGAGGAAAGTGACCGGGTCCCGGTTGACCGAGAAGAACTCGCCTCGACATACAAGGATGAAAGTGGGTGGCCCAAGCCACCAATCCAAAGAACAAGAGAAGAAAGACAGATATTGAAGAAGATAAGAAAATGAAGTCCGTAGTCGCTACAGCAGAGGGCAGGCTTGTCAGCGCCGCGCCCACAGAGATTCAAGAAGTTCGGAGAGCTACTCTCACAGCAACGCAACGAAGAAATAAGAATCGCCGTATCCGTAAGATGTTGACGAAACTAGCTGCGGATCAGCACGACGAGGCAAGCTAGCTAATGTCGCTGCATACACTTCAAGGACACCCGCTCACCGAGAACTGGAAGAAAGGAGGCCAGCTCCTAGGATGACAGAAAGAACCAGAGAAATCACACAAAGACCAGAAGAAAGAAGGCTACTACGCCACCGGATAGAACCACCAGTAGTGCATGACCTTGTTGCAGAAGCAACCCCGGGGGATGTCCCGACAGACATCATCCCTGAGGAGCCGAGGTATGCAGGAGAACGTGAAGGGATCGAACCTTATATCCCACAATACGTCACTAGTGCCTCGCCATCTGCAGATCATTCCGGAATACGAGCCGGAGAGAATGCAAAATGTTGAAAAGAAAACCTTCGAATACTTTGAAAGGATTAGAGGCGTAAGAATCAATATACCTGGAGGGCCTCGAATTACATACGTACGTATTCTCGCAGTATGAGCGAAGAAGCAAATCGTGGATTGCATCCGGATTTGAAAAGACCGGGCCGAGCAGAGCCGCCTAAGGGAAAACACATACTCGTAACCCCGGAGATGGATGCCGTGGAAAGGAAGAATCACAATACAATGTGGATGTCGTTACAACTTTGCCGAGGACAGGAAGGGAAACCCGTCGGGAATACTCCGTCATGGGCAAGTGGACCCGATGCCATTAGTCATCAAGAGAATGGTAAAGAGATTGATAACATGGAGGGTACTCGCAGCTAGACCGCATACCCAATAGCCGCATCATCAACATCTACAAACAGAGTGACCGTATACCCCCACACATCGATCACCATGATTTTGTCGGCCTTTCCGCACGCTCTCTTTCCCGAGCGAGTGCAACATCATGTTCGGATCTGACCTCCGGATAGCGGGCCCAGGTGAGTTCCGAGGGCCAGTGAAGATACCACTACCGGTAGGTTCCGTCATGATACTGAAGGGTAACGGAGCAGATATCGCCAAGCATTGCATACCAGGAGTACCAGTAAAGAGGATCTCAGTTACATTCAGGAGGATGGACGACAGAAAGATACCTTACCATTTCCAGCCAGACCCGGAGCTAGAGAGCCTCCGGCCTTACGAGCTGTGAGTTACATGGAAAATATCACACCTCCAATGTACATCCATACGGCATCCTTGCCAAGGATGGCTTGGAAGGTGATGTTATTGACCATGTATCTTACTATTCAGACATGGACTTTTGACAGATGCTTCTTTAGATGGATCAACAAAGATCATACACAGTCCGTTTTGAGTCTACATGGATTGTATGAAATATATTCCAGATCAAGATGTATGATGTATCTTCTACATGATTGGAATGAAAGTGACCATGTCACATTTTTGGCCTTCACCTCTTTTGTGCAAATTGATTGGGAAACGCCATTAAAGTTAAATGAACTTCGAACAAAGAACAGAAAAGAAAAAAAAAAGATAAAAGAAAACTTTCTAAAAAAAAAAATCTAAAAAAAAAAAAAATGACAAATACCAAATTCACATGAACGTTAAATAAACAACAAAATAAAATTTGAATCATTAAAGGATAAACAAAATCAACAAGAATGTTAAATCAAATTCTCAATCAAATTTCGAATCCAATCTCGATCAAACTTCAAATTTCATCTTCCAAATTTCAAATCAAATCTTAAATCAAATTTCAACCGAGTTCAAACTCATCATGTCAAATTTCAAATCTCAAATTCGATCTTTCCAGATCTCACATCAAACCTCACATCAAATTCAAACTCTTGGGTCGAGGATTTTACATCCAAGACTGCACTGCTTTAGGATTCTCTTCCTACTGCACTGAAATACATCAAATCAAACTTTTGGGTCGAGGATTTTACATCCAAGACTGCACTCGCTTAGGATTTTCTTCCTACCGCACCGAAATACATCAATTCAAACTTTTGGGTCGAGGATTTTACATCCAAGACTGCACTGCTTTAGGATTCTCTTCCTACTGCACTGAAATACGTCAAATCAAACTTTTGGGTCGAGGATTTTACATCCAAGACTGCACTGCTTTAGGATTCTCTTCCTACTGCACTGAAATACATCAATCCAAACTTTTGGGTCGAGGATTTTACATCCGAGACTGCACTGCTCTAGGATTTTCTTCCTACTGCACTGAAATACATCAATCCAAACTTTTGGGTCGAGGATTTTACATCCGAGACCGCACCTGCTCTAGGATTTTCTTCCTACCGCACCGAAATACATCAAATTCAAACTCCCGAGGTCGAGGATTTTACATCCAAGACCGCATCGCTTTAGGATTTCTTTTCCTATTGCACCGAAATACATCAAATTCAAACCTTTGGGTCGAGGATTTTACATCCAAGACCGCACCGCTTTAGGATTCTCTTCCTACCGCACCGAAATACATCAAATTCAAACTTTTGGGACGAGAATTTTACATCCAAGACCGCACCGCTTTAGGATTCTCTTCCTACCGCACCGAAATACATCAAATTCAAACTCCCGAGGTCGAGGATTTTACATCCAAGACCGCACTCGCTTTAGGATTTCTTTTCCTATCGCACCGAAATACATCAAATCAAACTCTTGAGGTTACGGATTTCACATCCAATACCGCATTATTCCGAGGTCTTTCCTCATTGCAATGACTCAATCCAATCGATTCGATCTTCTTTTGGGGTTGAAGATGTTACATCTAAAACTTCAAAATTCCAAATTTCATTACAAATCAAATCCCTTCAAATTAATCTCGACAAACTTCAATCTAAATTGAAACTCCAAATTGAAATTTAAACTCACACATCATAACTTGAACATGAAACAAAATAAAATCTAAATCGAAATTCTCCCGCATCATGTGATTTGGGATTCACCTCCTTTTCCTTTCCCCAGCCGAGAGTTCAAGAATCTCCGGCTCCGGAGATATACTCGACACTCCCCAGCGGAAACCCTTCTACTTCGTCCTAAGTTTGTTACTTGGACATCCGTGTTGGTTTTGTTGATCGCTTCGGTCAACACCAATACGTGCGGTGTGCTCCGTCGGCTCACCACACCTATCGGGGTCCATTTGTCGACCTCATTTTCGATGAGGTCTTCTCTTCTTCTCTTTAGTATTTAGGATCTAGCCTTAGGCTTTTCCTTTCGACTATCTTAGAGGACTAGAATTGGGACCCACCTTTTAGAAATTCAAACCACTTCTTAACTCCCCGCAAACTCCACAAACTCGACTATAGACCCCTAATCACCTGTGAGGGTTGAAATCAAATGTGGAAGTTTAAAGGATGAGTTCCTATAGGACTCTTCGGCCTTAGGATCGCCCCGGTGGCCCGGTCCGGTGAAGGGCCGACTTACACATACACTACACCTATGCACTACACTTTCATACACCTCCCAAAAACACACCTATACCTGACTTGACCTCCCGACTCATGTAGGTGATTCACATGGATGGTCCTCGACCCCTAAGCCCTCGGCTAAGAGGTTAGGAACAACATGGTGAATGCCTCAAATGAGTCCCTTCATGGCTCATGTGGGCTTGATATGGCTTCATGGCTCAACAAAAATGATTTCATTTCACTTACATCCACCCAATCTTCAATTTTCCAAATTTTCAATTTTTGACCCCCGGGACCCTACACCCACCAACCCTACCAAATGCCCTTGAAACTACCCAAATTTCTCAAAAATTTCCAAATTACCCAAAATTCCTCAAAACCATTCCTAAACATTTCCACATCACTCAAATTGATCATCCATATCCAAAAATATCAAAAATTCCAGGAATACCCTCCCAATACCTTCCAAATACCCAAAATACCCCTTTTGACCCAAAAATCCAAAAATTCAGAAAATTCCCATAAAATTCCAGAAAATCCCAAATATTCCCAATTTCATTTTGTTCAACTACACCATGGGCCAATTTTGTCAATTTACCCCACTTTTATTAAAACCCCCAATTTGACCCATTTTTAACCCAAAGTAAACCCAATGTCAAACCAAACCTACCCAATTGACCCAAATTCTGGTCCAATTCAATTCTAAACTTCAATTCAACATCCCAACACCAATCTAGACCAAATCCAAGCCCAATTTGATTGGCATTGGGATCCAATTTCACTTTTGGCCTTAAAGCCCAATTTGGACCCATGACCCAAACCTAACCCAAACTCACCCAATTCAACTCCAATTAACCCCAAATCTTTTCCAAACCTTCCTTAACATCCCCATAAACAAAACACTAACATGATTTGCCCAAAACTTTGATCCAAACCCCACTCAAATTCAACCCAAAATCAAAAAGGCCCATTTTGACCATGACCCAAACCTAGCCCAAATGAGCCCAAATCCCAAAATCAAAACCCAACCAAAGCCAAAACCTCTTTGAAACACTCCCATAAACATTTCCCAACATTAATTTCACATCAACTTCAATTCTAGCCCAACTTTGGCCCATGGTAGCCCATTTTGGTCCACTTTAGCCCACTTACCAATTAAACCCAAATTCAAACCAATTCAAACCCAAATCACTTCAAATTTGTTTCAAACCACTCATGACACATCTCTAAACTAAACCCAACATTTATTTGGCCCAAGCCTTTACCAAAATTTCATCCCAAAATCCATTTTAAAATTCAAAAGCCCACTTTCCTAAACCATTTTAAAAGCCCATCCTAAAGCCCACATTACAATCTCATCTCATCCTCACTTAATTAAAATCATTCCTAAGTCTTAAATCAGCAATCAAATCTTTCTAAACAAAGCCATATGACAAACCATCCAAATTTTACACCAAATTACCAAAAATTCTTAAAACCCATTTTCATGAAATCGACCAAGCTTTCCCAAGCCAAAGGTGAGCCATGAAGCCATGCATGAGCCACATGGAAGCCATGAGAGCCTCTTTACATGTCACCATACCATATTGGGTAGGAAGGAGGGCCCCTTTCCTTAATCCCTAAAGCTCATTAGCCTTAATCATGATTCACCTAAACCTAAATTTAATCCAAATATATTTGGATGGAGACTTCTCCATGCCAAACCAGTCGATCCCTTTGATCCCCCACAGCACCCAAAGCCACCTCGAGGGGTGCACCAAGCCCAAATGGGTGAGTTGACCCATTTAGATCCAAAATGGTCTTCCCCCCATTCCATTTCAATCCAAGCTCTTTACACTTGGCATTTGCCAATTGCTTGCACAAACACCCAGCCCTGACCCACCTGACCCTGAGGGTGACCCTTGCCGCCGGGCCAGCCACCCAGTCGCCGGAAAACTCCATGGCCGAGAGGTCCAAGTCAATCCAAGCTTGGAATTCTCACCTGCTGAGCTGCCCCATGCCCAGTGGCCATTGCAGCTGTTCTTCACTTGCCATGAGCAGCTGATCCCAGCCCCTAACTCCCCCTGGGAGGCCCTCCAGCCATGCCTATTTAAACACCACCCCCTCTCGGCCATGAGAGGAGAGTTGCACAAACCTTGCCAAAACTCTGCCAAAATTGTTCCAGACCCCTCCTCATACACAGAGCACTTGATCCCCAGTGAGATCCCCCTGCCATTTCCTCTCTGTGAGCTCAATTTCAGAGTTGAAATCCCAGCCCCTAACTCCCCCTGGGAGGCCCTCCAGCCATGCCTATTTAAACACCACCCCCTCTCGGCCATGAGAGGAGAGTTGCACAAACCTTGCCAAAACTCTGCCAAAATTGTTCCAGACCCCTCCTCATACACGAGCACTTGATCCCCGGTGAGATCCCCCTGCCATTTCCTCTCTGCGAGCTCGATTTCGAGTCGAAATCCAAGCCCAAAACCAGGACACTCCCCCACGGTGGACCAATCCCCAAATTGATTGGTCCTACACCTTCACCGGACCAAGGGAAGGTGTCCACCAGCCAAAAAGCCCCATCTCCAGGCCACCCAGTTGCTCCAGACTCCAAGCTTTGTGATCAGCCGTGGTCGAAGTTCAACCTAGACAATTCACCAGACCAGGAGACTTCATCCCTAGCCTCCTGCAGCTCCAACGAACGTGCCAAGCATCTCCTCGATCGAGGCTTCACCTCTCAGAGCTAAGGTATGAATTAATTCTTCATCCCGAGCTTCTGGAGATTCTCCATTTCAAATGCCTTAATTGCAATGCATGTTTACCGTATGGATGTGTTCGTCTCTTCAAGACGAATCCATAGAGCATAAGAACATAAAAATCTGTTGAGTATCGAGTGAGATCTTAAGGATTTAGTGTGGACGGCTCTCGGGTGAGGACACTTGGGGACGATGAACGGATGCCGTCCATTTAATACACGCGCGGACGGACGGCTCAGATGGCGTCGGACCAGGAGACGGTACGAGAACCGCGGGGCCCGGGCCGCCGACTCGGATGGCGGCGTCGAATGGGAGCGCGCCACGCGGCATTTCGGAGTCTGCCGAGGTTGACGCGGCGTCGCGTGGATAAATAGAAAAATAGGGTATTTTCTATTTATTTAATTCCCGTAACTTTGAAAATTCATATCTTTGTGTAGGAAAATCATAAAAATAAAATAAAAATACCCTCTTGCTCAGTGAACAGAGGAGAATAATGTGGAAAAGAAATCATTTAATTTCATCAAGTATTTTATTTTTAATTAATTATTTACTCCCTGCATTGTTTTAATTCTCCATGCATGTATACAATTCACCATGACATGAGACCATAGGGCTTTTGAAGCCTCTGAACTCGGGAACATTCCCCGAATTTTCCAAGGTCGAGGCCATCTCTGTGAAAAGTTATTGATTTTTCAAATGCATGTTGTCTGTTTTAAGTATTTTAATTTCAAAAATTAGCATGTTGTGAAATAAATTCTAGGAAAATTTGGTGATGTTCCACATGACCAGAGGACCCTAGGAAAAATAGGATTTGAGTTAATTCACTTAGATTAACCCTAATTGGCTTAAACACCTAAAATAGGTTTCTAATTAATTAGAGTTAACCATAGATCAAATTGACTTGAAATCAATTCTCCACTGACCTTTAGGATCAGAGGAACTCACCATAAAAATTTGAGGTCAATTGGACTTGGTTAGCCCCACTAATTGGGTTGATTAAGCCACTTAGCCATTTTAAACTTTAAAAATTCATAACTTTCAAAATATCTTTCAAAAATTCACCAAATTGGTTTTGGAGTCTCTCTGATATCAGGGGAGTTCAGGAAAATTAAAATTTCGATTTTCTAAAAAAGTTGATTTTTAATATTATTTTAATATTTTTAATAATTAAAAAAATAATAAAAATCACAAAAATAATAAAATTCACCAAAATGTCATATTTTGAATTTTAATCACTTAGGAACAAGTCCCATATTTTTCCTAGGTCTATTTAGTGAGATGTTAATTTTAAAGCTCTAGGGTAATTTTAAAATTTAAAAAAAAAAATGTATTTTCTAGCATTTTCACCAAAATAATTATAATAAATCAAAGAAAAATCAGAAAATTGCAAAGTTTGGTTCTCTGGAATCCTTGACATCAGAGAGAATTTTAAAAAATTATAAAATTTATTTTTCAACATTTATTTTATTTTTAAATTAATTAATACTCCAGAACTTAAAATAATTCTAATAAATAAAATATAATTCAAAAAATTACAAAATTTGGTCCAAGTGGTCCTCTGGTCATTAGGAATGTCCCCTAATTTTCTTAAGGACAGAAACTTTCCCTTGGTCATGTTATTGAATTTTCCTTGAAAATCTCTATTTTCTACTAAAAATAATTATATAAATAAATTAAATGCAGAAAAATCACATTTTCTCCTCTCATGTCTTTATTGACATATGAGTGAAGTCTCATAAAAAATTTCAAGTTCATTTGAGTTCAACTTAGTGAGTTATGAAATTATTAGGCTTAAAGGGCAAAATGGTAATTAAAATTTTAACCCTTAATTAAAATTTTAGGTTTAATAAAAATTAACAAGTAAAATATTTGATCCTAATCTGATTTGGATGATTGAAATTAAATAATTAAAGGATAGAAATCCATTAAGCAATATAAAATGATTAAACCTTAATTAAATAATTAATTGAATTTGGAAGAATAATAAAATTTGGAATTATTAAAATAGGGATATTATTAGGAAGAGACTTATTCTTTAATTTAAAAATCCCTAAATTAATCATCTCTTAATTAAAATGATAACTCAAATTTAAAATATTAAAAGACTTAATCATTAAATTAAATTAAATCATTAAACTCTTTCAAAAAAATCTCAATTAAATTAAATTAAATCAAGATTAAAAGTTGCATTAAATTAAATTAAAATTAAGTTAAATCAAATAAACAAATTAAATTAAATTAAATGAATTAAATACATTAAATTAAATAAATAAATAAATAAAATTAAATTAAATTAAATAAATAAATTAAATTAAATTAAATTAAAATTAAATTAAATTAAATTAAGAAATTAAATTAAATCAAATCAAATTAAATTAAATAAATTAAATTAAAATAAATTAAATTAAATTAAATTAAGTTAAATTAAATAACCTCACTTAAGACACGAAGAAATAAATCTAAAATAACTTGAACACTATTCCAAACTTAAATCATTAATTTGAACTTAAATTTGAATCACAAATCATTAAATATCATTTTGCCCTTAGGAGCCTTAGTTATCATAACTCCTAAATAGAACATTAAAATGAAATGTTACTTCACTTATAGGACATTCAAATGTCCTAGTTCACCGAGCAAGTTAACAAAACTTGAAAACCTCTGGACGGTTGATTCATTTACACAATTAAATTCATTTGGACTTAAAACAATCCTAGAAATATTGAAAAGATGTTTAAGATTCTTCTTAAGCACTTCCTCAATATGATAGGATATTTACAAGAACAATTGAACTTAATTGTTCTTTGATGAAGAAAATCGTCTTCAAACCAAAAACACAGAGAACCTAGACATCATAGGAAACAACTAGTTATAGGATTAGGAACTTGGTAGAAAACCATAAACCTTTTCCCTTAGCTTTACCTAGGAACTTGCTTAAATATTCTAACCGTATTTTAAGTGCAGCTTGGAATGACGGGAAGACTCTCCGAGTACGCTTTTACTTTATTGCAATTTACTTTATTGCAATTTACTTACATGCACCGTACTTTACTTTTCTTGCATGATAAACAACGATTGCATGAAAACCGACACCTTTAGGACGTAAACCAAAACTCGAAACCCATAACTAAATTAAAAGACACTACAAGATAAAATTCACCTCCACAACATTTCAAAATATAAGACAACTCAAAATTTAATCACAAACAGAACACAAAACTACAACTACAACTAAATTAAAACGTCTCATTGAATGATCGGGAATACCTCGGATGATGTAACCCACGTGTTGCTAACGGGATTTCCCACGGTCTAAATGAAAGTGCGGAACTCATTTAGTTGAGTTTAGCAAATTCATCCGGACTAAGTGAATTCGATGAAAATAACGGTGTCGGGATGACGGAACCGTGGGATCTTAATCGGTTCGTTTAATCAACTTTAAGATCCGTTTTAATTAAAACATAAAAAACACTTGGAAATTAAGACTTCTCTAAACCGGAACACTTCTCTCACCTCCCGATTTATGATTTCTAAAACTAAACCTCCGCAACAACAAGGAGTTTGGAGCATGGTGAGCAACGACGGCCATCGTCGTCAAGCAAACCGAAATCTACATCAGCAAAATCATTCTTAGAATTAAATAACCAAGCCATAGGACTTCGAGGTAGTTTCGCTTAGTGCAACATAAATCCTCAATTCTTCGTTAGGCATTTGCATTGCAAATTAAGCCCTAACCGGTCTTAGGATTCCGAGGTAGTCGTCCGATACGACATAAACCCTCATATCTTCTAGTGCTATTTGTATGATTCTATCATATAAATATAAGCCCTAATTAACTAAAATCGGCAAGATTAAAACGAGTAAATAAACATTAGGACTTTCCTAAATTCAAGCCAAACAATAGGATAATCGGGAGATTACCGAAGTCCGCTTCGAATCCGTGATCTCTCCTACTTTTCTTCCTTTGAATTCCCAAAATAAAAATGTTCCAAATTTGATCCATTCCCTATTGAAATTCCAAAATTCAACCCCTCGAAAACTTAAACTTTGAAATTCTTGAGAGCGAATTATTGATTATTATCGAGAGTTTTCTTAGGTGATTCCCGTCACTTAAGATGTAATTAACTATAGGGGCTTGCCCTTATAGGGAACTTTAAGAACCTGAGTAATATAAACCCCGTTTAATAGTTTCATATTAAGCGTGGAATTTGTCGGCTTATAAAATTGGTTCGCAGACCAAACGGATATCACAAACCTTTCTAGTTTATTTAATCGAGCCCCATTATCAAGCAGTGTGTCTATTCTTCGGGATAGATACACGGTTTGTGGTGCGGCGCTCGTTTATATAAACTATTCGGGATGTGAGATCGGTTTGATTTCATATCTTCAAATTCTCAAATTCAAAATTATTTTTAAAATCAAATACTACTTTTCAAATTATTTATTTAAATTAAATTAAAATTCGCCGACAATTTTTGTAGGCGACTCCCTTTTCAAAATACAACACACAACCCTAAAAATATGCCGACAGGAGTTTCTTAGGACACGCTGGATTTTAGAGGCGATATATTAAAGATTTTTCTAAAATTACTAAACCTTTGTCCCAACTTTTAGAAAATGATAGAAAGTTTGATTTTAATGATGAATGCTTGAAAGCTTTGGAATTATTAAAAGAAAAGTTAATCACTGCACCTATAATTGTTTCACTCGACTGGGAGAAACCATTTGAACTGATGTGTGATGCTAGTGATTATATAATCGGAGTAGCATTGGGGCAAAGGTATGATAAAGTTTTCAAAGTTATTTACTATGCTAGTAAAACTCTTAATGAGGCTCAAATTAATTATACCACAACTGAAAGAGAATTATTAGATATAGTATTTGCTTTTGAAAATTTTAGACCTTATTTAATTGGAACTAAAAGTATTTTGCATACAGACCATTCATCTATCAAATATTTAATGCAAAAGAAGGATGCAAAACCTAGACTTATTAGATGGATACTTCTTCTGCAAGAATTTGATTTTATGATAGTTGATAGGAAGGGAACTGATAACCAAATAGCTGATCATTTGTCCAGAATAGAAAAAGAAAAATTATGTGAATTTGAAAAAGAAGTTATAGAAACTTTCCCTGATGAGCAACTTTATATTATTATGGAAAGAAATTTGCCTTGGTATGTTGATATTGTGAATTATAATATAAACGATATTGTACCATCTGATTTGACAAGGAAACAACTCAAAAAGTTTAAATATGATGCAAAATTCTACTTTTGGGATGAGCCTTATCTATATAAACAGTGTAAGGATCTGATTATTAGGAAATGTGTGCCACAAGAAGAAACAAATTTGATTATTCAACAATGTCATTATTCTTAATTTGGAGGTCATTTTGGTGTTGATAAAACTAATTTTAAAATCTTACAATATGGATTTTATTAGCCTACTCTATTTAGAGAGTTTATAGATATATCAAATCATGTGATCGATGTCAGAGAGTAGATAATATATCTAGAAGAATTGAAATGGCTCTAAATTATAATTTGGAAGTTGAAATTTTTGATGCATAGGGATTAGATTTTATGGGACCATTTACTCCTTCATTTGGAAATATATATATTGGTCACTGTTGATTATGTCTCGAAATGGATTGAAGCTATTGCTTTACTAAGATGTGATGCTCAGAGTGTTTCAAAATTTTTAAAGAAAAATATATTTACAAGATATGGAATGCCGAAGTGATCATAACTGATGGTGGATCTCATTTCAGGAATAATCAAATTAAGAGATTAATTGAAAAATATAATATTATTCATAGAATCTCTACTGCTTGTCATCCCCAGACTAATGATTTAGCAGAAGTATCTAATCGTGAAATTAAAAGAATCTTGGAGAAAACTGTGGATACTCATAAATTAGATTGGTCTACTCGATTAGATACTGCTTTATGGGCTTATAGAATTGCTTTTAAAACCCCTATAAGAATGTCTCCTTATAGGCTAGTGTTTGGTAAGACTTGCCATTTACCAGTTGAATTGGAGCATAAAGCATATTGGGCGACAAAAGAGTTAAATTTTAATTTGAAAAATGCTGGAGAGAAAAGATTTATCCAATTAAATGAATTGGAAGAGATTAGAAATGCATCTTATCACAATGATAGGATTTATAAAGAGAAAAGGAAGTTATGGCATGATTGGAAGATATTTAAAGAGAACTTGGAAATTGGACAAAAAGTTTTATTATACAACACAAGATTGAAGTTATTTTCTGGAAAGCTCAAGTCTAAATGGTTAGGACCTTTTATAGTTGTAAAAGTTCATTCTTTTAGAGCTGTTGATATTCAAGATCCTAATACTGGAAAGATTTTCAAGTTTAATGGGTATCGATTAAAGCCTCACTTTGACGGGTTTCAACCTGATTTCAAAGAGGTTTTAATGCTAAGTCATCTCGATTAACTAAATGGTTTGTCGGGCTGACGACGTTAAACCAAGCGCTTTATGGGAGGTAACCCATATGTATCTTTGTGGTGCGTTTGCTTGTTTGTTGTAGTTGTGCTTTTTAGATAGTTGTTTCCTAATTCTAATTACTCCTAATACTTAAAAAAATTGATAAATGATGGATCAAATCGAGATATTAGAACATTTTGGATCAAACGAAGTTCGGTGTAGTTTCTGACCACTGGCGCCACCGGAGCCAGAATGGGCGCCACCGGCGCCCTATCATTTATACCCAACTGAACTTGACTATTAGAGCGTCGCCGGCGCCCTATCAAGCGCCGCCGCAGGCGCCCAAAATCTGCCTAAAGGTTTTTAAGTTTCAAAATGCGAGTTTTTGCGATTTTTGGAGGGATTTTCGTCCTTAAAACTCCCCAAACTCCATTTTTGACTTCTAAACTTCAGAAACATTAAAACCATCAATACCCATTCGGTTCCTATGGATTCCTATGCCATTGAAACCTTTCGATCTCGCGTTTTCAATAGGAGGAAGTTCATCAGTTTTGAAGCCTAGCGTTTGTTCAACAAAGTGATGGTTGAAAGTTGAATTATCAAGGAACGGGGCTTCATTATTTGAGGTATGGACAATCCTTTAACTAGAACTGAAGAAATTATTAAGGAGAGACGTCGGGAAGTCCTTTGTTTCACTACCGCCACCGTTGTTGTTCCCGTTGTGAAAGAATTCTATGCAAATCTTCACGGGATCAACCAAGGGTTTGTGTTCGTGCGTGGTAGATTCATGCAATTCACTCCTGCAAGAATCAAAGATCTCTTCATGATTGAAAATGTTCCTATTTTCCACTATTCAAATTTCAATGCCACTCGAGATAATATGAACGACGTGTATCGGTATCTAATGGATTAGAGTGAGGAATGGGAAATCAGAGAGAATGGATATATAAGTTTCCCATCCGCATCTCTCCATCCAGTATCAAAGCAGTGGCACTACTTCATTTTGGCAAAATTTCTTCCTACATTGAAGATAAGTAAGGTGACAAAGGAAAGCGCTATTTTGAATTTCTGCATTCAAACTGGAAGGCCGGTTGACATTGGCAATCTTATTGAGAAATTAGTACTTGGATTAATTGTGCATGGATCATAATATGGGCTTGGACACCCATCCACCATATTCCTGTTATGTAGTCAGTCACAGGTACCATATGAAAATTAGGAAAAGCTTATTCTTCCATTGAGACCTATTTATCCAACCAATCTATACGACTACCAGACAATTGGAGATGAGGATGATATGAATCTACTTACTGATCAACCGACGGAGACTTCTCAACCAATTCAACCCAACTTTCCTGATGGTTCCAAAATTATATTGTAGAGGATTAAGCGATTGGAGAAAGAGGTACGAAATAATATGAATGCAATCAACAACATTTGTGATTTGTTCGATCATCTAGATTGGAGAATGAAGAGAAATTCAATCATACTGGTCGAATTGAGATGGGATTGATCAATCTGATGAAGAAGAACACGATGATTGATGAAGAATCATCAGACGAATTTCCATTTCGTCCATTCTATAACTTGTTTGTGCATCAGCAATCAATTGGAGACATTAGAGGAGATGAGAGTTCTAATACTGATCTGGAGTAATTTGGATGGATTCTATTATTATGTTGTGTGTTTGATTTTCTATGCTTAGTTATGTTTAGTTTGAGTAGTACTTGCTTTACAATTTGAACTTGGATTGGGATGTGTTTACTTTTAGTGTGTGCTTAGATATTAGTGTTTGCCTATCGTAGAGTACTTGCTGCACTGAATATCTATGAATTGTTGGTTTGAATGAACTTATTTAGTGTGTTTGATGTAACTTGGATTTTATATATATGAGATTGTTGTGTATTGTTTGTGTATTGAAATGTGTTAATTATTGCTTATGGGATGATGTAAAAGCCTATTAAAGTGATAAACATCATTGTGGATGTCGAAACAATCAAAATTACGAAAAAATTTTCGGACACAGAAAATATTTTGGACTGGCGCCGCCGACGCCCAAATCCAGAGAGTTTGGCTAAATTATTTAAATAGAGCGCCGCAGGCGCCCAAACCCAGAAATTGGCTTTAAACCCTCAATTTCATGATTTTTGCCCTGGGACCCGCAAAATTTTCCATTTTCCTTCATCTTCTACCTCCATTTTCGTGACTTTAAAGGTCTAGGGCTTGCTAGATCTTGGATTTAAGGAGATTTCAAGGCTATTCGACACCGGATTTACACTTCTCTTGGTAAGAGGTTCACTTTAAGTTAAATTTTTTTGGATTTTCACCATGGAAATTTCTCACATTGCTTATGGTGGAATTTTTGGAGATTTAAAGAAATGTTGAGATTTCAATTATGAAATTTGCTCTTACGTGTTTAGAATAGTGTTTGGAGTTGATACATTGTGAATTTTGGATTTATTGGAATATTTTTGCAAATTTTAAAAATTCACATGGCTCCAAGAGAAAAGAAGAAATTGGATTTTGATGAGGAGAGATTCGTCAACGTCAAGCCCAATTTCATTATAACTCTATCCTTCACAACAAGAAGTGTATTCAGGATCGAGCTTTTGATAGTTCTGACAGAACTGTAGAACAGTTAATTGCTGAGCGAAACTGGGAAAGATTTTGTTATTTTACTGCGAATGCTGTTATGGGTGTTGTTCGAGAATTCTACTCGAAATTACGCTGGACTGAGACTGAGTATGTGCTTATTAGAGGAAAGATGGTTGAGTTTACTCCTCAATGCATCAATGCTTTTTATTAGACTCGGGAACCGTTCGTATGTGAATACGAAAACTTTGACACTTGAAGGTAGAATATGAGAGAATTTATTGCTTTTCTGACTGACGGGCGAGGGGAGTGGAAAGTAAGTTAAAAAAAGTTGATAAATTTCCCCGCCTCCGCATTGAATGTTGCTTCAAAGGTATGGCATTATTTAATTTCTACAAGGTTATTACCATCTTATCACCACAGTGAAGTTACTAGAGATAGAGCGATTCTGAACTACTGCATACAAAAATGAAAAAGATTGATATTGGATCCATTATTTACAAGAATATTCAGACGATTGCTAAAGGTGAAACGACTGGAGGATTAGGACATCCTGCTTTAGTTCATGCCCTCTGTGTTCAGTCTGGAGTTGTGTTCAATAGTTTGAGGAAGTGGCTATATCATTGAGACCTATCACAAAGAATATTATTCGTACTTATGAGTCTCACGTAGGAGCCAGAGTTGAGCGTAGAAGTACTGATATTCCTACTACGAGTTATGATGTTCCATCTACTTCTGTGCCGCCAACTTTATCTGATATCATGGAGCAGCTGCGATTACAGAGTGCTAGTATGGATAGACTCCATGGTCGAATGGATGTATTTGAGGCGAGAAGTGATGTAAATGAAGATTATCTGCAGAGGAGAGTGGAGTTTGATATTGCTTATTATGTTGCTCAGGTTAGATTTGTGAGGGGGAGTCCGATGTAATATTTCCTACTTGCCCCAGCTATACACCATATAGATCTGACCTTGCTGATGACCCTGCTGATGACCCTGCTGCTGATCCTGGTGATGGAGACTGGTAGATAGTTTGTTTGTTCGTTATTTCTGTTAATCTTGTTGTGATGTGTTCTACTGATGTGATGTAGTGGACATTTACTTTTCATGTGATGTGTACCCCTGTTGAGTTGTACTGTGTGATGTTGTGTTATTTAATTTCCATGTTGAACTGTTGTGTTGTACTAAAACATTAAAAACTGTTGGTTTTACTGTTAGTAGTGTTATTGTTTGTTTCCTGTTGTAGTGTTCTATTGGATTTTTAGATGTTTACTATCAATTTCTCTTTACCCATGCAAATATTTAAAAATTGTTATATCACTGCTACTTGATTAATACCAGATAACTATTGAAGATTTCAAGATCCCAGCATAGAAAGGTTAGTTTTCTTTTGCTCTCAACTGTTTCAAATTTATGGAAAAATTTAAGTTTGGGGGAGGGTAGAGAAATACTAAACTTTTATTTGTTCTCAACTGTTATATTTTCAAAAAGTTATTAGCATAACTTCAGGCAGTTAAACCTCATTGTAAGATAACTAAAACTTTTTATTTCAGTTGAATATTATGGAAGGATAAGATGAAAATTTTTGGTAATAAAAGTTGATTTTATAGAAGTAAGATATTTGGTATGAAAGGATTTGATTATAGTTAACTATTTAAAGTAAAGAAAACTGTATTTTTGAAATGTTAAAGGACTTAAAGTGTTGTGTGTTAAGAAGAGATTGTAACATTATGAAAAATAATAAAGCATGTACCTAACTATAAAGTAAGGAGGTGACTTAAGTTTGAACTTTAGAAAGAGGAGAGTGAAGTTCAAAATCATTAAAGGCCATCTGGATATAGTAATCCTCAGAAAAAAAAAGAAAGAGAAAAAAAAGAAAAGATGGATTGAAAAACAATCCCAAAAAGAAAAAGAAAAAGAAAAGAAAAAAGAAAGAAAATATTTATGAGGAGAAGCTTGAGGAGGTGCCTAATCAAAAATTGGCTTCACTTGAATCACCCTAAAGAAAAAAATTGATTTCACTTCTGAATTTATATTTAAAGTACTAGCCTACATTCTAGTAAATTTTGCACGAACTCCTTTCTCACATAATCTTTTAAGGCACTCTTAATGTGACAAATTATGGTTCATCTTGAAATAAATAGAAGACTAGAACTCTTAGACTTGATTACTGAATATTCTTATGCCTGTAATTTTGACTTAAGTTACTAAACTTTTTTCTAAAAATCTAACCACTATACTCTTCTGAATGAAAATTTTATTGTCTTGCAATTGAAAAGTTCATTGCCTAGAGTTATTTTTTATGTAGTAAAAGGATTACTTGAGGACAAGTAATAGTTTAGGTTTGGGGGATTTTGATGCACCAAAAATATATATATGGTTTATGTTATCTAATTTTACTTATTTTTGGTGATATTGCACTTTAAAGAAAGGTATTTTTCATGATTTGTTGTAGGTATGATGATTTTAGGTGATTGGAGCGAAAAGAATAAAAAAGGAGAGCAAAAAGGAGCAAAATGATGGAAAATGTATTCTGGCGCCTCTGGCGCTAGAATAGGCACCTCTGGCGCTAGAATGGGTACCGCCGGCGCCCAAATCCAGAGAGCTCAGAAAATATTATGGACGATAGAGCGCCGCCGGCACCCAAGTTAGGTGGAATTCAAATTTTGAGAGTTTTGGCAAAATTTTGAAGGGATGCCTATGGAAACTCTTGGGATTTCGCCCCTAACTCTTAAATAACTAAATTTGGATGAGGGAAGTGAGTTCTAAGGGAGTTCTAGAGAGTTTTAGAGTGTGCTCCCTTGCATTCCATTACTTTCTCTTAGTTTTTAGTGTTAGGGTTTAGTGTAGAAGAGAGGGATTCCTCTCTAAGGAGTGAAGGAGAAGGAGTAAAGTGAGAGATTACTTCTTCCTTTTCATTCTAAAGAGAGAATCAAGTGTTGTAAAGAAGAGAAGAGGATTCAAAGGAACTTTAAGGAGTTTGCATTGGGGAAGAGAAAGAGATGAGTTATATTTCCTTTTGTGGTTTGTATGACTTTTCTTTTATATATAAAATCCATGTTTTATTATATCTTCTCCATGAATTCTGAGTAGTCTTGTTTCTTCTTTCTTAGAGATGTGATGAAGAAATTGTGATGGTTTTTCATTTAGAACTTAATTTACTTTTGATCTAGCCAACCGAAATGTTAAAATATGTTGTTGAACATTAAGTTTGAAAGGATTTAATGTCCTACAACAATAATGAAAGATCCATTCAATTTCCATGGATGAATTGCGTAGGTCATGGGAATTGCGAGCAAATAAATAAGGAAATTTTTTATGAAGGACTTCAATGTGGAGATTTCAGGGTGACAGGCTGAAATCCCCAGATTGGTTCTAAGATTAGTAACTAATATCAATGGCTAGCCTTCGGGTGAAGGGTGAGTGGGAGCTCCGAAGTGAGAGCCGATATCCTCCCAGCCGAGCCCTAGAATTAGTAACTAAACTTAGAATGTGTCAATGTTCTTTTCTTATTTAGAGGAGGGGGTACTCTTCTAAAGGTAAAGAATCATCTATGCTCCTATTTGGCACAATAAGTTAGATAATTAATCCATATCAATCCACACATAATATTCTCATTAAAAGAAGAAAGATACTTTTCTCATATATCAAAAACCTTTCAAATACTTAGTTTAGTGTGTCTGTTAGTTAATTATGTTTTCAAAGTTATTAGAAGTAATAGTAGTTTAATTGGTTGTTACTGCTTTCTGCATAGTAGTAGTACTGTTAGAAGAAAGTTTTAGTGCTTTATTCTAACTTGTTAAAACTTTCACTTTGCTTCAACTTAAAATCTCCTTGTGGGATCGATAACCAGGACTTCACTAGAGCCCTGTATTACTTGATACGATACGTATACTTGCTTTGAATGCTTGGACTTTACAAAATCATTATAAATATATAAATTTGAAGTTAACAAAATCTTGCATTTAAAAATATAGAAGTAAAGTCTGGTTGCATCAAGTTTTTGGCGCCGTTGCCGGGGAATTATATCTCCTAGTAGTGGTGCCGAATTCGTGAATTCAAACCAATTGTATCAGTCGACTGACATTTTTCCATAATTCTTCAAAGCATTGCGATTGATCCTTTGACCATTACTTAGGTAAGACACCTCGTTGCATCAAATTTTGAACACAAGGAGAAAACCATTCAAAATGCAATTCCATTAATTCGGAAGAAGCAACATCTTCAAATTTTACATCACTTTCAGTATTGGAAGAAGAAGCACTACGGTAGAACTTGATCGGCTTAACACCTCCACCATGTACCTCCTTGACCACCATACCCTCAACCTTGCTAGGATAGATCGGGGTCAGGGTCATAGTATGTACACAGTGATTTTTCTTCTCATACATTGATTTGTATTCTTCGTTCTTTTCGTCTTCGAGAGAGATCTTAAATTGGGGTTTCTTTTGATTTATTATTGTTTTTTCCTTCTTGATTCCTTCTTCTTCGGAGTTGTTCTCCCAATCAAAATTAATTATTTGATTCTTCTGTTCAACAGTTCCACCGTTTCTTCCTCGCCCTCATCCCTGGCCTCGACCTCGGGTGCGAGTTCTGGAGAAACCTTCACCATCTCGCCGTAAGGGAGTGGTGAGTAACTGTTGAACTAGAATTTCAGGTTCTTTGTTGCCTTAAGTTTCTTTTACTTCGTTTGGTGTAGCATTTCTGGAGAAGATAGTTTTCTTTGGAGAAGCATAGTAGGCAGCGTTTTCATGGATTCCAATTTCGTGCATGGAGAACGTTTGCAAGTCACCTTTGATACACTATTCTTCTCCTCCCTTATAATACTTTATGCACTGGTCCAGATATGACAGTACCATCCAGTTTTCATGCATCCAAGGTCGACCCAGTAGAGCGTTGAATGATGTCTCAGAATCAATTATATGGAACTTTGTGGTTATCCTTGCCAAATCACCGATCTTCATTGATAGTGTTATTGATCCAAGGGCTCTTTCTCCTTTCTGATTGAAACCTCTTTGTAACATTTTGTCAGCTTGAAGCTCACGGGCATCAATTTCTATGTATGCTAACATCCGAAGATTCATTATATTAATCGATGCTCCCGGATCAACTAACACCCTGGAGAGCGTGAACTTTCTGATAGTGACTGAATGTACAAAGGTCAGTTGTGATTAGCTGTTCCAAGCAGTAAATCATTGTCCGTGAAAGTAACATCATACTATCCTTTTAATGAGCGAACCTCATCTAAGGGATTACCGGCCATCTGAGCAAAGCAAATCTCTGGATCAAGTAAGGCCTTGATTAGAGTTTTCCTCATCTCCCTTGACAGGATTAGGGCATCGTACATGCTTAGTCTGGCTGGTAGCTTCCTTAGATGGGCTAGCACGTTATAATCCACTTAATTACTAGGCCCTTCAGCCTCTTCCCGAATGGGCAATTCTTCCGCCGGGGTTCGTTCTTCCTGAATAACCACCTTCTTTCCTTTATCTTTTGGTCTCATTCTCGGGAGTAGGACTTTTTCACTTCTCAAATTGACTTCTGTTATTTCTTCTGAATCTGGTACTGAATTTATCGGTGTCTCTTCTTGAATCGGAATAACTAGCTCTTTTGTAGCTGCTTTAGAATCTGATAACTCCAATTCTATAGTAATCGAAGCTCCTTGGAATTCATAAATTAACTCATCGCTTCCTAGGCTTTCATCGCCACTCTTGTGGACATCTTCTCCTTCGTCGCCGTCGTTATGGTTTTGTATGATTTGAGAATCGTTATTCATATCGAAATTGAGATCCGAGTTAGGTTGGTTATTGTTAGTTACGTAATCGTTAAAAATAGTCAAAACGTAGCCAACATCATAACTCTTATCATTATAAGATCCCGCTGGGGTGAGCAAATAATCATACAGAGTCAGAGGTCTGAGGGATTTCTCCCCTGAATCAGAAACAACCATCCTAGGAAAAGCAGCCCCTATTCTACCCTTCGGAGTCTCAGTCTTCTCTTCTTCTACGATCTCCTCGTCCTTCTGGGGTGGTTCTTCGATTGCAATTGATAGTGCCGGCTTAGTGAGTTTCAAACTTTGAATTGAAGCACGCACCGAAGTGGTTTGGATGTGATCCAAAATTCTCTTCGAAGACTTCGTCCAAACAGTAATCCATCCATCTTTGGTTGTGTACGGGTCTATCGGAACAATAGGATCCGTTGAAATAGCATTAACGGAACCTATTTTTTTGGGCTCTTTCATGTATTCTTTCAGGATCGTTATGTTCCCTCGACTGAGATTATACTCGAGCCAGCTCTTGAAGGTGAAGAAGCCTTCTATCTTGTGTCCGAGCATCCTATGGTAAGGGTAATAATTAGGATGATCTTTCTTGTCGGCCTCCTCTGGCCTCCTGGGCTCTGGCAAATGAAAGTCGGGCGTCTTAATCAAACTGCGGAACATTTTGACCACTGCTTCAGTCTTGAAGGGGTATTCCTTATTCAAAAGCTCGTTCAGGCCATGTGTTGGGTGAGGCAGTGGTTGATCATGCTGCTGCGGCGATGATAGCTCGGTCGAGGCTGTTGATAACTCTGATGATGATGTTGATAGTTCCGTTGCGGTGGCTGATAACTGGGTTTTGGCTGCTCTAACTGTATCTGTACTGGCTGTATCTTCACTGGTTGTTTACCCTTATCCACTGTCACAACGATTCCAGATTTCTTCTCAAATGCCTTCATTGGCTTCTACTTCTCAGCTTTATCGACGCAACTCAATTGCTTTGCCTCCTCTTGCAAGCTCCCGACCTTGCTAAGCAACTTCTCGAAAGTCTTGATTGTGAATCCTTTTAGGAGAAGTTATATCGGGCTGTGGATGCTTTTAAGCAAGATACCGTCTGCATGCTACTCTTGAAGTTGTGGTTCACACTTCATGCTTAGATTCCTCCACCAAAGGATGTAGTCCACCAAGGTTTCGTTCGGTTTCTGTTGCTTGACCACAAGATCTCCTATAGTGATGTGGTGCTGAGCCCCAGCAAACCATTTAATGAAAAGGTTTTCCAATTCTGAGAATGTCGTGACTGAACCATTTATCAATTCTGCATACCAATCAAAGGTGAACCCTGACAGGCTGCTGACGAACTGGTGAAATAGCAAAGCATTGCTACCCCCCGCATTACAGCAACTCGCATGGAAGTGTGCAACATGCTGTCGGGGGTTTCCCGTTCTGTCGAAATTCTTAAACAGAGGTGGTACGAAACCCTTTGGGTACTGAACTGCATCAAATTCCTTAGGGTAAGGTCTACCCGTTTGAATAGATGCTCCACTCTTGGACTGGGCTAAGGCTTCTCTCATCTGCTGTTCCACCATGTTTTTAATGTCCTTTTCAGGTATCATACCTTGAGTTGAATCTTTCTTCGGTTACTCATCTCCATTTACTGATGTAACTTCCTTTCCTCCATCAGCAATGTGAATGACTTCCGGGGGCGTTTCCTTTTGGGGTTGAGGTTAACTTTGAAGCGTGGCTAGGGCAGTCGCCATCTCCTCCATCTTCTTTTCCATCCGATAAATTGTATCATCCTTTTCCCGCAGACGTAGTCTCAGTACCTCTAGATCATCTCCCTCTACAGTTGTTGGAGCTCCTAGCAAAGCTGATGATGCTCGAGTCTCGACAATGTTAATTTCAGCAAAATCCTCGTCCATGAGTGTTGACAAGTCTTCTTCATTCTCTGATCTTTATTTCCACTCTTTGGCCAACTGCTGAATGTCTGACCTTAACTTTTCTAAAGTAACCTTGAGTGACTTTCCTTTGACGGTCCTATGACCGGTAGATTGTAGTCAATAAACCTTGTCTTTTGAAGTTGTTTATGAGACGGCAACACTCCTTCTGGCTCTGGACATGGCATCGGAACTTCTCATTTCTGGCTGCTCTGCCGGTATTGGCTCTGTGAACCATCCTTTTTGGAATTGGGTGCCTAGAACTGGATGGCTCATCAGCGGTAATTTGAAATGTGGTGTGCCTACTAAGTTGTGGGCTAGATACTACGGCAGGTAACTTCTTGCTACTTAGTTTCCTCTTCTTTGTAAAAAATTCCTTTTGAACGGTGGGGGGAAATATCCTCGGTCCCAGACGTGCCTTGGCGGGTATTCTTCCCATTCTTCTCAGAATCTCGGACACAGAATAATTATCCTTTACTGCCAACTTCTCAATTTTCATCCGTAATCGAGAAAGGGGCGTACTTCTTGTCTTCTGTTATTTACGATCATAATATGCTGGTCGGGGTAACGCGGCAGCGATCCACTGATCATTTTCTTCCTCAAGAGTGGCAGAAAGTAGGTAAAATCTGTTTCCTTCCAACATGGGTGAAAGCTCTGGTAGTTCTTCTTCCTCTTCCGGGATTTCTTCAGGAATGGTAACTTCAGCAGCTCTGGTCTTCCTGATTTTAGAAATCTTTCTGTTCTTATTCCTTCTTTGTGTCTGTGTTAAGGGTGCAAATCTCAAACTGGACCCTATCTTAAAAATAGATGGCATTGCAGCAAAAGTCGAACCCTCAACGGTAACAGGCTCATCACTCATCTGGACTTCCTTCCCTTTCCATTTGGCTGCGGCAGGTGCAATGATGACCAGACCTATGGAGGTAGAGACAACAGTTCTGAGAGTGGCTGCTAGTCTCCCAAGAACAGCGGTGTGTTCCTTAACTGGGGCCCTCTACAGGGGAGGAAACTCTTGGGTCGACTTCAGATTGAACTCAATTATAGGTTCAATTGTTTCCAGTACTTTGGCCATTAATGCAAAGAGGGTAACATCTGTGAACTTGATGTCCGTGTTATCGAATCCTTGTCCGAAGTGAATAATTACATCATTGGGCAGTTCATTCTTGCTGACTGCCAAGTCCAATCCGTTGGTGAAGGAGAAAATCAGCTTCGGTGCCGACATCTTCTACAGGGCAGATTCTGAAAGTCAGTTCCATACTATGCTTCCTTCTGTCATAAAATCCTTAGGACGAAAAAGAAAAACAGAGTCCGAACACATTCTTATCCATTCTCTTAGTTTTGTTTACAAAGTATTTCAAATTTCATTTTATTTGTTCGCTTAGTTTGTAATTTAGAAGGTTCGTTTGTTCATAGTTAAAAAAGGTTTGTCAGAAATGAAATAATTAAAGGAGGAAGAGTTAGAAAAGGTAAAGGACCCAATCCAGCAACAGAAAGGGAGAGAAAACCTCATAAGAGTCTTATCTCGATGAAACGCTCCTAGGCTAACACCTATTGAGGGTCCACCCCACCTCAAAGAGGCAAAAGGATTATGGAACCTCTCTATTTAGGGATGTCTAAATAGTGGATCCAAAATCCAAAAGAGTTTATTGTACCCGTTCAAGCTAGAAATGAACATGGTATGTCAATGGAAAGAATGGTAGTTTGATCCATTAGGAATATAAACTCACTACCGATTTATGAAAGCAAAACCATCTGATCAAAGAGGAGACAGGAACTAATCCCCAGCGGAGTCGCCGGAAAAGTTGTCGGCGTATTTTTAGGTTGAGTGTTTAATATATATATATATATATATATATATATATATATATATATATATATATATATATATATATATATATATATATATATATATAAAATTTGGAAAATAACATTTTGATCTTTGAAAGTAGTTTTAAGTTTTTAAAAATTTTAAAGTATGAAGTCAAACTGATCTCACACCTCGAAAAGTTTATATAAACGAGCACCACATTACATACCGTGTATCTATCCCGAAGAATAAACATACTGCTTCATAATGGGGCTCGATTAAATAAACTAATAGGTTTGTGACATCCATTTGGTCTACAAAATAATTTTATAAGCCGACAAATTTCCCCTAATTAATACAAAGGAATTAAGCAAGGTTTATATTACCCGGGTTCTTAAAGTTCTCTATAAGGGCAAGCCCCTATAGTTAATTACGTCTTAAGTGACAGGAATCACTTAAGAAAACTCTCGATTAAGATCAGTGGTTTTGCTTTCAAGATTTTCAAAGGATTGAATTTTGGAAATTTCAAGAGGGAATAGATCAAATTTGGAACAGTTATTTTAAGAGTCAAAAGGAAGAGAAGTAGGAGAAGTTAAGGATCCAAGAGGAATCTTAGCAACTTCCCAAACTATCCTATTGTTTGGCTTCAATTTGAGAGATTTATTTAATGTTTCAATCCTGACAATTTTAGTTAATTAGGACTTATATTCGTATGACATAATCATACAAATAGCCTAAAAAATGTGAGGGTTTATATCGTACCAAACGACAACCTCGGGTTCTATGATGAGTTAGGACTTTAATTGCATAATATGATTATGCAAATGCCTAAAGAAAAGTTGAGGATTTATGTTGCACTAGGCAAACCACCTTGAAATCCTATGGCTTGGTTATTTAATTACTAAGGAAAGGTTAAGCTGGTGAAGACTCGTTTTACTGATGACGATGGTCGTGCTGCCCACCATGCTAGCTCCAAGCTCCTCGTTGTTGCAGGAGGCTTAATTTTAGAAAGTGGCAACCAAGAGATGAGAGAAGTGTTTTGGTTTAGAGAGGTTGAAAAACATTTAGATGGCTTAAAATTTTAATTAAAACAAATCTTAAAGTTGATTAAGCAGAACCGATTAAGATCCCACGTTCTGTCATCCCGACACTGCTTTTTTCATCTGATTCACTTAGACCAAATGAATTTACTAAACTCAACTGAATGAGTTCCACACTTTCATTTAGACCGTGGGAAATCTCGTTAGCAACACGCGGGTTACATCATTTGAGGGATTCCCGATCATCCAACGAGACGTTTTAATTTAGTTGTAATTATAGTTTTTTTTGTTGTTTTGTTTGTGATTAAATTTTAAGTTGTTTTATATTTTGAATGTTGTGGCGGTGAATTTTTTTATCTTTTCGTGATTTTTAATTTTGTTTTGGTTCAGTTTTACGGCTATCCTAAAGGTTCCAGTTTTCATGCAGGGTGACATTGTTGTTTAACATGCAAGGTTGCAATAAGAAGAAGGTACATCGCAATTAAATAAATTGCTATAAAATAAAAGTGTACCTGGCGAGTCTTCTCATCATTTCCAATTGCACTTGAAACACATGTTAGAGCATTTATATTTTTAAAAGAAAACACCTAGGTAAAGCTAAGGGAAGCCTCTGGTTGTCTACTAAGGTCCTAATCCGATCACTAGTCAAGTCCTTAGGCGTGTTTATGGATGATTTTCTTCATCAAAGAACAATGAAGTTCAATGTTCTTCTAATACATCCCATTAGGTTGGAAAGTGCTTAGGACGAGTCCTGAACATCTTTTCAACACTGTTGGGATTATTCTGAGTCCAAATGAATTTCATCGTATGGATGGATTGATCATCCGAGAATTTAGTTAAGTTTTGATTCTTGCTCAGTGAACTAGGATGTTTGATTATCCTATGAGTAAAGTGACATTTCATTTGATGCTTCATTTAAGAATTGTAAGAGTGATAGCCTTTAGGGGCAAATGAGCTCATTAGAGGGTTCAACCATTCTTGGTTACAGTTGCATTGATGATTTAAGAGTGGTTTAATTATGAATTTTCAAATTGATTTTTGAAATGTTTTAAATCATCTACGTTGGAAAAGTATTTTTGAGTTATTTGATTCAATTGAGTTTTAATGATTTAAGTTTGTTATAACTTAATCATAATATTTTGAATTAAATTTTTCTTTAATTGGTTTAATTTTAATGACATGATTATGAATTGTTTTAAATTGACCTTGATATTTCAATTTTGTTTAAGTCTTAATTTTGGGTGATTTCAAATTGGTTTTAACATCTTAAGTTACTTTAATTTGATTTTTAAATCATCTTTTCTGAACTTAAGTATTTTAAGCTTTTAATTTTAATTATAAAATTTCAAGATTATTCCTTTTATTCCAAACATTATTTGTTATGACTTCATTAGTAGAGATTAAGTGATGTTTGATTAATTCATTGATTAGGGATTAAATTTCAAGTATTAGAATCTTCCTGGGTGACATTAGAGGAGAAAATGTGATTTTTTCTATTTTTAATTTAATTTATATATTTATTTCAATGAAAAATAGGGGTTTCCAATGAAAATTCAACGACATGACTAAGGTAAAGTTTCTATCCTTGGGAAAATTAGGGGAGGATCCTACTAACCAGAGGACCACTTGGACCAATTTTGGTGATTTTTTTGAATTATATTTTATTTATTATAATTATTTTTGAGTTTTGAGATATTAATTAATTATAAAATAAAATTGAGATAAAAAATTAGGTTTTATATTTTTCTTAAATCTCTCTAATCCCAAGGAACTCAAAGAAACAAACTTTGTATTTTTATAATTTTTATTTGAGTTTTTAGAATTATTTTAGTGAAAGGGTTGGAAAATCCATTTTTTAATTTTAAAAATTACCCTAAGCCTCTAAAATTTAATATCTTTACTTAGATACTTGGGAAAAATGTTTGGTTGGTTCCTAAGTGATTAGGGGACCAAATGTGATATTTTTATAAATTTTAATATTTTTATGATTTTTATAATTTTTTAATTATTAAAATATTCAAAAATAGGTGAAAATGAAGTTTTTAGAAAAATTCCAATTTTAATTTTCTTAGGTTCCTCTGATATCAGAGAGGCTTCAAAACCAATTTGGTGATTTTTTGAAAAGTATTTTGAGTTTTATGAAATTTTTAATTCTAAAAATGGCCATGTAACTTGAATAATCCATTTAGTGGGTTAAATCTTTTCTAATTAGCTTGAAATTTTTATGTGGGATTCCCCCGACTCTAAAGATTAGTAAAGAATTGATTTCATGTATTTTTGAGTGTGGTTGTTTCAAATTAATTTAATTTCAGTTTTGAGGTTTTAGCCAAATTAGGGTTTGTTTCAATGAATTAAGCCAAGTTACAATTTTCCTAAGGTCCTCTGGTTTATTAATACTTCTCCTAATTTTTCTAGTTTTTAAGATCAACATGCTAATTTTTATAATTAAATTTGCACTAAATGACTCTAAACTTAGAAAATAGATAACTTGCCATAGAGATAGCCTCTGGCCTTAAAAAAATTCAAGGAATGTTCCCAAGATCAGAAGCTACAAAAGCCCTATGGTCTCATGCCATGGTGAATTATTCATGTTAATGGAGAATTAGAACATTCAGAATAATATTAAGTTAATTAAAAACAGACTTAACAAAATAACTTAATTCTTTTTCCACATTGTTCTCCTCTGTTCACTGAGCAAGAAGGTATTTTTAGTTTATTTTTAGGATTTTTCTATGCAAAGTTATGCATTTTCAAAGTTTCAGGCATTTAATTAATTCAAAAAAAGACAATTTTTCTACTATCTGACGCGACGCCACCTAATCCTAGGCAGATCCGAAACTCCACGCAGTGTGCTTCTATTCTATGCCGCCATCTGAGTCAGTGTGCACTTTCCGTTCCGCAGTTCCATTCGACTCCATCTCCACCGTCCGTTCGATACACGCGTGATCGAACGGTCTCTGGTCATCATCCCCGTTTGGTTTAACCCGAGAGCCGTCCACCCTAAAACCTTAAAATCTCGCTTGAGACTCAACCAAATCAAGTGTGGTTGGTCTCTATCGATGCGTCTAGCCTAGACGAACACTTCTATACGGCTAACATGCATTAAAATTGCACAGAACAAAATGGAGAATCGTTAGAAGCTCGGGAGGGAGAAGAGGTCAATACCTTTGCTCTGAGAAGTGAAGCTTCAATCAGAGATGCTTGGCACATTTGTTGGGTCCCAGGAGCCTACGGATGAAGCGTTGAGCATTGGTGAAATGTCTAGGTATGAAAGTGTCCAAACCTGATTTGGTGTTCTGGCCGATAAAGCAAATGGCTAGCCTGGTGAGGGGGCTTTCACTGGGGAACTCCTTATCTACCTCTGGTGAAGGTGTGGGAAGGTTTAATTTGATTTCTGTGGAGTTTTAGAGAGTGTCTTGGTTTCTGGCCTAAAATTGAGCTCCAAAATTGAGTTTAATCAGTGGGGATTATGGCAGGAGGACAGTGGGGCTCTTCTTCTCTAGGTTGGGAAAAGGATTGGGAGCAATTTGGGGGAGTTCTGTGAGAAAAATTTCAACATCTGGTGCAAGGCCGAGAGGTGTGGGTTTTATAGCCATGGCTGCCTAGTGGAGCTCAGGGCCAAGCAATGAGTGTTTTAGGCTGCTTAGGGCAAGGGCTGAGAAGGCAAGGTGGCTGGAGAGGAGATGACACACTGGCAAGGTTTAATTTTAGATTTCAAGGACAAGGGGGTGCTCGGGAGTGGCTGTTCCGGCTGCTGGGGTGGATGGCAAGGACAGTTAGGCGGCTAGGCAGGCTAAGGAGGAGTGGAGGAGAGGTTCAGCTGCATTAATTGGGCTGAGAAGGTTGCTTAAGATGGATATAGCTAAGAAATGTCATCAGTGCCAAGTGCACGGAGTGGCCTTGCACCAACCTCTGAATGTTCTACACCCCACGATTGCCTCATGGCCATTCGAGTGTTGGGGCATGGATATAGTGGGTCTGATAGACCCTCCGTCTTCAAAAGGACCATATTTATACTCGCTGCTACGGATTACTTCTCCAAATGAGCAGAGGCAGTGCCACTACGGGAAGCACAGTGCAACAGGTTCTACAGTTCTTCATGAATCAGGTTTTCTACCGCTTCGGTGTGCCGCGAAGAATCATCTCAGATAATGGGTCCGCTTTCAAGAGCACGAAGATCAACAACTTTGTCAGAAGACATGAGATAGATTTGAGATACTCTACAATCTATTACCCCAGAACAAACGACTTGGTAGAAGCCTTCAACAAGACACTCGTGCAAATCTTAAAGAAGACACTCGATGACAAAAAAAGAGGATGGCACGAAAAGTTACTGGAAGCTTTGTTGGCTTATAGGACGACAGTCAGAATGTCAACATAGTCTAAAACTTACGCACTTGTGTATGGGTCCGAGGCAGTTCTTCCGTTAGAAGTTCAACTACAATTTCTCTGGATCGCCGTCACCAACCAAAATACAATAGAAGGGAATGCCAAATTACGTCTTGCAAAATTAGAAGGTCTTGAAGGAAAAAGATTACTCACACAACAAAATTTAGGACTCTACCAAGCAAAGATGATTTAAGCCCACGATAAATTAGTCTGCTCGATGTCGTTCAATATCGGTGACCTCGTCCTCGTTCTTAGAAGACCTATTCTTACACACCGCAAGATAGGTGGAAAATTTAAACCAACCTGGGAAGGGCCATTCATAATGGAACAAGTTTACTTAGGAGGTTCGTACCAGTTGGTGGATTCCCAAGGGCATAGACCCATGTTGCCAATATATGGATGATATCTAAACTAGTACTACACGACATGATATGTCTGAAGAAGGATATAAATTCTGATGTAGCCATGCGGCCAGTATCTGTGATTGGGTCCAAACTTTGTAATTAATTAAAGTTTCTCACAAAATAAAGTACACTTGTTAAATTTCTAATTCAAGATCTTATAAAATAATATTAAATAAGACAATGGCATCAAGACAATTGCGAAAGAATTGTTAATAAATAATAAGAATAAGCTTGTTGTTGTTCTTGTTCGTGCAAAGCGTCAGCCACTGACATTTTGCCTGTCTTTTTTATACAGAAGTGTCAGGTCTCGTGGCATTTGCTTTAAAAGATGGCTTGGACCTTGTGTCTTGAAGAGAAAGAATACATACTAGAAGATTGTAGATATGAGGTCGATGATGAAAAGTGATCGCAGAGAGACCGAAAAGACATCAGGACATGGAGGCAGTGGAGGTTTCGTTGACTCACACCTCCTCGTCAGGAGACACAGTCAGGTTCCTTCCATGATAACAACTCCTGAGGGTGATCTTGTCGCTGCTTCAGCTGAGAGATTCTCAGATGCACTGTTGGAGTGCACTAAAAAAGAAATGCAAATCATTGCAAGCGTCGCCTCTTAGACAGGACGGAGATGAGACAGGCACGGGAGTTAGCCGCTGAGCTACCGTCTATTCCAGAAGATTTTTATGACCCTGAAATGAAAGAAACTGACGACAGCGCACCATGCACCAATACTGAGCTAGAGACCACTAAGGATCCCGCGCCGACATTGCATCTAATGGAAGAAATCTTTACTGGGTGTCCAACCTACAATTCGGATTTACCAAGGCAGCTTTCAGTAACAGTAGCATTTTCAGAGTGTTTGCAGTGTCACGTTCTACAGTTAGAAGAGTATGGAACATTCGAGGCATATGCAGCCGACTCTTATGCTACTCAGGAGCAGGGACCATCCTAATGTAGAGCCATATGTACCACAATTTATTCTGCCACCACCGAAGCGAGGAGTTCCAGACTACATCATGGCAAACATTAGAAGAATTAGGAAAAAAGAATTTCAGCAGAGCAGGCCACCTGAGGCTGAGGACGTACACAGAGCCAACAAAGTGGAAAAGAGGAAAGGGCATAGTTAAGATTCAGTGTGGCTGCTACTACAATTTCGCTAAGGATCGACAGGCCAATCCCCTGGGGATCCTACAGCACGATGAGGTGGATCTGATGCCGCCACAACTCAAGAAGATGATAAAGAGGATGGTCGAGTTGCATGTCTTGCCTACAGACTGTATCCCTAGTAGCTGCATTATAAATATTTATGAGGGCAGGGATTGTATCCCGCCTCATATTGACCACCATGACATTGTGAGGCTCTTCTGCACGGTCACATTTGTATGTGAAAGTAGTATTTTGTTTGGACGAGAAATTCATATTATTGGACCTGGAGAGTTTCGAGGCTCTGTTGAAATCCCTCTACCAGTCGGATCAGTGCTGGTCTTTGAAAGGAAATGGGGCAGATCTTGCAAAGCACTGCATCCCAGGAGTTACAAGGCAAAGGATATCAGTTACGTTCAGAAGAATGGATGAAGATAAAGCATCATTTTAGTACGAGTTGGACCCATAATTAGAAAACCTTCGTCCCTTGCCGCTGTGATAGCAGTACCTCCGGGTGTTTGCAAGGGGACTTTCCATTCTGGAGTGTAGGCTTGGCAGGTTAGCCTATTCACGAAACAACTTATGGATATCTACTACCTTCCACACCGAGTTGCAGTAGTCATCACTACTTTTGTACCAGCTGGATATGATATGATGATTTTTGTTCAGCCTTGTACGCTTGATCGACTTTTGGATGCTTGTCAACTTATCATCAACTGTACTACTGCCTTCAGTAAGAATTAATGAAGATTTCTATTTCAGTTTGTCAAACTTGTTAGAAATATCTCTTTTTGACGTGATGGTCGAGAGCCGCAGGATTGTACATTGGTCCTAAATTAAAACGAACAAAGAACAATGTAAAAGAAAAGGATAAAATAATAAAATAAAAATAATAAAAAATCAAAAATTTTAAAACAAAAATCAAATGAAATTAAATTAAATTAAAATTAAAATAAATTTGATATCAAAATTAAATTAAATGCAATTAAATGAAGTTTAACAAAACAAATTGGAAGAAAATGATAAACTGAAATAAATGGTAAGTTAACTCTTTCTCAAGATTTTGAGTCCTTGCACTCACCATCAAATCCTTTATTTCCAAAAGCATTCAGCTAAATTAGACTCTGTCCACAGCGTCACTTCTCACAAATTTCAAATATCATAAAATTCTAAAAATCTTGCAGGGGCTACCAATCTTAGCCGGATTGTACCAATCCTACTCTCTCCGAGCGTCAACATCAAATTTTCTCCAAAATCTCTTCATAAAATTCTGGAATCAGAACATAAATTATGTTTCCATTCAGTCACCTCTGGGATTGGATGTGAGTCTATGAGCTTTCCTTCGTAACTTGACACTCTACTACCTCTCAAACTGGATGCGAGACCCTAAGTTTTCCTCCCAGATGTGGCAAAATTCCCTAAATTTCCATCTTCCTTACGAGAAATTTTTTTGCCTTTCATGAAATTCCAGGATCGGAGCTTAGTCGTCTGATTCCTCAAATTCTCTAAATTTACATTTTTCTTTCGAGAAATTTTCTGCTTTCCATGAAATTCTAGGATCAGAGCTTAGTCTTTTTATTCCTCAAATTTCCTATATTTTCATTTTACTTCCGAGAATTTTCTTTCTGTCTTCCATGAAATTCTAGGATCAAATCTTAGGCAACTGATTCCTCAAATTCCCTAAATTTCCATTTTCCTTCCGAGAAATTTTCCGCCTTCCATGAAATTCTGGGATCGAAGCTCAGTCGTCCAATTCCTATCCTAAATTCTGAAATTTCCATAAACTCCTTAAAACTCAAAATTTAAATCAAATTCTAAATCCAAATTCTAAATCCAAATTCTAAATTCAAACCGATTCAGATCGGACTCCTTCAGAGTTTGGAGGCTTGAAATTCATAGCTCATCTCATGAAGGTATTCCACTTTCCTTCCTCAGCAGGAGTTCCCTAGAATTGAAGGTTTCAGCCAAATAATCCACAGCGGAAACTCCCTCGCTAAATTCCATGTTTTATCTTGAGTTTTGACTCAGATAGTTGCATTGGTTTTGTTAATCTCATCAGTCAACACTAATACGTGCAGTGTGCTTTCCCAGCACACCACACCTATTGGGGGTCCATTTTTTTTACCTCATGTTTGGTTGAGGTCTAGTATCTCTTTAGAATAGCCTAGGTTCTAGCCATAGGACCCTCCTAGTGACTTTCTTAGAAGACTAGTCTTGGAACCCTCCCCTTAGAAATTAAAATACTTCTTCGCTTCACTGAGAGTTTTCATATGCTTAAGGCCTAACCTCCAACTTTTAGGAGGAAGGGACCAAGCATAAGGAAGCCCAAGGGAAGTCTTCTATAAGTGGTCAAACCTTAGAATTTTCCCTGAGAGGTCTGGAGCTTACATAATACACACACTTCACACACAACCCTAAACAAAGCACATCCCATCCCGAGCCCCTGACTCTTTGGAGACTCGTGTGTGTAGTTTTCCCAACCTCTTAGCCCCAAGCTAAGGTTTGGTTAGTACCAACATATAGAGGACCAAATGAGGGTTACCCTTGGTCCATGGCTCAACCTAAACAATTCCATACTACTCACCTTTAACCAACATCAATTTTTCTAAAATTTCAAATTTTGACCCCCTACCGTCAAATCTACCCAAAATACCCCTCAACCTCAATTTTACCAGAATTACCCAAATTACCTATTTTTCTCTAAAATTGATTTCAAAATGTTTTCCACCACTCAAATAAATCAAAATTACCCATACTTACCAAAATTTCTAAAATATCCTCAAAATTTGCAAAATTACCAAAATACCCATCCTAACCCAAAAATCCAATAATTCCAAAAAAACCCAAAAATTCCCAAAACCTTCAAAATATTCCCAACTTCATTTCTCTCAACTACTTTATGACCCAATTTGATCAATTTAGCCCAATTTAACCAAAAGCCCCAATCTGACCCATTTAACCCAGAAGTACATAAATTAAACTCAATGTCCACTCAATTGACTTCAATCTTGTCCAATATTAATTAAAAACTTTAATTCAACATCTCTAGCCTCAATCTAAATCAAATTCAAGCTCAATTGGACCACATTTAAGCCCAATTTGAGCCCAAACCCTAAATCTCCAAAATTGGCCAAGTGACCCAATCTCTCCAAATCAAACCCAATGTCAACCAATCCTCCCCCAATAAATATTGAAAACACTTCGTAACACTCTCCTATGTTGAATTAAACCACCAATTTCCCCCAATTTGAACCTAAGCTCCACCTAAATCCATTTGAACCAAAACCCCCAAATTTTAAGCCAAATTGAACACATGACCAAATCTTACCAAATTGATTTCCCTAATCCCAAAATTGGCACCTAATTTATGTTGAAAACTCTTTATAACATCCCCTAGACCATTTGGAACCTTCAATTGGCCTTGAACCAAACCATATCCTAACCTAAACTCAAGCTAACCCAAATTGCCCCAAATTGGCTAAAATCCCAAATTAAGCCAAATTGAACCTCTAAACTAATTCAAAACTACTCCAATCCTTCTCTAAACCATTCATGACAATCATATACATAATATTGCTCAATCATTTGAGCTCAATTCAAGCTCAAACCTAGGTTAACCTAATTTAAACCCAAAATGACCCAAATGAACCCATGCCACAAATTGATCAGATTAAACCAAGTGTGACCAATCCAAGCTTCCTACAGCCACCAAATGGACCATAGAGACTGACTTAAATACCCATAGCCTAACCTAGGTGAGCCACGGACCAAAGGTCCCTCAAATTAAGGGATCTCATCCTTTAAATGGCTTAAATCAAAAGATATTTGCAATAATCCCTCCACCATTTAAGTTCATGGCACTTGAAGGTCGGCTCACCTGACCACTGACCATCTCCGCAGGCCTGACCGGCCGGCCTAGTGGTCAGATAATGCTAAAATAGAGAGCCATCACCTCTCCAATTGAACCTCAAATCAACTCCCAAGCTGGCTGATCCCCGAAAAATATATGTGAGCCAAAAACTTGGTCGGCTGTTAAATATATGAGCTGATGATTTAGATATGAAAATTATGATTTTATAATATGGGATACTATGCAAGTATACGTATCGTTTATCAGGTAATATAGAACTTTCTGATTAAGCCCCGAGATATCGAACCCACAGGGAAAGTGATAAATCTTTAAAGAAATAAAAAAAATTATCTTTTTAATTTTTTAATTGGCTTTCGAAAGTATGTTTTGATTTTGAAAAGTTTGATAGTCGATTTCACTCTTTAAATTTTCTTATAAAAATCAAACAAGAAATTAAAATGATAATAACTGTAAACACGGTATAAAAAACACTATTAACTAGAATATATTTTTCTTTCTTTTATAAAATAGTAATAATTATGAAAGTTTTGTTGTGGAAGTACTTAAATTTGTTGTGAAAATAGAAGCAAATATATTCTTTACCCTTACTTGGTTCTATAAAGAACATTGGTTAATCTGAAATTTTATCATTTTGAACATGGTTAGGCAGGGAAGATACCAGCTCTCACTCTAGAATTCCCTCGATTCCCTCCACCTGGGGGCTAACTTCTCATAACAAAATTCAAAACTTCAAACCGAATTAGGGGATTTTAGCCTGTTACACTAAAAATCCTCTAATTTTACTCCCCTTTTAAAAACATCTTCTAATATATTACATTCAATTATATGAACTACAATTTTCACCCGTATAATTGCATGTGATTCTTTCTAACTTTTATGAGACAATACCACATTGTATCTTACATAATCTCACCATAAATTTTACATCTTAACAGGCCAAATTAAGAAGTAAATAAAGTTTTTAGAATCAATTTTCACAACTTCTTCCAACTTTAAACACATATAATTTCCACAATAATTCATCATGATTTACTTACTTCTTCATTTAAGAAAGAAAAAGATAAAGTAAACTACTCTGAATGCATTGAGAAAATAAAAAAACACATTGATTTGAAATTTAAAACCATAAGAAAAACATTAAACAAAAACAAGTCATAATTAAAAACTAAATGTAAGAATAAAAGTAAACACTTATCTGAAAATCCTCTTCACAAGACTCAGGAAGTTCCTCTGAAACTTTGACTCTTCACTAAACTACTCCTCAGAGCAAGTCTCCCAACTCTGATGACTCAGAATATAGACTTCAAACTTCAATAAAAACTAAACTAAACTTAAGGAATGAAAAGTAGTGGAAAGAAGAAAGCTTCAATCCTACCCTTTTATCTTTTCTACTCTCTACACCTACTCCTAATTAAAACTAAAATAAAAACTCTATAAAAATGCAATGGAAGAACCCTTCAAAATGCAAAGGAAGAGCCACTAATTTTTCCTAAGACTCTCTTTAAATATTAAACTAAAAGGTGTCTTGGTGTCTCTTCAAAATGTGTCCAGATTCGATGTATCCACCGAAGATTGCACCCCTTCATTCAAACTTGCCGCCCAAAGGATGTTATGGTAGTTACCACCAAGAGTTGCATCCCATCCCCTTTTAAAATGGCCCCAAATTTAAATTAAACTCGATTTTTAACTGTGGCGGCTAAGCGCCGGCCCAGCGGCGCTTAGCCGCCAGTGCCCAAATTTTCATTTTTCATTTTTTTGCTTCAAATTTGATCCAATTTTGCTCCTTTCATCATAATCACTCATTTTCATCATACCTGCAAGAAAAACACAAAGTAGCTTCCATTAAAGTGCAATATCATCAAAAATAGGTATAAAAATGTGCATAAAAAATTCTATATATTTTAGGTGTATCAAAATCCCCCAAACTTTAAATGTTACTTGTCCTTAAGTGATAGTTAATCTAATAGAAAAATTTTAACATGCAAATTATGTAATGAGTTTCTTAGGAAGATAACAAAATTTTGTTCTAGAAATGGAATAGTCCAATTTAGAAAAAGTTTCAGTAATTAAGACCAACTTAAAGTTTAGAAAGTTCTTAAGGAAAGAAAAATGACAACTATAAGTCTCTATCTAATTCGTAAATATTTGTAGATTCTTCAAAATATAGGATTCAAACATCTTATTTTTCTCACTTAAAAATCTTTATTTGAAAATAATTTTACTTACTATATTATAACCTTAAGCTTTAGATTTTCTCTGAACTTATATGTAAAACTTTAGCTATGGAACCAATTTTTGATTAGGCCCCTAAATCCTCAAGCTTCTCCTCCCTTTTTACATACTATTTTTTACTTTTTCTTTTTCTTTTTTCTTTTCATTTTTTTTCTTTTTCTTTTTTTTTCTTTTTCTTTTTCTGTTTTTTCTTTTTATAAGGCAAGGATTATTATATCTGGATAGGCCTTTAAAGATTTTGAATTCCACCATTCCATTTAAAATAAAGGTCAGATATATATCTTTTACTTAAAAATCATAATAATAGTATTTGAAAATTATTCCTCAATAAAAGAAATTTAAGCTTTGAGTAATAAAAGTAAAATCTTCTATTTATCCAAAAATATAAAATTACTTACTAAAGATAGATAGCTATATTTAACATCTCTTCACTAAGAAAATTTTAACTTTAAGTTTTTCATGATTACTATAAATTTTCAACAAAAATTCTTTTATTCATTTTTATATTCAAAATTTTTGTTCCCCTAATATAACTTCATATACATAATTGTTCTCAATCAAGAAATAAGATTTATTTTAAGTATTCTTGAGAACAAAAAAATTTTTACGTTTTTGAAAAAAATTTGTTTTTAAAATCCCCCCCCCAAACTTTAATTTTTAGTTAGGATAAAACATTTAAGAATAAGAAATGATACAAGGGTGAGAATTAAAGAATAACATAACATGCTTGCAGTAATTTAAATATCCTAAATATGCAAGTATAACAATTTAAAGAACAGGAGTAAAATGAAATCAAATTCAGTTTTTCAAAACATTTTCTTTTTATAACAAGAAAAGTAAAAATTTCAAAAGACTTCTACAGTAGCAAAGGTTTTCAAAGCAAATACACACTAAACGAAATCACACTGATACTAGATAGCAAATGGTAGTGGTAGATTTTTGTAAAATTTTTAAGCATGCAGTTTCCTAAATAGTAGTTTCTATAATGTTCTCTAATCTCCTAACAGTTTTAGAATTAAAGTACACCCTAAAAAAAACTCTAGTACAACATACACATTAAAACATTTACTAACACACACTCTACACTCAAAGCAACATATAAAACATCAATCCAACAACAATACATCTTAATATGCATAACAGATAAATAGTATAACTACAATCTGCATACTATCAGTGTTCACATCACAACACAATCATCAAACAAAATACTAGACAAAGTACACAATAACACAGCACAACAACACAACAACTAAAACAAACAACATACATCTACTTTCATCCCATCATCATCATCCTTCTCGTTCCAATCACTGGATGGCACATAAGGTATGTATAATGGATGAGGGGGCATCTCAGCACTCTGATCACCTCTAATTAGTTTATCCAAATAATGCTAATAATTCTCCTCATACTCATCATGCTTAACAATATATCTCTCCACATTATCCATCTTACCATCCATATCTTTCAGATGCTCTCGAGTAAGACTCACTTTCTTCAAAATCCTTCTTAATAAACCATTCTATAAATCAGCAGATGATGAAGAACGTGAAGTAGTAGCACGAGAAGTAGATGCAACAGAAGCAGAAGCAGTAGAAGCCCTGCCAAATCCTCCTCTCCAGCCAAATTCTGAATGTTCAGTGTAAGCTCCTATGTTTACACTGGAGATAGGTTTCAAAGGCTGAAGTACCTCTTCCCAGGTTTCAAACTTCACTTCAGACCATTCACATATTGAATGAATCAGGGAAGGAAATCCCAAACCTGTAGTAGTGGAAGATCTGGCACAATTCAAAATATAATCATAAATGATCGCTCCAATATCTATAGGCTTCCGTTGCTGAATGCAATGGTTCAAAACAGCTCTTTCCCTTGTCACTTCACTTGCATGACTTGAAGGCAACAATTTATAAGAGTTAAAATAATGCCATGCCTTAGAAGTGACATTTAATTTGGAAGCAGGAAAATTCACTCTTCTATCATTTGTTATTTTCCATAATCCTCTTCCATCAGTCAAAAATCCCATTATCTCATCTAACTCTCCCTCCGTAGGATGAAAATTAGAATAAAAACGAAACATAGCAGGAGGCAGTTGATAGAAAGTGTTAATTACCCCAGAAGAAAAGTTCACATCTTGCCCCCTAACCATCAATAAATTCTCTTCTGATGTAGGCAAATTCACATAGAATTCTCTAACAACAAAAACAACAGCAACAGTGGAGAAGCAACAGTAGTTCTCCCAGTTCCTCCTAGCAATCATATCTTCAATCACTTCTTCTGGCTTACTGAACACTCTTTTAGGAATCAATTTACATGAATGCAACACATCGACGTATCGTTCCTCAGCCTTCACACTAACAAATTTGTCAGAATCAAACTTCGTCTTTTCTCTCGCACGCTTTGACTTTGGATCCATCTCTAAAAATTCATCAAAAATTTACCATAAATTCCAAAATCACACTAAACTTGCTAAATTATCTTCCAAAAGATGTTTCCACTAAATCCAAGCAATTTCTTAAGTTTTTCCTCAAAATTTCACCATGAATAGTGATTTTAAGATTTTCCAAAATGTACTCAAAATAAATGGTGAAAATAAAAAATTTTTACTTAGGAGTAGTGCTCTTACCTCAAGGAATCGAAATCTACAAATTTTTGTTGAGATCGACTCTTTAATGGTCCAAATCAAGGATGCCCTAGACTCTTTCTCGCGTGAAAATGATGGGTTGAAGATGAACATGGATTTAAAATGGCGATTCACGATTTTTTAACAGGTGGGAACCAATTTTCACGAACTGGCGCCTAAGCACGAACCCTTCGACGCTTAGCCGTGAAATCTGGCGCTTAAGCGCCGGCACTCTGGAGCTTAGCCGCCAATGCCTAAATTTTCACAATTAATGTATATGCTTTAAACCACTTTGTTAATCACCCTTAAACTCTTCAAAATAATTATCTCTTCCCCATAAATCCTCTAATATTCCAATTCAAATGTTAAATATTCATCGATTCCAAACAAATTTCACACAAACACAAACTTATATTCATTAAAACAAACATAATACTTAATACAATCCTAGAATTTCTATCCACATACATAAGATGAAATTCTCTAAATACAAGAGACTTAATCTCAAATTGATAAGTTTACATCTCTAGGATGTAACTATCACATCATAAGGCGTAATTAAAAACTTAAACATAAATACTAAACACATCAAACAAAACACATAAGAACACAAAACATATTAAACAAAACATATAAGAACACTAAACATATAAAAACAAAGCACACTTAATTCCACTCCCCATTACACGGATTATATCCAGGACCACTATTATTCCTATTGGACCCTTCTGGGATATAAATTTGATAGAACGGGCGATAATTGTTCATTCTTACATCTTCTTCAATCCATTTGTTCTTTAAAAACATCGCCTTATCTGCTTCTTCCACATATCTTGAATGACTAAATTGCATCTTGAGTTGCCATCCCATGTGTTCCAACTGTAAGTTAGTTTCATTGATCTTTGCTTCCATTGAAGTCACTCAGGCTTCAATGTTTGCATTCATTTCTGCAATCCCTTGTATACTAACAGTGAGAAATCCATTGAATAAAGAATCTTACTTCTTCTTCATCTCATTCTCCCAGGAAGACATAATGCACTCAAAATACTCTTCTTAAAATTCAAGAATGAAAATAGGACTTGGGGCAAGTGTTTCTCTTAAAATAGGTTCTTTTTATAGACTTAGGAAGTGCCAAAACTACCCCAAGACATTTTAAAACTCCAAAATAACTTCTAAAACTTCTTCCCTAGGATCTAGGCTTCTAGAATCTCATCTTTCACATTTTTTGTAACTCCGACGCCTAAGCGCCAACTAGGCGGCGCTTAGCCGCCAGTGCTCAATTTAGCACAAGTTTGTCAAATGTCCAAATTTTCATTATGATCTATTTAGTTTAAAAACTCCAAATTACTACCACTAAAAACATAAAAACAAACCAAAAAAAAAACAAACAAAGCACACAAAACAAACATAAAGCAAAGCACACTGATAAATATGGGTTGCCTCCCACAAAGCGCTTGGTTTAACGTCTTCAGCCTGACAAACATAGAACTCATTCTGAGTGACCCGACATTAGATTCTCATCAGACTTAGATTTCTTGACTGAAAAAATGGTTTAAGTCTATTTCCACTAACTTTAAATATTTTTCCAGTCTTAGGATCTTGAATATCCACAGCTCCATAGGAATAAATTTTCATCACAATAAAAGGACTCATCCACCTGGACTTAAGTTTTCCATCAAAAATTATCAATCTGGCATTATACAGCAAAACTTTCTGTCCTGGCACAAGATTTTTAGTAATAATCTTCTGATCATGTTATAACTTCATCTTTTCCTTATAAATCTTAGCATTTTCATAAGATTCATTCCTTATCTCTTCAAGCTCATTTAATTGCAATAATCTCTTCTCGGTAGCATCTTTCAAATTATAATTGAACTCTTTAATAGCCCAAAATGCTTTATGCTCAAGTTCAATAGGTAAATGAAAAGCTTTTCCGAAAATCAGCCAATACGGGGACATTCCTATAGGGGTTCTGTAGGCAGTCCTATAGGCCCACAAAGCATAATCCAGTTTGATTGAACAATCCTTTCTATTTGGATTAACAGTCTTTTCCAATATTCTTTTAATTTCATGATTGGATAATTCAACCAAACCACTTGTCTGTAGATGATAAGCAGTAGAAATGTGATGATTAATATGATATTTCTTTGCTAACTTTACAATAATCGCATTTCTAAAATGACTTCCTCCATCAGTTATGATTACTTTTGATATTCTAAATCTGCAAAATATATTCTTCATCAAAAACTTTGCAACACTTTGAGCATCACATCGAGGTAAAGCAATAGCTTCAATCCATTTGGAAACATAGTCTACTGTCATCAAAATATAAACATTTCTGAAATATGGTTTAAATGGTCCCATAAAATCTAATCCCCAAAAAATATTTCAACTTCCAATATATAATTGAAGGCATCTCATTTCTCCTAGAAATATTGCCTACACATTGACATCTATCACAATTTTTAATATAAGCATTCACATCGTTAAAAATTGTAGGCCAATAAAATCTAGATTGTAAGATTTTATATGCAGTTTTATCACTTCCAAAATGTCCCCCATAATCAGAATCATGAAATTTTTGAATAATTTCATAAGTCTCTTCCAAAGGTACACATCTGCGAATTATAAGATCCTTTCTTTGTTTATATAAAAATGGGTCATCCCAAAAATAAGTCTTAGCATCAGACATAAATTTCTTCTTTTCCTGATATGTCAAACCATAGGGTATAATATCACTGACAATAAAATTTACTATGTCTGCATACCACAAAATTCGCCACTCATTAACAGTGAACAATTTTTCATCAGAAAAATGTTCATTAATTTCTTCAACATCACAGAGAGATTTTTCAATTTTTAGCCTGGACAAATGATCAGCAATTTGATTTTCAGAACCCTTTCTATCTACTATCTCAAAGTCAAATTCATGTAAAAGAAGAATCCATCTTATCAGTCTCAGTTTTGCATCTTTTTTCTCATTAAGTATTTGATAGCAGAATGATCAATATGCACAACACATTTAGTTCTAATTAAATATGATCGAAATTTATCAAAGGAAAATACTATAGCTAATAACTCTCTCTCAGTAGTGGTATAATTAATTTGAGCTTCATTAAGAGTTTTACTAGCATAATAAATAACTTCGAAAATATTATCATATTTCTGACCCAAAACAGCACCAATAGCATAATCACTAGCATCACACATTAATTCAAAAGGTTTTTCCCAATTTGGTGAAATTATTACAGGTGTAGTGATTAATTTTTCTTTTAATGTTTCAAAGGCTTTGAGGCAATCATCATCAAAATTAAAAATTGCATCCTTTTCCAGTAAACGACATAAAGGTTTTGTAATCTTTGAAAGGTCTTCGATGTAACGCCTGTAAAATCCAACATGTCCTAAAAAACATCTAATTCCCCTTACATTGGTTGGGCAAGGTAGATTAGATATAACTTGAATTTTTGCAGGATTTACCTCCAAACCTTTTTCTGAAATCTGATGTCCCAAAATAATTCCTCCTACTAACATAAATTGGCATTTTTCCCAGTTAAGGACCAAATAAGTTTCTTCACAGTGTTTTAGAAACTTAGATAAAAGTTCTAAACATGATTCAAATGAAATTACAAACACTGAAAAGTCATCCATAAAAAATTCAATCCCTTTTCAATTAAATCACAAAAAATAGCCATCATACATCTCTGAAATGTAGCAGGGGCATTACATAAACCAAAGGGCATTCTTCTAAAAGCAAACATACCATAAGGACTGGTAAACATAGTTTTCTCTTGATCCTCAGGAGCAATTTGAATTTGGTGGTAACCAATATATTCATCAAGAAAACAAAAGTATTTATGATCAGCCAGTCTATCCAACATTTGATCCAGAAATGGGAGTGGAAAGTGATCTTTCCTCGTGGCAAGATTTAATTTTCTATAATCAATGCATATTTGCCACCCTATAACTTATCTTGTTGGTATTATTTCATTCTTTTCATTAACAGTCACAGTCACTCCTCCTTTCTTAGGAATCCATTGAATAGGACTAACCCATGCACTATCTGAAATAGGGTAGATAATTCCAGCATCTAACCATTTTAAAATTTCTTTCTTAACAACGTCTTTCAAGATAGGATTTAATCTCCTTTGGGGATTAGCCCGCGGTTTGCAATTATCTTCCATAAGAATTTTATGCATACAAATTGAAGGACTAATTCCTTTAATATCAGCAATTGTCCATCCAAAGGCTTTCTTGTGCTTCTTCAAAATTTCAAGCAAACTCTCTTCTTCTTTTTCAGTTAATTGAGAGGAAATTATAACAGTCAAGGTTGAGGATTCACCTAGAAAAACATACTTCAAATTATTAGGAAGCATTTTTAACTTAAGTTCAGGAGGTTTTTCAGTTGATGGACTATAAGATTCATCTTTTTCAGTCAAATCCAACAATTCAAAACTTTCACGAACATACTTTAAATCTTCCTCTTGAAAATCTTTAAATTCAAGTAACTCCTCTTCTTGCTTATGTTCCAATTCTTCTCTTTCAGATTTCTCTTCATAAGTTGACTTGAAATGACATTCACTCAAATATTTGATAACATCCATCCTATTACAATCATCTTCTTTACTTTTAGCGGGATATTTCATCGATTTTGTAATATTAAATGTAACTGTCTGATCATTAACCCTCATCATTAATTGCCCTTTTTGTACATCTATCATGGCTCAGCCTGTAGCTAGAAATGGTCTACCAAAAATTATAGGTATCTCTTTATCTTCCTCCATATCTAACACAATGAAATCAACAGGAAAAATAAATTGATCCACTTTAACCAAAACATCTTTTTTAACTCCTTTAGGATATGTGAACGAACGATCTGCTAATTGTAGAATTACAGTAGTTGGGGTTATTTCTCCTAGACCCAGTCTTTTGAATATTGATAGAGGCATAAGGTTAATGCTTGCACCCAAATCACATAAAGCTTTTCCATATAATCTGTCTCCGATTGCATATGAAATTGTGAGACTACCAGGATCTTTAAGCTTTTCAGGAAGCTTTTTCTGAATTATTGCACTGCACTCCTCACTAAGTGCAACAATCTCATTATCTTCAAACTTCCTTTTTCTTGTTAAGAATATCCTTCATAAATTTCGCATAGCTTGGCATTTGTTCTAAGGCTTCAGCAAATGGAATATTAATAGTAAGCTTCTTAAATATCTCCAAGAATTTTGAAAAATGCTTATCCAACTTTTGTTGTTGAAGTTTCTGAGGAAATGGAGGTGGTGGTTTTTCTAAATCAACCTTAGGTGGAGAAATAGGTCTTTCCAAACCTTTCAGAGCATCCTCTTTTGGTTCTTCAATCTCTTCTTTCTCTACTTCAGTTTCTTTTTGAACTCTATCTTCCAATTCTCTTCCACTTCTCAGTTGAATTGCTTTTACTTGTTCTTTATTCTTTTCTCTTGGATTTACTTCAGTATTACTTGGAAGCATTCCTTGGGATCTATTACTTAAGGCATTTGCAATTTGTCCCAATTGATTTTCAATATTTCTGATGGTTGCTCCTTGAATTTGTAATTGATTTCCCATATTTGACACCACTTCTTCAATAGACAACTTCTTCTCCTTTAATTGTAAAGCATTGTTATATCCTGAAGGATAAGTAGATCTATTATTATTATTATTATTTCCTTAATTGTTCCAATTCCCCAATGGGTTTACTTGGTGGTTCCCCCATTGTTGATTAACACCACCCTGATTATTGGTATTTCAGTTAAAATTTGGATGATTCTTCCAACCTGGGTTATAATAATTGGAATATGGGTTGTTAGGCTTATTTATAGTATTCAAAGTTTCTGGTGACGAATAAAAATCAACCATTTGGCCTAATGAATTTTCTTCAATTATGGAATGTGGCTGAGAAACATTCATCCCAAATTGGTCTATCTTCCTTGAAACAGCAGCAACTTGATTTGCTAACATTGTAAAAGCATCATTTTCAAAAACACTGACTACCTTTTTAGGATTTAACCTTTCAAAAGGCCATTGAAAATTATTAGTACTCATTTCTTCAATTAAAGCATAAGCATTAGAAAATGGTTTAGACATTAATGATCCACCAGCAGCAGCATCGATGATCGATCTAAGAGATCCAACTAATCCATTATAAAAAGTTTGAATTATTAACCAATCTAGTATCGAATGATGTGGACATTTCTTGAGGAGATCTTTAAATCTTTTCTTTGCTTCATATATTGATTCCCCTTCAAACCGACAAAAAAATGTAATATCATTTCTCAACTTAGCGAGTCTTAGATGGTGGAAAAGATTTAGCAAGGAAATTTTGTGACGATTCACCCCATGTTCTAATTGATCTAGGTGCTAACGAATGTAACCATATTTTAGCTTTATCCCTTAGTGAGAAAGGAAAAAGTCTAAGTCTAATAGCATCATCCGAAACACCATCATATTTAAAAGTAGCACACAACTCTACAAAATTAGCAAGATGCAAATTAGGATCTTCAGTTGTTGCTCCCCCAAACTGATTATTAGACATCATTTGGATAATCGCGAAGCTCAAAAGAATTAGCAGCTACAGCAGGGTTTTGAATATTACAACAAAGTTCATCCACTCTAGGGTTAACATAATCTCTTAAAGGTCTTAATTCTTGATAAATGTCAACATTTTGATCTTGATGATTCACCATTTCTTGAATATTTTTATCTTTTTATGTATTTTTAATTTTTTTGATTTTTCTGATAGTTCTTTCTAATTTAGAATCGTAAGGCACAAGTCCCTCAGAACCTGAACAACGCATTCAATAACAAAACAAAACAAAACAAAACACTAAACACTAACAAAAACAAAGAAAAGTAAAAATTCAAAATATCTTAATTTTCTTTAAAAAGTAATTTTAATTAATTTCTATCCCCTGCAACAGCGCCAAAAACTTGACTCCGTAGGATAAAGTTATGTGCGCCAAAAACTTGGTCGGCCGTTAAATATATGTGCTGATGATTTAGATATAAAAATTATGATTTTATAATATGGGATACTACGCAAGTATACGTATCATTTATCAAGTAATATAGGACTTTCTGATTAAGCCCCGAGATATCGAACCCACGAGGAAAGTGATAAATCTTTAAAGAAATAATAAAATTATCTTTTTACTTTTTAAATTGGCTTTGAAAGTATGTTTTGATTTTGAAAAGTTTGATAGTTGATTTCACTCTTTAAATTTTCTTATAAAAATGAAACAAGAAATTAAAATGATAATAACTGTAAACACGGTATAAAAAACACTACTAACTAGAATATCTTTTTCTTTCTTTTATAAAGTTGTAATAATTATGAAAGTATTGTTGTGGAAGTATTTAAATTTGCTGTGAAAAATAGAAGCAAATATATTCTTTACCCTTACTTGGTTCTATAAAGAACATTGGTTAATTTGAAATTTTATCATTTTGAACATGGTTAAGCAGGGAAGATACCAGCTCTCACTCTAGAGTTCCCTCAATTCCCTCCACCTGGGGGCTAACTTCTCATACAAAATTCAAAACTTCAAACCAAATTCGGGGCTTTTAGCCCTTCACACTAAAAATCCTCTAATTTTACTGCCCTTTTAAAAACATCTTCTAATATATTACATTCAATTATATGAACTACAATTTTCACCCGTATAATTGCATGTGATTCTTTCTAACTTTTATGAGACAATACCACATTGGATCTTACATAATCTCACCATAAATTTTACATCTTAACAGGCCAAATTAAGAAGTATATAAAGTTTTTAGAATCAATTTTCACAACTTCTTCCAACTTTAAACACATATACTTTCCACAACAATTCTTCATGATTTACTTACTTCTTCATTTAAGAAAGAAAAAGATAAAGTAAACTACTCAGAATGCATTGAGAAAATACAAAAAACATTGACTTGAAATTAAAAACCATAAGAAAAACAACAAACAAAAACAAGTATTAATTAAAAACTAAATGTAAGAATAAAAGTAAACACTTATCTGAAAATCCTCTTCACAAGACTTAGGAAATTCCTCTGAAACTTTGACTTTTCACTAAACTGCTCCTCAGAGCAAGTATCCCAACTCCGATGACTCAGAATACAAACTTCATACTTCAATAAAAACTAAAGTAAACCAAAGGAAAGAAAAGTAGTGGAAAGAAGAAAGTTACAATCCTACCCTTTTATCTTTTCTACTCTCTAATCCTACTCCTAATTAAAACTAAAATAAAAACTCTATAAAAATGCAATGGAAGAACCCTTCAAAATGCAAAGGAAGAGCCATTAATTTTTCCTAAGACTCTCTTTAAATATAAAACCAAGAGGTGCCTTGGTGTCTCTTCAAAATGTGTCCAGATTTGATGTATCCACCAAACATTGCACCCCTTCATTCAAACTTGCCGCCCAAAGGAAGTTATGGTAGTTAACACCAAGAGTTGCATCCCATCCCCTTTGAAAATGGAGCCAATTTTAAATTAAACTCAATTTTTAACTGTGGTGGCTAAGCGCCGCTGGCCGGCGCTAGCCGCCAGTGCTCAAATTTTCATTTTTCATTTTTTCTCCAAATTTGATCCAATTTTGCTTCTTTCATCATAATCACTCATTTTCATCATACCTACAAGAAAAATAGAAAATGCCTTCCATTAAAGTGCAATATCATCAAAAATAGGTATAAAAATGTGCATAAAAATACTATATATTTTAGGTGTATCACTGGCCAACTTTAATTGGCCATTGGAGCTGATCTGCCCTCCACCTAAGTGTTGACCTCATTTTTGATGAGGTCTTCTCTTCTTCTCTTTAGTACTTAGGATCTAGCCTTAGGCTTTTCCTTTGACTATCCTAGAGGATTAGAATTGGGACCCACCACTTAGAAATTCAAACCACTTCCCAACTCCCTGCAAACTCCACAAACTTGATTGTAGACCCCTAATTACCTAGAGGGTTGAAATTAAATGTGGAAGTTTAAAGGATGAGTTCCAATAGGACTCTTTGGCCTTAGAGCCGCCTACGGTGGCCCGGTCCAGTGAAGGGGCTGACTTACACACACACTATACCTATACACTACACTTTCACACACCTCTTAAAACCACACCCATACCCAATTTGACCTCCCGACTCATGCGGGTGGTTCACATGGATGGTCCTTAACCCCTAAGCCCTTGCGCAAGAGGGTTAGGAACAATATAGTGGATGCCTCAAATGAGTCCCTTCATGGCTCATGTGGACTTGATGTGGCTTCATGGCTCAACCAAAATGATTTCATTCCACTTACATTCATCCAAGCTTCAATTTTCCAAATTTTCAATTTTTGACCCCCGGGACCCTACACCCGCTTAGCCTACCCAAAACCCTTGAAACCCCCCCAAAATTTGCAAAATCACCTAAATTACCCAAGATTCTCCAAAATCAATCCTAAACATTGCCTCACCAATCAAATTGATCATCCATACCCAAAAACACCAAAAATTCCAAAAATACCTCCCAATACCCTCCAAATACCCAAAATACCCCTCTTGACCCAAAAATCCAAAAATTCAGAAAATTCCCAGAAAATTCCAAAAAATCCCAAATATTCCCAATTTCATTTTGTTCAACTACATCATGGGCCAATTTTGTCAATTTACCCCACTTTTATCAAAATCCCCAATTTGACCCATTTTAACCCAAAGTGAACCCAATGTCAAACCAAACCTGCCCAATTGACCCAAATTCTGGTCCAATTCAATTCTAAACTTCAATTCAACATCCCCAACACCAATCTAGACCAAATCCAAGTCCAATTTGATTGACATTTGAATCCAATTTCACTTTGGGCCTTAAAGCCCAATTTGAACCCATGACCCAAACTTAGCCCAAACTCACCCAATTCAACTCCAATTAACCCCAAATCTTTTCTAAACCTTCCTTAACATCCCCATAAACAAAACACTAATATGATTTGCCCAAAATTTAGACCCAAACCCCACTCAAATTCAACCCAAAATCAAAAAGGCCCAATTTCGACCTAAACCTAAACTTAGCCCAAATAGACCCAAACCCCAAAATCAAAACCCAACCAAAACCAAAACCTCTTTGAAACATTCCCATAAACATTTCCCAACATTAATTTTACATCAATTTCAACCCTAGCCCAACATTGGCCCAAGTTAGCCCAATTTGACCTACATTGGCCCACTTACCAAATGAACCCAAATCCAACCCAATTCAAACCCAAACCACCCTAAATTTGCTCCAAATCACTCATAACCCATCCATGAGCTAAAACCAACATTTGTTTGGCCCAATCCTTCACAAATTCCCCATCCATAAATTTATTTTCAAAACCAAAAGCCCGCTTTCTTAAACCTTCCTAAAGCCCATCTCCACCAAAATCCAAAGGGGGAAAATCAATCCAAGACCCATATGACAAATTCTCTTCATCATGCATTCAATTAAAATCATCCCTAAGTCCTAAATCATCAATTAAACAATTCCAAATCAAGCCCCATACAAATTCCCATCAAAATACCAAAATTTCTTTAAACCCATTTCCATGAAATTGACTTGGCTTTTTCCAAGCCAAAGGCAAGCCATGAAGCCATGCATGAGCCACATGGAAGCCATGAGAGCCTCTTTACATGTCACCATGCCATTTTGGGCAAAAGGAGGAGACTCTTTCCTTAATTCCTAAAGGTGATTAACCATGTTCATGACTCCCCTAAACCATGTTTGATCTTAATTGTACTTGGATTGTGACTTGACCCCACTAATCAAGCTGATCCAAATCACTTTCTCTTCAGCCTAAACCAAGCCTTGGGTGGTGCACCTAGCCCAAATGGATGGGTTGACCAATTTGAGCCAAAATGAGCCCTCTCCCATTCCATTCTAATCCAAGCCTTTTACACATGGCATTTGCCAATTGCCTACACTAAACCCCAGCCCTGACCCACCTGACCAAGATGGTGACCAATGCCTGGCCGGCAGCCACCAGGTCGCCGGAAAACACCATGGCCGAGAGCTCACATGTGAGCCAACTTTGGGATTCTACCTTGCTGAGCTGCCCCATGCCCAATGGCCACCATGGCTGTTCCGCCCTTGACCTAAGCAGTCGATCCCAAGCCCTAACTCTCCCCGGGAGGCCCTCCACCCTCTCCTATTTAAACACCACCCCTCTCGGCCATGAGAGGTGCCGAACCTAACCTTAAGGAAACTCGCCAAAATCATTCCAGATCACTCTCCACACATAGAGCACTTGATCCCCACTGAATTCCAGCCCCAATTCCCTCCAGCTGAGCTCGATTTTGAGCTCAAACTTTAGCCCAAAAACCAGGACACTTCTTCACAGTGAGCCAATCCCCAAATTGATTGGTCCTACACCTTCACTGGACCAAGAGGAGAAGTTTCCCATCGAAAGCCCCATCTCCGAGCCACCCGGTTGCTCCGAGCCTCCAAGCTTTGTGATCGGCCGTGGTCACTTTCATAGCTAGACAATTCACTGGGCCAAGGGACTTCATCCGGAGCTTACTTGGACCCAATCGAAGGTGACACAACTCTCGGATCGAAGCTTCACTTCTCCGAGCAAAGGTATGAACTCATTCTTCTTCCCGAGCTTACGGAGATTCTCCATTTCATTTGAATAAATTTCAATGCATGTTTACCAGTATGGATGTGTTTGTCTCTTCAAGACAAATCCATAGAGCATAAGAACACGAAAATCCGTTGAGAATCGAGTGAGAAATTAGGGTTAGAAGGTTGACGGTCACGGGTGCACACCAGTCGTAGACGATGACCGAGAGCCGTTGGATCGCACGTGTATCGAGCGGACGGTTCAGATTGCGCCGGACCAGGGAATGATACATGAACCGCAGGTCCCGGGACGGCTGACTCAGATGGCGGCGCCCAATCACAGCGCGACACGTACCCCTTCGGAGCTGCCGAGGTTGACACGGTGCCGCGTGGATAAGTAGGAAATTAGGGATTTTTCGATTTATTTAAATACCGGAACTTCAAAAATCCATATCTTTGTGTAGAAAAATCACAAAAATAAAATAAAAATACCCTCTTGCTCAGTGAACAGAGGAGAATAATGTGGAAAAGAAATCATTTAATTTCATCAAGTACTTTATTTTTAATTAATTATTTACTCCCTGCATTGTTTCAATTCTCCATGCATTCATACAATTCACCATGGCATGAGACCATAGGGCTTTTGAAGCCTCTGAACTTGGGAACATTCCCTGAATTTTCCAAGGTCAGAGGCCATCTCTGTGAAAAGTTATTGATTTTTCAAATGCATGTGGCTGTTTTGAGTATTTTAATTCCAAAAATTAGCATATTGTGAAATAAATTCTAAGAAAATTTGGTGATGTTCCTTATGACCAGAGAACCCTACGAAAAATAGGACTTGAGTTAATTCACTCAAAATAACCCTAATTGGTTTAAATACCCAAAATAGACCCCTAATTAATTAGAGCTAACTATACATCAAATTGACTTGAAATCAATTCTCCACTGACCTTTAGGATCAGAGGAACCCACCATAAAAATTTGAAGTCAATTGGACTTGGTTAGCCCTACTAAATGGGTTGATTAAGCCATTTAGTCATTTTAAACTTTAAAAATTCATAACTTTCAAAATACCTTTCAAAAATTCACTAAATTGGTTTTGGAGCCTCTCTGATATCAGGGGAATTTAAGAAAATTAAAATTTCAATTTTCTAAAAAAGTTAATTTTTTAGTATTATTTTAATATTTTAATAATTAAAAAATAATAAAAATCACAAAAATAATAAAATTCACCAAAATGTCATATTTTGAAATTTAATCACTTAGGAACAAACCCCATATTTTTCTCAGGTCTATTTAATGAGATATTAAAATTTAAAGCCCTAGGGTAATTTTAAAATTAAAAAAATGTATTTTCTAGCATTTTCATTAAAATAATTATAATAAATCACAGAAAAATCAGAAAATTGTAAAATTTGGTTCTCTGGAATCCTTGATATCAGAGAGAATTTTAAAAATTATAAAATTCATTTTTCAACTTATATTCTATTTTTAAATTAATTAATACTCCAGAACTTAAAATAATTCTAATAAATAAAATATAATTCAAAAAATCACAAAAATTGGTCCAAGTGGTCCTCTGGTCATTAGGAATGTCCCATAATTTTCTTAAGGACAGAAACTTTCCCTTGGTCATATTATTAAATTTTCCTTGAAAATCCTTATTTTCCACCAAAAATAATTATATAAATAAATTAAATACAGAAAAATCACATTTTCTCCTCTAATGTCTTTATTGACATATGAGTGAAGTCACATAAAAATTTCAAATTCATTTGAGCTCAATTTAGTGAGTTATGAAATTATTAGGCTTGAAGGGCAAAATGGTAATTAAAATTTTAACCCTTAATTAAAACTTTAGGCTTAATAAAATTAATAAATAAAATATTTGATTTTAATCTGATTTGGATGATTGAAATTTAGATAATTAAAGGGTAGAAACCTACTAAAAAATTTAAAATAATTGAAATAAACCTTAATTAAATAATTAATTAAATTTGGAAGAATAATAAAATTGGAATTATTAAAATAGGGATATTATTAGGAAGAGATTTATTCTTTAATCTAAAGATCCCTAAATTAATCGTCTCAATAATATTTAATTCTTAATTAAAATGGTAATTCAAATTTAAGTTTAAAAAATGTTAAAAGATTCAATCATTTAAATTGAATTAAAGGTAAATTATTAAACTCTTTTTAAAGTTTCAATTAAAATTAAAATAAAAAATAAAATTAAATTAAAAAAAAATTAAATTAAATTAAATTAAATAAAAAAAAATATAATAATAATAAAACTAAATTAAATTAAATTGAATAAATAAATTAAATTAAATTAAATAATTAAATTAAATTAAGTTAAGATTAAATTAAATTAAATTAAATTAAATTAAAAAAATAAATAAATAAAATATCAAATTAAATTAAATTAAATTAAAACAAATTAAATTAAATTAAATTAAACAAATTAAATTAAATCAAGTTAAATTAAATTAAATTAATTCACATCAAGTTAAACTAAATTGGATTAAATCGAATTAAATTAAAATTAAAACTAAACTAAATTAAATTAAATTAAATTAAATCAAAGTTAAATTAAATTGAATTAAAAGACATCACCTAAGACATGAAGAATTCAAAATAAATCTAAAACAACTTGAACACTATTCCAAACTTAAGTCCATTAACTAAAATTAAATCACAACTCACTTGAACATCCATTTGCCCTCGAAAACTCGTGATGTCATAACTCTTAAAAGGAGTGTTAAAAGAAGTGTTACTTCACTCATAGGATATTGAAATGTCCTAGTTCACTGAGCAAGACAACAAAACTTAAACTCTCGGACGATTAATTCATTTGTGTAATTAAATTCATTTGGACTTAAAACAATCCTAGAAATATTGAAAAGATGTTTAAGATTCGTCTTAAGCACTTCTTCAATATGATAGGGTATTTATAAGAACAATTGAACTTAGTTGTTCTTTGATGAAGAAAATCATCCTCAAACTAAAATACAAGAACCTAGACGTCATAGGAAATGACTAGCTATAGGATTAGGAACTTGGTAGAAAACCATAACCCTTCCCTTAGCTTTACCTAGGAACTTACTTTAAATGCTTAAATATTCTAACTGTGTTTTAAGTGCAGCTTGGGATGACGGGAAGACCCTCCAGGTACGCTTTTATTTTATTACAAATTACTTTATTGCAACTTATTTAATCGCATCGCACTTACTTTTCTTGCATGATAAACAACTGTTGCATGAAAACTTACACCTTTAGGACGAAAACCAAAGCTGAAACCCATAACTAAATTAAAAGACACTACAAGATAAAATTCACCGCCACAATATTTCAAAATATAAGACAACTCAAAATTTAATCACAAATAGAACAACAAAACTACAACTACAACTAAATTAAAACGTCTCATTGAATGATCGGGAATACCTCGGATGATGTAACCCACGTGTTGCTAACGGGATTTCCCACGGTCTAAATGAAAGTGCGGAACTCATTCGATTGAGTTTAGCAAATTCATCCGGACTAAGTGAATTCGATGAAAATAACTGATGCCGGGATGACGGAACCGTGGGATCTTAATCGGTTCCGTTTAATCAACTCTAAGACCTCGTTTTAATTAAAATATTAAAGACACATGGAAATTAAGACTTTCTCTAAAACAAAACACTTCTCTCATCTCCTGATTTATGACTTCTAAAACTAAACCTCTGCAACAACAAGGAGCTCGGAGCATGGTGGGCAGCACGGCCATCGTCATCAGCAAAACCTGAGTCTACTTCAGCAAAACTTTCCTTAGAATTAAATAACCAAGCCGTAGGACTTCGAGGTAGTTTGCCTAGCGCAACATAAATTCTCAACTCTTCGTTAGGCATTTGCATGATCATATCATGTAAATTAAGCCCTAACCGGTTTTAGGATTTCCGAGGTAGTCGTCCGATACGACATAAACCCTCACATCTTCGAGGCTATTTGTATGATTTTATCATACAAATATAAGTCCTAATCGATTAAAATCGGCAAGATCAAAACATTAAATAAACATTAGGACTTTCTTAAATTCAAACCAAACAATAGGATAGTCGGGAAATTATCGAAGTTCGCTTCGAATCTGTGATTTCTCCTACCCTTCTTCCTTTGAATTCCCAAAACAAAATGTTTCAAATTTGATCCATCCCCAATTGAAATTCCAAAACTCAATCCCTTGAAAACTTAAACCTCGAAATTCTTGAGAGCAGAACTACGATTATTATCGAGAGTTTTCTTAGGTGATTTCCGTCACTTAAGATGTAATTAACTATAGGGGCTTGCCCTTATAGGGAATTTTAAGAACCTGAGTAATATAAACCCTGTTTAATGTTTTCATATTAAACAGGGGAACTTGTCGGCTTATAAAATTGGTTCGCAGACCAAACGGATGTCACAAATCTTCTAGTTTATTTAATCGAGCCCCATCATCAAACAATGTGTCTATTCTTCGGGATAGATACATGGTTTGTGATGTGGTGCTCGTTTATATAAACTATTCGGGATGTGAGATCAGTTTGATTTCATAGAATTTCCAAATTTAAAATTATTTTCAAAATCAAATACTACTTTTCAAATTATTTATTTAAATTAAATTAAAATTCACCGACAATTTCTGTAGGCGACCCTCCTTTTTCAAAATAAAACACATAACCTAAACATATGCCGACACTAAGCAGCTGAATGCACCTAAATGGAAGCTCTAATAGCCACGCCAACCATGGCTATTTAAAATCACCACCTTTCATGGCCAAAAGCGGGATTTAGTTTTCCTAGGGGAGACTCTGCCCAATTGATTCCAAAGCTTCCCCTAATATTTCTGAGTTCATCCCAACCATTTCCCCCCTCTGATTTCCTCTGCCTGAGAGAAATTTCTCCATTGAAATCTCAACCGGAACCAGGACAAACTCCACCACAACCCACAGTTCACCAAACTCAAAATAATTACGCCCACACCTTTACAGCATTAGAATAAGAAGATCCCCCATCAAAACCCCATCACAGAGAGCCTCTACACCAGACTTTGATCAACAACTGAAATTGGCCTTGGTCGAATCCGAGTCCGGACATGTCACCACGAGCACAAGGCTCCATTCGGAGGTACATTGGGACCAATCAAAGCTGAGATAACCATCTGATTGAGGCCTCCTCTATCAGATAAAGGTATTGAACTCATTCTTCATCTCGAGATCGTTCTGATCTTAAACATGTGTAGATTTTATTTCATACCATATAAACTATATGGATAGGTTCGTCTAGGTCAGATGAAGTTTTAGGAACAAACCTCATGTGATTTGGTTACATCTAGGTAGAGAACTTATTGTTTTAAGGTGGTCGGTTTATAGGCGAAGTCAGTTGGGGACGATGACTAGGAGCAGTCAGATCGCACATGTATTTATTGATGGTTGAGATTGCACCGGACATAACACTGATACATAAAGTGCAGAGCTAAGTTAGATGGCGGCGTCGAATAGAAGCACGCCGCGTAGTCTTTTAGAGCTGCTGAGGTCGAGGTGCCGCCGCGCTGGATAAGTGGGAAAAAAGGGTATTTCTAATTTAATTAAATCAGTGGACCTTTGAAAATCCATAACTTGGTGTAGAGAAATCACAAAAATAAAAGAAAAATACCCTAGTGCTTAGTGAGCAGAGGAGAATAATTTCGAAATTGTTTAAAGTTTATTTGATGAATATTTTATTTTTAATTAATTAAATATTGTGTGAAATATTTTAATTCTCCATGCACTTATACATTTTACCATAGCTTGACATTTTTGCATGTTGTTGCCTCTGTCTTAGAGGATCTTCCTTAATTTTTCCAAAGTCAGAGGAGATCTCTAGATAGAGATCTCTAATTTTCAAGTTATTGTTTCGTTTTGGGTAAAATAATTATAATAATTATCATATTAATTAGAAAAATTTAAGGAAATTATGGTAGGTTTCATGTGACCAGTGGACCCTAGGAAAAAAAAACTTGGTTTAAATCATTAAGTATAACCATAATGATAATTAAGACCTAAAAATTAAATAAAAATAAATTGGACAAAATATAAATGAAAATAACTTTTTATTCTCCACTATAATTTAAAGTCTAAGGAACCCCATATAAAAATTTCAAGTCAAATGGAGTTAATTTAAGAACCTAAATGAATTTTTCAAGTTAAAACACATTTTTGGTAATTAATAAATTATAATAATTAAAATACACTTAAAAAATTCACCAAATTAATTTTGGGAGTTCTTTGAGGTCAGAGAGTCTTTAAAAAAATAAAAGTGTAATTAAAATAAAATTTTTATTTTTGAGCATTATTTTAATATTTAAATAATTAAAATTCACAAAAATCATAAAATTATTAAAAATGGTTGGAAATGTTCTAAATTGTCTCCGAAGCATTTAGAAACAATTGGGATATTTTTTCTAATTTTCTAAGAAAATATATTAATTTTTAAAGGGTTAAAATCATTCTTTAAAGTCTAAAATGGAATTCCCCAATTTTCATTAAAATATTTGTAAAAATTAAAATAAAAATAAGAATAGTATGAAATTTGGTTCTCTGAGTTTCCTGACCTCAGAGAGATTTAATAAAAATACAAACTTAATTTTCAACTTGAATACTTTTTTATATTTATTTAATACTCTAAAAATTAATATAATTATAATAATAAAATTAAAGCTCAATAAAATCATGAATTTAGTCCAAGTGGTCCTCGGCTCTAGTGGCTACCTCCGATAAAAATTTCAAAGGATTAGGCTTTGCCTTGGTCATGGTATTGAATTTTCTTTAAAAAAGTCCAATTTTTCCATGAAAATAATTATATAAATTAAATTAAATAATAAAAATTTACATTTTTCTCCTCTCGGTGTCTTAATTGACCTATAAGTAAGGTAGGATAAAATTCCAAAGCCATTTGAATTAAATTTAGTGAATTATGGAGTTATAAAGCCCTAGGGGCAAAGTTGTAATTTTAAGGTTTTAGTCTTAATTAATATTTAGGACTAATTGAATGGAATGGGTAATTGATAATCCTAAGTAACATGTTGAGAAGATTGAAACATCAAGGGATGAATGGTAAAAACCCACTTCAATTTTGTCACATCAAAAATAAATTAATAATTTCCTAATTATGTGAAATTGGAGGACCATCAAACCAAATAATCCTAAAGATTAGGGGTTAATTTTAGAGGTTAATAATCCACTAATTCTCACCCCTATTTGATGTATGAATGATAATCAAATGTTTTGATGAAAACTAAATTCACATAAAATTAATTACAAACTTGTTCACTAAACCTTAAGAACTTGGTTGTGAGCTAGGCCTAATCAAACTTTGTTAAAAAAAGTTTAGAAAAACAAACATAATCAAGCTTCAAACACTTGGAAAAACTAACTTTTCTAAATAAATTAAATTTGCCCCAAAGGATTTTCACTCACATAACTTCAAAATGAAATGACAAATGATAATTACCTTATTTAGAGGGAAAAATTAAAACATTAGTTTACTAAGCATGAGGGTATGAAATTGATGAATCATTTAATATTCATGATAAGTTTAGAATGAACTCAATGAAGCTCAAAAGAATTGTGAAATGTCTATGTATCTCCTGGACCCTTTTTACAAATCTTCTGGACACCTTGGAGAACAACTAAACCTATCATATTTTGTTAAATGAATCTCCTAAATGAATAGGACCCTCCAAGTTTTGACATATGATTTAGTAGGCTTATGACGAACCTATCCATAGGTTTTACTTTCCTGCAAAATCATAAATGTTTATTGCAATACTAAAATTTTCAGGTGGAGGAACGAGAAGACTCGCCAGGTACACTTTTATAAGTTTACAGTACCTTTCTTTTGTACTTCCGTTCAGAATTTCCTTTACTTTTCTTGCTTATAATCTTGCATGTTAAATAACAATGTCACCCTGCATGAAAACTAAAACTTTTAGGATAGCCACAAAACCAAAACCAAAAATCAAAATTAAAAATCAAAACAAGATAAAATTCACCGCCACAACAGTCAAAATATAAGACAACTCAAAATTTAATCACAAACAAAACAAAAATCATAATTACAACTAAATTAAAATATCTCGTTGGATGATCGGGAATCCCTCGGAGGAGGTAACCTACGTGTTGCTAATGGGGCTTCCCACTGTCTAAATGAAAGTATGGAACTCATTAAGTTGAGTTTAGTAAATTTATTTTGACTAAGTGAATCTGATGAAAATAGTGGTGCCGGGATGATAAAACCGTGGATTGTTGCTATAATCAACTTTAATGTTCCCCTAATAAAATATTAAGGCACCTCAATTTAAATGTTTCCAGAACACGATGCTTTTCTTTTCTTACAATTGACACTTCTTTAAACTAAACCTGTTACGATGACGAGCTTAGAGCATGCACAGTGGACAACATGACCATCTTCAACAGCAAAACTCCTTAGATATTAAAATAACAAGCCATAGGACTTCAAGGTAGCTTTCCTAGTGTAGCATAAATCCTCACTTTATCCTGTTAGGCCTTTGCATAACCATGTTGTCCAATATAAGACCCAACTCGTCCTAGGATTCTAAGGTTGTCATCAGGAATGACATAAACCCTCCTATCTTCCTGGCTTTTCACATGATCAGTATCAAGTGAATGTAAGCCCTAAATAATAAAATTGACAAGATGAAACATCAAATAAATATCTTAAATTAGAGTTAAACTATAGGATAGTTCAGGAAAACACAAAGATTTCTCTTGGATCTATATCATTCCCCTAGTCTCTCTTTTTTTTAATCCCTACAATAATTGTTCCAAATTTGAGCCACTCACTTATTGGATTTTTTACTATCACATCTTCTTGAAGAACCTTACCCTTTTGGAAGTCATGAATATGAAAATTTCCTAATCTATACAAGAGTTTTCTTATGTTACTTTGGTTATCTAAGATGTAATTAACTATAGGGGCTTGCCCTTATAGGAAACTTAAAAACCCCAGATTAATATAAACTCTATCTTACTCCTTCAAACTAGATAGAGGAAATTGTCGGTCAATAATGGTTTGCAGACCAAACGGATGTCATGGATTCTTTAGTTAATTTGATCAAGCCTCACCCCAAGCCATGTATCTATTCTTTGGGATAGATACATGCCTTGTGGTGAAGTGCTTGATTATTTTAAACTATCAATTACATGAGAACGATTTGATTTCATATTTTTAAAATAATATTTTCAAGAATCCATATACATTAAATTAAATCAAAATTATAATTTTATAAAACTACATTTTCCAAAAAGTTATGAATCCCCCACGACCTACTTTAACGACTGACACAATGCCTAAAAGATAATTTGAGAATTTATGTCGCACTAGGAAGACTGCCACAAAGTCTTATGGCTTATTTTTTAAACTAAGGAAAGGTTTGTTGTTGTAGACCTGTTTTCTCTCTCGAAGATGTCCTTCTACAGGTTCTCGTCATGCCGCCCACAGTGTTTGCTTCGAGGTCCTCGTTGAAGAAGCAGTCCTAAGGTCTAAGGTTCAGAAAGTTTTACCATATATGTTTCAATGTTTTGGTTTTATTATTGTTGTTGTTGTTTTGGTTTTGGTTTCAGTTTTGCATGTAAAGTAAGTAAATGCATGTAAGAGTTTATTGTAAAGTTAGATGAAAGAAAATGACAGTACATAAAATAAAATGCGTACCTTTCCTTCTGCACAACTGCAAGGTTAGTGCAATAAAGCATAATATAATTTGCAAGAAATTTAAATAAATTGCTGGAAAGTAATTAAGTGTAGCAAGAAAAATCCAGTAAAACAAAACTAAAAAAGTCCATCGCAATAAACACGGGCAAGTAAAAGAAAACCCGTAGTCACATATAGAAGACCAAGACTAGGTATAAGACATCGATAAATGCGGGGGCTCTGAGCTAGACTGTTGGATTCCCGGCGTCAGGTAAGAGCTACCGACTAGACATCCTATAAAAGGCTATCCTAACATTGATCCAAGCGACAAACCATGGACCTTTATAAAATTTTCATCAAAATTCTTTAGTTATCATGCAAAACCTGTTGTTTAAGTTTCCATGAGTTTGTTTTAGCTAGCAAAAGAAATTTTCTTTTAATTTTGTAAAGTAGTGTAGTCCATAGATTAGTCACTCTAATCAAGCTAGGACTACTGGTAACCTAACAACGTCGGGGGAAACAATCCTACCAAGAGTCGGTGAATAGCATCATCGATCCTTTCCTCTCCTTATTGAAGGTCCTTGAGTTAAGAGATACTATTCTAAATATCCCACATCAAATCCATCATAGCATTATCCTCATCGCCATAGCCACTAATACCTTAGAATTATACCAGTCTGATGATCAATATGTGGCAAAAAGCAAATGTCCCTAGTTTCTCATAAGTACTTAAATACCTTAGAGAAGATTCATGTCTTTGAGCATTGAGTTTTAAATGTAGGATAAATAGTTTAATGCATTTCTATTGATTTGGGTGAATTAACAGGTCTCGATGCATAACTTGGTGGGTTCTTAAAGATTTTAAGGATGATTTCCTTCATCAAAGCATAATATGTTCAGTTTTCCTTCAAAACATCCAAAAGATTACAAAAGTTTTTTAGGCATAACACTAAATAACTTTTAAAATCCATTGAACGGTTTCAAGTTCTTTTAAACTTATTATGTTGTTGAATCATTCATCCCAGATTAAGTTGGAGCTTAATGGTGATGATTGAACCTGTGCTCAGTGAATCCCGTTATTTTAATTATCCCATGAGCAGGGTATCTAAGTATTAATTTGATGTTCTATTTAAGGATTATGTGGGTGGACGCCCTTAAGGACAATTTAGATTATTAAGAACTCTTACTTTTCAATTAAGATTGGACTTGTAGTGTTTTAAGGGTATTTAAAATTAGTTAAATTTCATTTGCCAAACCTCATTAAACAAGTTAGACTAAACCTAGCTCACTACTAAGCCCTTAAGATTTCATGAATAAATTTAAAATTATTAGAAGTGTTGATTCACATGAATTTAACTTCTATCAAAAGATTGTAACTATCATTTGAACTCCGATTAAGGGCTTCAGATTAGTGAATTATTATCTCCCTAACACAAGCTCACTATTCTAGAATCATCTGATCGGGTTAACCTCCAAGTCATGATAATTCAGGAATTACAATTTTACCTTATTATAAATAGTGATGGATTAGTTTCTACCATTTAAATCCTTCACATTTCAATCATCAAAGAAAGTTAATTAAGATCAATATTATCCATTTACCATTTAGTTTGACCTAAATTTTAATTAGAGCTCAAAATTCCATAATTAACATTTTGCTCTTAATCACTTTCCACTTCATATTCCTTTAAATTTAACTCAAATGATCTTAAGATTCCATCATTACCCTACTCAAGGGTTAATTACAACATTAGAAGATAAATTGGTTTTCTTTTTTTTTATTTGATTTTTAACAATTATTTTATCTCAAAATTAAAGATTTTCAATGTTAACTAGTTTAAATAATCAAAGCAAGTCTTCTATCCTTAGAAAATTTGTTGGAGGTTTAACTATATTAAAAGACCTCTAGAAATAAGTTTTTGTGAATTTTTAAATTAGATTTTAATTTCTAATAAAATAGAAAAATATATTTTTATTATTAAAATTCACTTTTATAATTTTCATAAATCTCTCTAACCTCAAGAAACTTAAAGAAAATTATTTTATATTTTTCACATTTTTATTTTTTTATAAAGAATTTTTAAAGTGAAAAATAGGCCAAAAATAAAGTAATTATTTTAAGTTCAATTTTATTTTTCTTAGGTGTCTCTAGCCATAAGAAACACCCTAGACTACTTTTTTATATGTTTCTGATTTTTTTTTAATTTATGTAATTATTTTAAATAAAAATTCAAATTCACTTAAAAAAATTGATTTTTATATCAAAAATAATTTTATTGTCCTTAAGATTTTTACCAGAGATTTGTGAAGTGGTAAGCTTCACTTTGGCCCAACTTAGTGATTAGTTGAATTATTTTGCATTTTCTTAATTTTAGTATTTTTCTTAATTTTAAAATAGAAAAATAAGTTTTGAATTTTAATTTTTCTTTTTCTAAGTTCCTCTTACCACAGTAAACCTACCAAACTCATTCTCATAATTTTCCGATTTATATTTAATTTTTTATAATTATTTTAAGCAAGTAATGGTGATTTTCCTTGAAATATAGGGTTTTCCTCGTTAAAGAAGCTCTCGACTTTGTATAAATCAGAGAACATCCCTAAGCATGTGAGGAATAAATCCCCCAAATTTCCTCTTTTTGTAATTATTATTTATTTATTATAATTAAAAGAAGCTCGCAGTATTTAATTACTTAAAAATAAAATACAAAGCAAATATTTTTGACTTTTAGTCCATATTTTTTCCTCTGTTCACTCAGCACAGATGTATTATTATTTAATTTTTATGAATTATCTACACCAAGTTATAATTTTTCAAAGTTTCAATATTTAATTAAATCAAAAAAGCCCATTTTTCCTACTTATCCACGCTGGCGCCACGTAAACTTATTATGGCTCCAAAACTCTGCATGGTGCGTTCCCATTCGACACTACCTTCCGTGTTAATTCCGACTTAACCTCGCGCTTTATGCTCCATCTTCTCATTTGGTGTAATCTAAGCCATCCACCAATTCACACTTGATCCAACGACTGCACGTCTTTGTCCCCAACTAGTGACAATCGAGAACCGTGCACACTCAAAACCTAATATCTCACTTGATACTCAATGAAATTACTTAGGGTTTTTTCCCACACTTGCATCTAACTGAGACGAACACATCTATAAGGTTAATCAAGCATGAAATTAAACTCTTCTTCATAAAGGCCCAAATCGAGCTCGAATTTGGGTGAAATGGTGTATACCTGAGCCCAAGAGCCGAGGCCTCCTCCAAGAGTCAATTTGAGCAAAGGTTGAAGCCGTATAAGAGTTCCTCATGGGGGTGGTGCGGCTTATGTGGAAGACTAGTGCAGAAGGCTTGGGAGAGTTGGCTCATATTGGGGAAGTATTCTTCAGCCCTGATCAAGCTTAAGAGCACTTCAATTTGGAGGTTAGTTGAGTTTGGGGGGATGGCCGTGAAAATGCCCTATTTATTAGCTCTGAAATTGAGCTCAGGCAAGGGGAATAAGGGCTAGAAGACAGTGGGGATGAGCTTCTCTGGGATACTATGAGGTCTGGGACAATTTTCATAGTGTTTCGTTTAGGTTTTGGTCACTCTCTATTTTATTCATGGAGGGGGGTTATTATAGCCATAGCTAAGGAAGAGTTCTTAGGCTCTGATTGGCTAGTCTTTATATGCTTAGGTGGAAGGCTGAGTGGCGCCAGTAGCTAATTGGAGATTGCCACAGAGGATTTTGGGTTTAATGATTAGAGGAGGCCCTCAATTTTGGGTTCTCTGGGGACTAGGGTTGCTGGCCAGGGCTGAGCTGGTGGCTATTTGGGTTAGGCAACTCAGGGGAGTTTAATGGTGATTAGTTTGGAGGCTTGATCACTGATGGAAAGTATCTCCTTAGTTTTGCTAATTTTGGTAAGAAATCCCCTAATTTGAGGGACCCTTGGTCCATGGCTCAACTAGGGTGGCCTAGATGGATCTAGGTGGGCCTTAGAGGTCAAAAGGTGGCTGTGGTGGCCAAGGTTGGGCTAGCCCAAGTGGTTTGAGGTGAATTTAGGTTTTGGGTTAAAGATCCTGGTTTGGAATTGGAATTGGTTTTTGGTTTAGCTAGGGCTTGGATAGGGGTCAACCAGAAGTACCAAATGGTTTAGAAAATTTTCATAAGGAATTTGGGCATCAATTGGGTTGAAATTAGGGTGACAATTTCAATTTGGTGAAATTTTGATTTTGGGGCAAAATTGGGGGTTTTGATTTGGGTTGAATTTAGGCAAGGTTTCAGTTTAGGCATAGTCCAATTGAGGGTTCAAATTAGGTTTGGACAAGCTGAAATTAATTTTAGAATTGAAATTGGGTGAGATTGAAATGAATTTGGTGGAAATTAGTGTATATTTGGAAAATTTAGGAATTTAGGAAATTTGAGAATTTTACCTAATTTGGTGCATTTTGGTGCAATTTAAGATATTGGGTTGTTTAAATTTATTTAGGAGACATTTAAATTGGATTTGAAATTTTTTAGAATTTTTGGCGCATGAGGGGCATTTTGGTAATTTTGGCAAATTTGGGGGTGTTTTGGAAATTTTAAGGATTTTCGAGTATTTTGGGCAATTGGAATGACTTGGAATGATTTGATATGATTTTTGAAGAGAATTGAGAATGTGGGAAATTTTGAGAAAAAAAGGGTTTCAATGGCATTTTCGTAATTTTGGAAAATTTTGGGGCTAAAAGTTCAAAGTTGGGGATTTTAGAAAAATTGGGATCAATTGAGGATGCTAATCATAAAATTACCCCTTTTGAGCCGTGATACCATGGGACATCTCTTTTTGGATCCTCCATTTGTTAGACCTAGCCACCCAAGCCAAGGGCTAAGGGTTTGAGGGACCACCTACATAAGTTTCTAAGAGTGGAACCAGGTTAAGCAAGATTAGTTTAAGGTTTTATGTTGAGAGTAAAAGTGAGGGGTTCTCGTGTGTTTGTGCACAAGATCGACCAAGGCCACACAACCCAGGGCTAAACCTGAGGCCAGACAGTCCTATGGGGACCCTTCATGAGCTCCCTAGGTTGTTTCATCCCACTAAGTGCTAGAGGTGAAAACCAAACATGTGGAACTCGAAGAAGAGCAAACAAATGTTTAGAACTTTTAATGGGTAGGGTTCCATCTCTAGTCCTCTACGACATTTAATAGAAAAGTCCTAGGTTAGATTCTTGGCCTCTAAGGAAGAAAGCTTAGATCTCAAGAAAAGTGAGGTCAAAAAATGGACCCTCAATAGGTATGGTGCGCCGAACAAGCACATCGCACGTATTGGCATTGACCGAAGAGATCAACAAAACCAACACAATTATGTAAGCTAACACATTCAAGAATTAGCAGGTGTGTTCTCAAATTGTAGCTGTTAATTCAAGTTTTCAAATTTTAGAGTGATTTCCGTATTTTATGTCGCAATTTTTTTTCATTTATCTTTATGAATGGGTGTTTTATGAATTTCTGATGGCAACAATCAGGATTCCTTATTGAAAACCTGACAGTCGAGGCGAGCTTAATTTACTTAAAAAATTAAATTTGGATAAATGTGGAGACCAGGTCGAGGTAGAAAGCAGTAGGACTCACATCCAACTCCAAAGCTGATCAAAGAGTGGGGGAACGCTACATTGAGGAGGAAAGCCTAGGGACTCACATCTAACTAAAGAGGTAGTGGTGGTGCTGAGAATTTCACATTATGAAGGAAAGCTCAAGGACTCACATCCAACCTAAGAGGTGATGAGCTACATTAGGAAGGAAAGCTCAGGGACTCACATCCAACCCAAGAGGTAGCAAAAGTGATGAAAGGATAATCGAATGCCTTTCTCCATGTAAGGGGGTCTGACGTCAATCTTGAAGTGCTGAGAATATCATAAGAAAACTCAGGGACTCACATCCAACCTATGAGGTATCAAAAGTACTGAAAATATCACAGTAGGAAGGAAAACTCAGTGACTTACATCAAACCTAAGAGGTGATGTGCTGCATTGTGAAGCAAAGCTCAGGGACTCACATCCAATCCAAGTGGTAGCAAAAGTGCTGATAAGAGAATTGAATGCCTTGCTCCATTTTAGGGGATCTCACACCGATCTCGAAGTGTTGAGAATGTCACATCTGGAAGAAAAGCTTAGGGACTCACATCCAACTTAAGTGGTGACGAGATACATTAGGAAGAAAAGCTCAGGGACTCACATCCAACCCAAGGAGTGGCAAAAGTCCCGAGATCAGAAATAGATGCCTTACTCCATTTAAGGGGACACACCGATCTCGAGTGCTGAGAATGTCACATTAAGAAGGAAAGCTCAGGGACTCACATCCAACCAAAGAGGTGACATACTACATTGAGAAGGAAAGCTCAGGGACTTATATCCAACTCAAGAGGTAGAAAAAGTGCTAAGAAGTCACATTAGGATGGAAAGCTCAGTGACTCCATTCAACCTAAGAGATGACGAGCTACATTGGGAAGGAAAGTTTAAGGACTCACATCCAACCCAAGAGGTAGTAAAAGTGTCGAGAAGAGAATCAGATGCCTTGCTTCATTTAAGAGGGACCCACACTAATCTTGAAGTGCTGAGAATGTCACATTAGGAAGGAAAACTTAGGGACTCACATCCAACCTAAGAATGAAGAGCTACATTGTGAAGGAAAGTTCAGGGACTGGCCTCCAACCTAAGCGGTAGCAAAAGTGTTAAGCAGAGAATCAGATGCCTTGCTCTATTTAAGGGGTCTTACACTGATCTCGAAGTGCTGAGAAGGTCACATTAGAAAAGCTCAGGGACTCACATACAATCTAAGAGGTGATGAGCTACATTGGGAAGGAAAGCTCGAGGACTCACATCCAACCCAAGAGGTAGCAAAAGTTATAAGATAGGATTAGGACGACGCGTATCCCAAATGCTGTTTACAGAGGTTGTATAAACTTTCAATAATTGTGGAAGTCTTGTGAAGAACTTGTGGAGCTTATGTGAATTATGGAAATTGTGTCAATGGAAGAGTGTGGAAATTGTGTCGAAGAGTGTGAAAATTGTGTTGAAGAGTGTGGAAATTGTGTCGAAGAGTGTGGGAATTTGTAAGAACGGTGGAATTTCAAATGCATCGTTTATTATTTTTATCCTTTTCTCTTATTATTAAGAAATTTTCCAAATTTGATGTTTTTCTACTTCAAAATTTTAATTTTGTCCATTTTTCATATTTTCCTTTGCATCGTTCTTTGTTCTTCATAACTCGAGACTAACGTGTGGTCTGCGTCTCTTTATCGATCACACAAATGTGGCAACTTCATAACACATGCTGAAACCCAAAACAAACTTTGTTGATTCTACTTTGAAAATTTAGCACAATTGATCATATGCTAAAGTCACTGAAAATAATATCAAGAATACATCCAAGTAGAACTATAATCTGCTATATCATGTCCTCCCTGCTCTAGTACGGTGAAAAAGTAGTAAACTTTCTGTCTAACTACTAAGTACTAACCTCCTAAGTGATGCTCCGAACAAAGGTCCCTTGTGTATACTTTGAGGTACAGTTGTCTCACAGCTCAAGTGGTCAGAGTCCCTCCAACTGCAGATCGGGCTGATATCCATCTGACACCTTGCTATCATCCCTTTTTCGTAATATAACTGAAACTCTTCATTGTGGGACTCCGAAGATGCAGTGCTTAGCCAAATTCAGTCTATTCCAATTCAAAATCAGTATTGATCCAATCAATAGTGAGATCTCAACCAGCCCTCAGAATTCCCTTGGGCCAACTATCTCTATTTCTTTCCTGAATTAAATGTTGCTCTTACTCATGAACAATATCGTGCTGAAGAAGGGCCTGAAGAAGTCATAGTGATCAATGTGAGGGGGAATAAAGTATCCTTCTTCATAAATGTTGATGATACAATTATTCAGAATGTAATTCGTTGGCAATATATGTCATTCCACCATTCTTTTAATCATTTTATTTATTCTGGACGACATGAGATCCACCTCGTCATTTCTCAAAATCCCCCTTACCCATCCTTTACAAAATTGTGACAACAACCACATTAGGTGGTTATCCCGCCTTTTCCACGCATCCATTTCTCCGGTTCTGAATATGTTTTCTTCTTTAAGCGGCCTGCCCAACCCAAGTCTTTGAGGTTGAACACGCAATCCAAAATCTTATTTTTTCGCTCTCTACAAATACGTCAGTATTCAACTCAAGACCTTCCAGGATGTTGATAAACCTTCCTTAGATGTCCACGTAGTGCTCAAACTCTTGTTTTCGGACCCTTTGTATCTTTGCCAACTCATACTATGAAATAGTCCACGATCACCGGGATCGCTTCTCCGATTCATCTTTAGGAACAACCTGTGATCATCGTGACTCAACAAACCATGGAATATATGGCTCCAACTCTGGGTTCTTTGTACTTGTGAACATCATTGAGGTTGCTGCATACACTTCAAAATTTCTGTAAAGCTCTAGGTGGAGAACATTATACTCTTGGCTTTTTGTGAATGCTGTTGTTGATGACATCTCCCTTGGTATATCTGCAATGCATGTCAGGCACCATGCGCATGTTGACCTCACTTTTGTTAAGGTCTAGTTAGTCTTTCTTAGAAGCCTATGATCAAGCCATAAGACTTTCATGTTGATTATCCTAGAGGACTAGTGATGGAACTTGACCGCGTTAGAAATTCTAAACACTTCTTTGTTCCTCTTGGAGTTCTACACGTTTGGTCCTAACCTCTAGCACTTAGTAGGTGGGAGCTAAATATGAGGAAGCTCAAAAGGAGTCCCCATAGAATGGTCAAGCCCCTGGGTGATATGGTCTTGGGCAAACTTACAAACACACACTTGGACCTCACACTTGCACTCACTACCTTAAACCTTAAAACCAAACATATTTGACTTAGTGTCCCCACTTCTTTTGGAGACTCGTGTGTGTAGTGCCCCAAGTCCTTAGCCCAAGGCTGTGGTTTGGCTAGGACCGACACATGGAGGATTTAAAATGAGACTTCTCCTTGGTCCATGGCTCAAATAGCGTAAAATCATGATTAACATTGTCATTTGAACCCAATTTTATCAAAATTCTTAAATTAAACCTCTTGCCCCCCAAACTTCCCAAAAATTACCAAATACCCCTAAACTCTAAATTTTCCCAAAATTTTCCAAAATTGCCCAAATTCTTAAATTTCCTTAAAAAATCATATCAAACCATTTCAAACCACTTAAATTGACCAAAAGACCTCAAAATTCTCAAAATACCCCAAAATTACCAAAATGCCCTTCATGCCCCAATATTCCAAAAATTCCCAAAATATCCAAAATCACTCCAAATGTACCCAAAATCAATTCAAACTACTCCATTGAGCCCAATTTGACCAAATTAACCAATTTTGACCAAAATCCCAAAATTGCCCCTAAAGTCCCAAAATGCCCAAATTACCCCCAATTTCCACCAAATTGACTTCAATCTCACCCAATTTCAATTCTAAATCAAAATTCATCATGTCTAATCTCAATAAAAACCAATTCCAAGGCCAATTTAACCTAATCTCAAGCCCAATTCCAAGCCCAATCCCAAAATCCACAATTTTGCTCTAAGACCAAAATGTCACCAATTTGAACTTCCTAGCCTACAATTTCCACCCAATTGACATCCAAACTCTTCGCCATAATCTATTGGACTAATTTGAACCATAAATTAAACCAAATCTGAACCCTAGCCCAATCTAAACCTAAGTCTAGCCCAAATGCCCCAAATTGATTCAAATTTAAAATCTCGTTAAATTGAACCTCTCAATCAATTCAAAATCACTCAATTCCTTTTCAAAACTTCTCTTGACAATCATCCACATCAAATTGATCAATCAATCAACCTAAATCTTAGCCCAAACCCAACCTAGACCTAAGTTTAAACCAAAAGCCCAATTTTGAACCCAAACTCCAAATTTGACCAAACCCATTCAAATTGACCAAACCATGATCACCACAACTAACTTCTAAGCCCTATTAAACAAAGCTAGATCCACCTAGCCCAACCTAGTTGAGCCATGGACCAAGGATCCCTTGAATTAAGGGATTTCTTCCCTTAAGTGGCTAAACCAAGGAAGATCGTTACCACCGGCCATCAAGCCACCTAAACCACCACCATTATACTGCCATGGCTCACATGACCACCCTAGCCACCAGTCCCGGCCTGGCTGATTGGCCTAGTCACTGAAAAACATCAAAATTTAGAGCCTCCACAAACTCTAAACTCAAAATTGGAACCCCCTGAGCTGGCTCACTCCCATTGACCACTAGCACCTTTTTCTCTCCACCTAAGCAGCAAAGCTCACCCAGATTGAAGCCCTGGTGGCCACCCTTTCCCTGTCTATTTAACCACCACCTCCCACAGCCAAACCATAGAGAGTGCACTGAACTATTGGGAGACTTCTCCAAATTGCTTCCAGAGCTTCTCTAATTCCTCCTGAGTTCAATCCTAATGCTCTCAGCCATCCATAGCCACTGTGTAGGGCCGATTTCTCCACCCAAAAATCACCAAAACCAGGACAAATTCTGTCACTCCACCACACCCCACCAAACTACAAATTGACTTGCTTCTCACCATCCCAAACCAATCAAAGAAGTTTTGCATTGAAAGCCCCATCTCCATAGCCCTCTACACCATACTTTCACCTCAACCTATCCACTTGTAGGAGGTAGTCTTGCACAAACAATTCATCAGAGCCATGTGACACTTCCAGAAAGTTCGTCAGGTCCCAACAAAACTTCTGCAGGCACCCAATCGAGGCCTCACCTTAGAATAAGGTATAGATCATTTTCCTCTAAAACGAGCTCAGTTTGGCTCTTTGTGAAGAACACTTTAGTTTCATACTTGATTAGTCGTATAGATAAGATCGTCTTGAGTAGATGAACGTGTAGAAACAAACCACATGCGATTTAGTTAATTGTAGAGCGAGATCTTAGGGTTTTAGAATGGACGGTCTACGGGCTACACTAGTTGGGGATAAAGAAGAAGAGCCCTCTGATCGCGCGTGTATTGGATGGATGCTCCAGGTTGCGTCGGATTAACTCTTAAAACATAAAGTGTGAAGCTGGCTTAAATGGAAGCGTCTAATGGCGCGGCGACGCTTAGGCTTTCAGGGCTACTTAGGATAACTCGACACCGACATGGATAACTAGAAAAATTCCTTATTTTTTATTTGTTTTAATTCAAAAACATAGAAAATTCATAACTTGGTGTAGAAAAATCCTAAAAATTAAAAAAAATACCTTGTTGCTAAGTGAACAGAGGATAATAATGTGGAATAAAAATAAAAATTATTTATCATGTATTTTATTTTTAATTAATTAAATACTCAGAGGCTTATTTAAATCATAACTTAATGAATATAAATCACCATGGATTGAAATTTTGAGGGCTTGTTTGCTCTATTGTTAAGAGTGCTCTCTGATTTTTCCGAGTTAGAGAGCATCCCTAACACAAACGCCCTAATTTTCACGTTAATCACCTGTGTCTTAATTAGAAAATTCTAATAATTAAAATATAAATAAAAAATACAAAACTGCTTTGATAGGGTCACTGTTGTCAGAGGAACCTAGGAAAAATATAAATAAAGATTTAATTAATTAAAAAGGGCACTAATTCAAATTATCTCTTTAAAAGCCTTAAAATATTAAATAATTAAAATATAAATAGAAAAATCACAAAATTGAGCCCATATAGTTAATAATGATTATATCAACCTATTGTAAAAGTTTGAAGCCCATTTGAATTAATTTGACCAACAAACTTGATTTTCTAAAAAAAATGACATTTTTTGTGTTAAAATAAATATAATAATTATAAAATAATTAAGAAAATTACAAAAACTCGTATTGGGAGTTCCTTGTGATCAGGGATACCCAAGAAAAATAAAATCAAACCCTAAGTAAAAACTTTATTTTAAATCTATTTTCCTAATTTTTAAATAAATATAAATAATTAAAAATCATAAAAATCACAAAAATATAAAGTGCAAAAAAATTATAAATTTTTACTTGATCACTTAGGAGCAATTAGAATATTTTTCCTAATTTTTTAAAAATAGTTATGTATTTTAAAGGCTTAAAATGAATTTTCCTTAATTTTATACTAAAATAACTCTAATAATTAAAATAAAATTTACAAAAATATGAAATTCTTTGGGTTCCTTGAACTCAGAGAGATTTAATAAAAATATAAAACCTAATTTTCCACTTAAATAATGTTTTATATTTAATTAAAACTTAAAACAAACAAATAATTATAATAAATAAAATAAAATTTAAAAAATCATTAAAATTGGCCTAAGTGGTCCTCTGACCTTAGTGAACCTCCTTTAATTTTCTTAAGGATAGATGGTATATTTTTATAATCTAATGAATTAATATTGAAAATACATATTTTTGCATTAAACGTAATTCTAAAAATAAAATAAAATAATCAGAAAATTACTTTTTCTCCTCTGATATTTTAATTGACCCATGAGTGGTAACAGAAGAATTTTAAAGTTATTTGAGTTAAATTTAAAAAATTATGAAGTGATAAGGCCTTAGAGGTCAAAATTGTAATTATGGAATTTAAGCTCTAATTAATATTTAGGCTAAATCAAAGGGTAAATGGGTAGTGTATGATCTTAATTTACTTTTCTAAGTAATTGAAACATAAGGGATTAAGAGGTAGAAACCAATTCATCATTATAAAAATAAGGGTATAATTATAATTTTCCCTTAATTATTATAAATTAGAGGTTAATTAAATTGAATGATCCTAAGGTGAGGGGTTTGATTTTGGAAGACTATAACTCACTATTCAAAAACCCCTAGCGAACGGTTGGATTATAACACAATATTTGATCAAGATTCAGCTCACCTAATTTAACGTTCTTAAAATTATAAGTCTACCTATGAAATCTTAAGGACTCATTAGTGAACTAGGCTTAATCCAAGTTTGTCTTATGAGGTTTCAAAACTACAATATAAATAACTACAAATATTTTGAAAAACACTACTATCCCAACTTTGAATTTCAGTTGGCTAAGTTCCTTAATAAATCAATTTGCCCTTTAGGGCCCCCACTCACATAATTCATAAATGAAACATCAAGTGATAGATACCCCACTCATATGGAAGATTAAAACATCAAAGTTCATTGAGTACAGGATAAGACAACTCTACCAAACTTTAACTCAATTATGGATGAATTATTTAGCAACATAATAAGTTCAAAGGAACTCGACACATTCCAAAGAATTCAAAAGAAGTGTAGGGTCATTCCCCGCACCCGTTTTCTGCCTTTTGAATTTTTTTAGGACAATTGAACCTATTATGTCTTTGCTCAAGAAAATCATTCTTAAGATATAAATAAATGAATAAAAACCCATCAAGGTAAGACCTAGGACTCGGTAGGCATACACCTTCAACTCTTCTTTTGTTTTCCTTTCTGGCAATTAATTTAAGTTTCATGCAAAAATTATATATATTGTAATATAATCTATACCTGAGTGCAAGAAGATAACTAGTACGCTTTTTACAGTTTATTTACAACTTGTTACTTTACTACGCTTTACTTTCTAGTACTTTTTATTTTCTGCAATTTAATTCACTTTGCATGCAAAACAAAACCAAACAAAACTAAATTGAAAATAACACTCAAAATAAAACTAAAGATAAAACAAAGCTTCTTTTTAAAATTAAACAATATTTTCAAAACAAAAAAATGATAACTAAATTAATACACCCTCTTTGGATGATATGAAATCCCTCGAAGGAGACAACCTAGGGCTGCTAACGAGATTTCCCGCTCTTGATGAACTTAAAAATTCATTTAGACTAAGTGAATCCGAAGAAAATAGTGGTGCTGGAATGAAGGAACTGTAGGATCCTAACTGGTATCACTTAATCAACTTAAACTTTTCCCCATAAGACATTTGAACAGCAACAACAAAATCAGAAGATTGAAACATACATGATAAAACCATTCGAATCTTAGACCTTAGTACTGCTACTATGACGAGAAGCTTGGAGCATGCACCATGGCCAGCACAATGAGGACATACAGAAGAACATCTTCGAGAGAGCAAATGAATCTACGACAGCAAAATCTTTTCCTAGAATTAAATAACAATCCATAGGACTTTGAGGTAGTCCGTCTAGTATGACGTAAATTCTTAACTGATCTTTTAGGATTTTTTACACCAAGCAATATAAGCCCTAACTCGTCTTAGGATTCCAAGGTCGTCATCCGATACGACGTAAATCCTCCTATCTTCCAAGCTAATTGTATGAGTGACATCATGCAAACGTAAGCCCTAATTAATAAAATTAGTAGGATGAAACATTAAATAATCTCTCTTTGAATCTGAAGCAAAACCATAGAATAGTTTAAGAAGTCATTGAGGTTCTCCTTAAGATCCGTGACATCCCCTAGCTTTCTTCCTTTCGATTCCAAAAATAATTGTTCCAAACTTGCACTTTTCCCACTTGAATTTCCTATGTATGGCCTTGAAAATCTTAAACCTTTCGAATTCATGAAGGTAATATTTCTTGATCTAGATCAGGAGTTTTCTTAGGTGACTTCGGTTACTTAAGAGGTAATTAACTATAGGGGCTTGCCCTTATAGAAAACTTTAAGAACCCAGCTTAATATAAACCCTATTTAATCTTTCATATTAGATAGGGGAACACGTTAGTCAATATAAATAGGTTTTGCAGACCAAAATGATGTCATAAATCCACTAGTTTATGTAATTGAGCCTCACGATACATGGCTTGTGGTATAGTGCTAGTTACCTAAACTACTAAGGATATGAGATCAGTTCGGTCTCGTATTTTCAAAATTAAAATGCTACTTTTCAAAATTATATATATATATATATATATATATATATATATATATTAAACTAAATATATTTTAAGTGAGTGACAGGATTCCTATTCCAGTGGCCGACACTTCAAAACTTTAAGACCAACAGCACAAAGTTTCTTTGGTGGGCCCCGCAATGGTACAGGCTCGTCTTCTCTATCTGATAAACTAGCAGGAATCCTCTGTGGTGAGTGAATCAAGCTCGACTTCTGTGGCTGGTTGTAAATGTCCTCCTCAGGAATCAATGTAAGCTCTGAAGCTATCTCTCTGACCTATCTGCTTTCAAGTCTATCCAGTGCTCTATGCTTGCAATGATTGACATTCTGACACTGTGTGCACCTTAGTGGTGCATCTGAAACTCTTTCCAAGGTAGGACTGATCAAATCTCCTTCTAATGTTGCAGTCATTAACGGTATTTGCAATTTGTCCCAATTGATTTTCAATATTTCTGATGGTTGCTCCTTGAATTTGTAATTGATTTCCCATATTTGACACCACTTCTTCAATAGACAACTTCTTCTCCTTTAATTGTAAAGCATTGTTATATCCTCGAAGGATAAGTAGATCTATTATTATTATTATTATTTCCTTAATTGTTCCAATTCTCAATGGGTTTACTTGGTGGTTCCCCATTGTTGATTAACACCACCCCGATTATTGGTATTTCGCTTAAAATTTGGATGATTCTTCCAACCTGGGTTATAATAATTGGAATATGGGTTGTTAGGCTTATTTATAGTATTCAAAGTTTCTGGTGACGAATAAAAATCAACCATTTGGCCTAATGAATTTTCTTCAATTATGGAATGTGGCTGAGAAACATTCATCCCAAATTGGTCTATCTTCCTTGAAACAGCAGCAACTTGATTTGCTAACATTGTAAAAGCATCATTTTCAAAAACACTGACTACCTTTTTAGGATTTAACCTTTCAAAAGGCCATTGAAAATTATTAGTACTCATTTCTTCAATTAAAGCATAAGCATCAGAAAATGGTTTAGACATTAATGATCCACCAGCAGCAGCATCGATGATCGATCTAAGAGATCCAACTAATCCATTATAAAAAGTTTGAATTATTAACCAATCTAGTATCGAATGATGTGGACATTTCTTGAGGAGATCTTTAAATCTTTTCTTTGCTTCATATATTGATTCCCCTTCAAACTGACAAAAAAATGTAATATCATTTCTCAACTTAGCAGTCTTAGATGGTGGAAAAGATTTAGCAAGGAAATTTTGTGACAGTTCACCCCATGTTCTAATTGATCTAGGTGCTAACGAATGTAACCATATTTTAGCTTTATCCCTTAGTGAGAAAGGAAAAAGTCTAAGTCTAATAGCATCATCCGAAACACCATCATATTTAAAAGTAGCACACAACTCTACAAAATTAGCAAGATGCAAATTAGGATCTTCAGTTGTTACTCCCCCAAACTGATTATTAGACACCATTTGGATAATAGCAGGGTTAAGCTCAAAAGAATTAGCAGCTATAGTAGGGTTTTGAATACTACAACAAAGTTCATCCACTGTAGGGTTAACATAATCTCTTAAAGGTCTTAATTCTTGATAAATGTCAACATTTTGATCTTGATGATTCACCATTTCTTGAATATTTTTATCTTTTTATGTATTTTTAATTTTTTTGATTTTTCTGATAGTTCTTTCTAATTTAGAATCGTAAGGCACAAGTCCCTCAGAACCTGAACAACGCATTCAATAACAAAACAAAACAAAACAAAACACTAAACACTAACAAAAACAAAGAAAAGTAAAAATTCAAAATATCTTAATTTTCTTTAAAAAGTAATTTTAATTAATTTCTATCCCCTGCAATGCAGCGCAAAAACTTGACTCCGTAGGATAAAGTTATGTGCGCCAAAAACTTGGTCGGCCGTTAAATATATGTGCTGATGATTTAGATATAAAAATTATGATTTTATAATATGGGATACTACGCAAGTATACGTATCATTTATCAAGTAATATAGGACTTTCTGATTAAGCCCCGAGATATCGAACCCACAGGGAAAGTGATAAATCTTTAAAGAAATAATAAAATTATCTTTTTACTTTTTAAATTGGCTTTGAAAGTATGTTTTGATTTTGAAAAGTTTGATAGTTGATTTCACTCTTTAAATTTTCTTATAAAAATGAAACAAGAAATTAAAATGATAATAATCGTAAAACACGGTATAAAAAACACTACTAACTAGAATATCTTTTTCTTTCTTTTATAAAGTTGTAATAATTATGAAAGTATTGTTGTGGAAGTATTTAAATTTGTCGTGAAAAATAGAAGCAAATATATTCTTTACCCTTACTTGGTTCTATAAAGAACATCAGGTTAATTTGAAATTTTATCATTTTGAACATGGTTAAGCGTAGAAGATACTCAGTCTCTCACTCTGGAGTTCCCTCAATTCCCTCCACCTGGGGGCTAACTTCTCATACAAAATTCAAAACTTCAAACCAAATTCGGGGCTTTTAGCCCGTCACACTAAAAATCCTCTAATTTTACTCCCCTTTTAAAAACATCTTCTAATATATTACATTCAATTATATGAACTACAATTTTCACCCGTATAATTGCATGTGATTCTTTCTAACTTTTATGAGACAATACCACATTGGATCTTACATAATCTCACCATAAATTTTACATCTTAACAGGCCAAATTAAGAAGTATATAAAGTTTTTAGAATCAATTTTCACAACTTCTTCCAACTTTAAACACATATACTTTCCACAACAATTCTTCATGATTTACTTACTTCTTCATTTAAGAAAGAAAAAGATAAAGTAAACTACTCGGACTGCATTGAGAAAATACAAAAAACATTGACTTGAAATTAAAAACCATAAGAAAAACAACAAACAAAAACAAGTATTAATTAAAAACTAAATGTAAGAATAAAAGTAAACACTTATCTGAAAATCCTCTTCACAAGACTTAGGAAATTCCTCTGAAACTTTGACTTTTCACTAAACTGCTCCTCGCAGCAAGTATCCCAACTCCGATGACTCGTAATACAAACTTCATACTTCAATAAAAACTAAAGTAAACCAAAGGAAAGAAAAGTAAGTGGAAAGAAGAAAGTTACAATCCTACCCTTTTATCTTTTCTACTCTCTAATCCTACTCCTAATTAAAACTAAAATAAAAACTCTATAAAAATGCAATGGAAGAACCCTTCAAAATGCAAAGGAAGAGCCATTAGTTTTTCCTAAGACTCTCTTTAAATATAAAACCAAGAGGTGCCTTGGTGTCTCTTCAAAATGTGTCCAGATTTGATGTATCCACCAAACATTGCACCCCTTCATTCAAACTTGCCGCCCAAAGGAAGTTATGGTAGTTAACACCAAGAGTTGCATCCCATCCCCTTTGAAAATGGAGCCAATTTTAAATTAAACTCAATTTTTAACTGTGGTGGCTAAGCGCCGCTGGGCCGGCGCTTAGCCGCCAGTGCCCAAATTTTCATTTTTCATTTTTTTCTCCAAATTTGATCCAATTTTGCTTCTTTCATCATAATCACTCATTTTCATCATACCTACAAGAAAAATAGAAAATGCCTTCCATTAAAGTGCAATATCATCAAAAATAGGTATAAAAATGTGCATAAAAATACTATATATTTTAGGTGTATCACTGGCCAACTTTAATTGGCCATTGGAGCTGATCTGCCCTCCACCTAAGTGTTGACCTCATTTTTGATGAGGTCTTCTCTTCTTCTCTTTAGTACTTAGGATCTAGCCTTAGGCTTTTCCTTTGACTATCCTAGAGGATTAGAATTGGGACCCACCACTTAGAAATTCAAACCACTTCCTAACTCCCCGCAAACTCCACAAACTTGATTGTAGACCCCTAATTACCTAGAGGGTTGAAATTAAATGTGGAAGTTTAAAGGATGAGTTCCCATAGGACTCTTCGGCCTTAGGACCGCCCTCGAGTGGCCCTGGTCTCAGTGAAGGGGCTGACTTACACACACACTATACCTATACACTACACTTTCACACACCTCTTAAAACCACACCCATACCCAATTTGACCTCCCGACTCATGCGGAGTGGTTCACATGGATGGTCCTTAACCCCTAAGCCCTCAGCGCAGGGTTAGGAACAATATAGTGGATGCCTCAAATGACTCCCTTCATGGCTCATGTGGACTTGATGTGGCTTCATGGCTCAACCAAAATGATTTCATTCCACTTACATTCATCCAAGCTTCAATTTTCCAAATTTTCAATTTTTGACCCCCGGGACCCTACACCCGCTTAGCCTACCCAAAACCCTTGAAACCCCTCAAAATTTGCAAAATCACCTAAATTACCCAAGATTCTCCAAAATCAATCCTAAACATTGCCTCACCAATCAAATTGATCATCCATACCCAAAAACACCAAAAATTCCAAAAATACCTCCCAATACCCTCCAAATACCCAAAATACCCCTCTTGACCCAAAAATCCAAAAATTCAGAAAATTCCCAGAAAATTCCAGAAAATCCCAAATATTCCCAATTTCATTTTGTTCAACTACATCATGGGCCAATTTTGTCAATTTACCCCACTTTTATCAAAATCCCCAATTTGACCCATTTTAACCCAAAGTGAACCCAATGTCAAACCAAACCTGCCCAATTGACCCAAATTCTGGTCCAATTCAATTCTAAACTTCAATTCAACATCCCCAACACCAATCTAGACCAAATCCAAGTCCAATTTGATTGACATTTGAATCCAATTTCACTTTGGGCCTTAAAGCCCAATTTGAACCCATGACCCAAACTTAGCCCAAACTCACCCAATTCAACTCCAATTAACCCCAAATCTTTTCTAAACCTTCCTTAACATCCCCATAAACAAAACACTAATATGATTTGCCCAAAATTTAGACCCAAACCCCACTCAAATTCAACCCAAAATCAAAAAGGCCCAATTTTGACCTAAACCTAAACTTAGCCCAAATAGACCCAAACCCCAAAATCAAAACCCAACCAAAACCAAAACCTCTTTGAAACATTCCCATAAACATTTCCCAACATTAATTTTACATCAATTTCAACCCTAGCCCAACATTGGCCCAAGTTAGCCCAATTTGACCTACATTGGCCCACTTACCAAATGAACCCAAATCCAACCCAATTCAAACCCAAACCACCCCAAATTTGCTCCAAATCACTCATAACCCATCCATGAGCTAAAACCAACATTTGTTTGGCCCAATCCTTCACAAATTCCCCATCCATAAATTTATTTCCAAAACCAAAAGCCCGCTTTCTTAAACCTTCCTAAAGCCCATCTCCACCAAAATCCAAAGGGGGAAAATCAATCCAAGACCCATATGACAAATTCTCTTCATCATGCATTCAATTAAAATCATCCCTAAGTCCTAAATCATCAATTAAACAATTCCAAATCAAGCCCCATACAAATTCCCATCAAAATACCAAAATTTCTTTAAACCCATTTCCATGAAATCGACTTGGCTTTTTCCAAGCCAAAGGCAAGCCATGAAGCCATGCATGAGCCACATGGAAGCCATGAGAGCCTCTTTACATGTCACCATGCCATTTTGGGCAAAAGGAGGAGACTCTTTCCTTAATTCCTAAAGGTGATTAACCATGTTCATGACTCCCCTAAACCATGTTTCGATCTTAATTGTACTTGGGATCGTGACTTGACCCCACTAATCAAGCCGATCCAAATCACTTTCTCTTCGACCTAAACCAAGCCTTGGGTGGTGCACCTAGCCCAAATGGATGGGTTGACCAATTTGAGCCAAAATGAGCCCTCTCCCATTCCATTCTAATCCAAGCCTTTTACACATGGCATTTGCCAATCGCCTACACTAAACCCCGGCCACGACCCACCCGACCAAGATGGTGACCGATGCTCGGCCGGCGCGCCACCGGTCGCCGGAAAACACCATGGCCGAGAGCTCACATGTGAGCCAACTTTGGGATTCTACCTCGTCGAGCCGCCCCATGCCCAATGGCCACCATGGCCGTTCCGCCCTCGACCTAAGCAGTCGATCCCAAGCCCTAACTCTCCCTGGAGGCCCTCCACCCTCTCCTATTTAAACACCACCCCTCTCGGCCATGAGAGGTGCTGAACCTAACCTTAAGGAAACTCGCCAAAATCATTCCGGATCACTCTCCACACATAGAGCACTTGATCCCCACCGAATTCCAGACCCCAATTCCCTCCAGTGAGCTCGATTTCGAGCTCAAACTTTAGCCCAAAAACCAGGACACTTCTTCACAGTGAGCCAATCCCCAAATTGATTGGTCCTACACCTTCACCGGACCAAGAGGAGAAGTTTCCCACCGAAAGCCCCATCTCCGAGCCACCCGATTGCTCCACGCCTCCAAGCTTTGTGATCGGCCGTGGTCACTTTCATAGCTGAGACAATTCACTGGGCCAAGGACTTCATCTGGAGCTTACTTGGACCCAATCGAAGGTGACACAACTCTCAGATCGAAGCTTCACTTCTCTGAGCAAAGGTATGAACTCATTCTTCTTCCCGAGCTTACAGAGATTCTCCATTTCATTTGAATAAATTTCAATGCATGTTTACCGTATGGATGTGTTTGTCTCTTCAAGACGAATCCATAGAGCATAAGAACACGAAAATCCGTTGAGAATCGAGTGAGAAATTAGGGTTAGAAGGTTGACGGTCACGGGTGCACACCAGTCGTAGACGATGACCAGGAGCCGTTGGATCGCGCGTGTATCGAGCGGACGGCTCGGATTGCGCCGGACCGTGGAATGATACGCGAACCGCAGGTCCCGGGACGGCCGACTCGGATGGCGGCGCCCAATCGCAGCACGACACGTACCCCTTCGGAGTCGCCGAGGTTGACACGGCGCCGCGTGGATAAGTAGAAAATTAGGGATTTTTCTGATTTATTTAAATACCATAACTTCAAAAATCCATATCTTTGTGTAGAAAAATCACAAAAATAAAATAAAAATACCCTCTTGCTCAGTGAACAGAGGAGAATAATGTGGAAAAGAAATTAATTAATTTTGTCCAGTACTTTATTTTTAATTAATTATTTACTCCCTGCATTGTTTCAATTCTCCATGCATTCATACAATTCACCATGGCATGAGACCATAGGGCTTTTGAAGCCTCTGAACTTGGGAACATTCCCTGAATTTTCCAAGGTCAGAGGCCATCTCTGTGAAAAGTTATTGATTTTTCAAATGCATGTGGCTATTTTGAGTATTTTAATTCCAAAAATTAGCATATTGTGAAATAAATTCTAAGAAAATTTGGTGATGTTCCTTATGACCAGAGAACCCTACGAAAAATAGGACTTGAGTTAATTCACTCAAAATAACCCTAATTGGTTTAAATACCCAAAATAGACCCCTAATTAATTAGAGCTAACTATACATCAAATTGACTTGAAATCAATTCTCCACTGACCTTTAGGATCAGAGGAACCCACCATAAAAATTTGAAGTCAATTGGACTTGAGTTAGCTCCTACTAAATGGGTTGATTAAGCCATTTAGTCATTTTAAACTTTAAAAATTCATAACTTTCAAAATACCTTTCAAAAATTCACTAAATTGGTTTTGGAGCCTCTCTGATATCAGGGGAATTTAAGAAAATTAAAATTTCAATTTTCTAAAAAAGTTAATTTTTTAGTATTATTTTAATATTTTAATAATTAAAAAATAATAAAAATCACAAAAATAATAAAATTCACCAAAATGTCATATTTTGAAATTTAATCACTTAGGAACAAACCCCATATTTTTCTCAGGTCTATTTAATGAGATATTAAATTTTAAAGCCCTAGGGTAATTTTAAAATTAAAAAAATGTATTTTCTAGCATTTTCATTAAAATAATTATAATAAATCACAGAAAAATCAGAAAATTGTAAAATTTGGTTCTCTGGAATCCTTGATATCAGAGAGAATTTTAAAAATTATAAAATTCATTTTTCAACTTATATTCTATTTTTAAATTAATTAATACTCCAGAACTTAAAATAATTCTAATAAATAAAATATAATTCAAAAAATCACAAAAATTGGTCCAAGTGGTCCTCTGGTCATTAGGAATGTCCCATAATTTTCTTAAGGACAGAAACTTTCCCTTGGTCATATTATTAAATTTTCCTTGAAAATCCTTATTTTCCACCAAAAATAATTATATAAATAAATTAAATACAGAAAAATCACATTTTCTCCTCTAATGTCTTTATTGACATATGAGTGAAGTCACATAAAAATTTCAAATTCATTTGAGCTCAATTTAGTGAGTTATGAAATTATTAGGCTTGAAGGGCAAAATGGTAATTAAAATTTTAACCCTTAATTAAAACTTTAGGCTTAATAAAATTAATAAATAAAATATTTGATTTTAATCTGATTTGGATGATTGAAATTTAGATAATTAAAGGGTAGAAACCTACTAAACAATTTAAAATAATTGAAATAAACCTTAATTAAATAATTAATTAAATTTGGAAGAATAATAAAATTGGAATTATTAAAATAGGGATATTATTAGGAAGAGATTTATTCTTTAATCTAAAGATCCCTAAATTAATCGTCTCAATAATATTTAATTCTTAATTAAAATGGTAATTCAAATTTAAGTTTAAAAAATGTTAAAAGATTCAATCATTTAAATTGAATTAAAGGTAAATTATTAAACTCTTTTTAAAGTTTCAATTAAAATTAAAATTAAAAATAAAATTAAATTAAAAAAAAATTAAATTAAATTAAATTAAATAAAAAAAATATAATAATAATAAAACTAAATTAAATTAAATTGAATAAATAAATTAAATTAAATTAAATAATTAAATTAAATTAAGTTAAGATTAAATTAAATTAAATTAAATTAAATTAAAAAATAAATAAATAAAATATCAAATTAAATTAAATTAAATTAAAACAAATTAAATTAAATTAAATTAAACAAATTAAATTAAATCAAGTTAAATTAAATTAAATTAATTCACATCAAGTTAAACTAAATTGGATTAAATCAGAATTAAATTAAAATTAAAACTAAACTAAATTAAATTAAATTAAATTAAATCAAAGTTAAATTAAATTGAATTAAAAGACATCACCTAAGACATGAAGAATTCAAAATAAATCTAAAACAACTTGAACACTATTCCAAACTTAAGTCCATTAACTAAAATTAAATCACAACTCACTTGAACATCCATTTGCCCTCGAAAACTCGTGATGTCATAACTCTTAAAAGGAGTGTTAAAAGAAGTGTTACTTCACTCATAGGATATTGAAATGTCCTAGTTCACTGAGCAAGACAACAAAACTTAAACTCTCGGACGATTAATTCATTTGTGTAATTAAATTCATTTGGACTTAAAACAATCCTAGAAATATTGAAAAGATGTTTAAGATTCGTCTTAAGCACTTCTTCAATATGATAGGGTATTTATAAGAACAATTGAACTTAGTTGTTCTTTGATGAAGAAAATCATCCTCAAACTAAAATACAAGAACTCAGTACGTCATAGGAAATGACTAGCTATAGGATTAGAACTTGGTAGAAAACCATAACCCTTCCCTTAGCTTTACCTAGGAACTTACTTTAAATGCTTAAATATTCTAATCGTGTTTTAAGTGCAGCTTGGGATGACGGGAAGACCCTCCGAGTACGCTTTTATTTTATTACAAATTACTTTATTGCAACTTATTTAATCGCATCGCACTTACTTTTCTTGCATGATAAACAATCGTTGCATGAAAACTTACACCTTTAGGACAGAAACCAAAACTGAAACCCATAACTAAATTAAAAGACACTACAAGATAAAATTCACCGCCACAATATTTCAAAATATAAGACAACTCAAAATTTAATCACAAATAGAACAACAAAACTACAACTACAACTAAATTAAAACGTCTCATTGAATGATCGGGAATACCTCGGATGATGTAACCCACGTGTTGCTAACGGGATTTCCCACGGTCTAAATGAAAGTGCGGAACTCATTCGAGTTGAGTTTAGCAAATTCATCTGGACTAAGTGAATTCGATGAAAATAATCGTGCCGGGATGACGGAACCGTGGGATCTTAATCGGTTCGTTTAATCAACTCTAAGACTCGTTTTAATTAAAATATTAAAGACACATGGAAATTAAGACTTTCTCTAAAACAAAACACTTCTCTCATCTCCCGATTTATGACTTCTAAAACTAAACCTCCGCAACAACAAGGAGCTCGGAGCATGGTGGGCGGCACGGCCATCGTCATCGACGAAACTCGAGTCTACTTCAAGCAAAACTTTCCTTAGAATTAAATAACCAAGCCGTAGGACTTCGAGGTAGTTTGCTAGCGCAACATAAATCCTCGACTCTTCGTTAGGCATTTGCATGATCATATCATGTAAATTAAGCCCTAACCGGTTTTAGGATTTCCGAGGTAGTCGTCCGATACGACATAAACCCTCACATCTTCGAGGCTATTTGTATGATTTTATCATACAAATATAAGTCCTAACTGATTAAAATCGGCAAGATCAAAACATTAAATAAACATTAGGACTTTCTTAAATTCAAACCAAACAATAGGATAGTCGGGAAATTATCGAAGTTCGCTTCGAATCTGTGATTTCTCCTACCCTTCTTCCTTTGAATTCCCAAAACAAAATGTTTCAAATTTGATCCATCCCCAATTGAAATTCCAAAACTCAATCCCTTGAAAACTTAAACCTTGAAATTCTTGAGAGTAGAACTACTGATTATTATCGAGAGTTTTCTTAGGTGATTTCCGTCACTTAAGATGTAATTAACTATAGGGGCTTGCCCTTATAGAGAATTTTAAGAACCGAGTAATATAAACCCTGTTTAATGTTTTCATATTAAACGGGGGAACTTGTCGGCTTATAAAATTGGTTCGCGGACCAAACGGATGTCACAAATCTTCTAGTTTATTTAATCGAGCCCCATCATCAAACAATGTGTCTATTCTTCGGGATAGATACATGGTTTGTGATGTGGTGCTCGTTTATATAAACTATTCAGGATGTGAGATCAGTTTGATTTCATAGAATTTCCAAATTTAAAATTATTTTCAAAATCAAATACTACTTTTCAAATTATTTATTTAAATTAAATTAAAATTCGCCGACAATTTCTGTAGGCGACCCTCCTTTTTCAAAATAAAACACATAACCTAAACATATGCCGACACTAAGCAGCTGAATGCACCTAAATGGAAGCTCTAATAGCCACGCCAACCATGGCTATTTAAAATCACCACCTTTCATGGCCAAAAGCGGGATTTAGTTTTCCTAGGGGAGACTCTGCCCAATTGATTCCAAAGCTTCCCCTAATATTTCTGAGTTCATCCCAACCATTTCCCCCCTCTGATTTCCTCTGCCTGAGAGAAATTTCTCCATTGAAATCTCAACCGGAACCAGGACAAACTCCACCACAACCCACAGTTCACCAAACTCAAAATAATTACGCCCACACCTTTACAGCATTAGAATAAGAAGATCCCCCATCAAAACCCCATCACAGAGAGCCTCTACACCAGACTTTGATCAACAACTGAAATTGGCCTTGGTCGAATTCAGGTCCAGACATGTCACCACAGCACAAGGCTCCATTTGGAGGTACATTGGGACCAATCAAAGCTGAGATAACCATCTGATTGAGGCCTCCTCTATCAGATAAAGGTATTGAACTCATTCTTCATCTCGAGATCGTTCTGATCTTAAACATGTGTAGATTTTATTTCATACCATATAAACTATATGGATAGGTTCGTCTAGGTCAGATGAAGTTTTAGGAACAAACCTCATGTGATTTGGTTACATCTAGGTAGAGAACTTATTGTTTTAAGGTGGTCGGTTTATAGGCGAAGTCGGTTGGGGACGATGACTAGGAGCGGTCGGATCGCACATGTATTTATTGATGGTTGAGATTGCACTGGACATAACACCGATACATAAAGTGCGAGCTAAGTTAGATGGCGGCGTCGAATAGAAGCACGCCGCGTAGTCTTTTAGAGCCGCTCGAGGTCGAGGTGCCGCCGCGCTGGATAAGTGGGAAAAAGGGTATTTCTAATTTAATTAAATCAGTGGACCTTTGAAAATCCATAACTTGGTGTAGAGAAATCACAAAAATAAAAGAAAAATACCCTAGTGCTTAGTGAGCAGAGGAGAATAATTTCGAAATTGTTTAAAGTTTATTTGATGAATATTTTATTTTTAATTAATTAAATATTGTGTGAAATATTTTAATTCTCCATGCACTTATACATTTTACCATAGCTTGACATTTTTGCATGTTGTTGCCTCTGTCTTAGAGGATCTTCCTTAATTTTTCCAAAGTCAGAGGAGATCTCTAGATAGAGATCTCTAATTTTCAAGTTATTGTTTCTGTTTTGGGTAAAATAATTATAATAATTATCATATTAATTAGAAAAATTTAAGGAAATTATGGTAGGTTTCATGTGACCAGTGGACCCTAGGAAAAAAAAACTTGGTTTAAATCATTAAGTATAACCATAATGATAATTAAGACCTAAAAATTAAATAAAAATAAATTGGACAAAATATAAATGAAAATAACTTTTTATTCTCCACTATAATTTAAAGTCTAAGGAACCCCATATAAAAATTTCAAGTCAAATGGAGTTAATTTAAGAACCTAAATGAATTTTTCAAGTTAAAACACATTTTTGGTAATTAATAAATTATAATAATTAAAATACACTTAAAAAATTCACCAAATTAATTTTGGGAGTTCTTTGAGGTCAGAGAGTCTTTAAAAAAATAAAAGTGTAATTAAAATAAAATTTTTATTTTTGAGCATTATTTTAATATTTAAATAATTAAAATTCACAAAAATCATAAAATTATTAAAAATGGTTGGAAATGTTCTAAATTGTCTCCGAAGCATTTAGAAACAATTGGGATATTTTTTCTAATTTTCTAAGAAAATATATTAATTTTTAAAGGGTTAAAATCATTTTTTAAAGTCTAAAATGGAATTCCCCAATTTTCATTAAAATATTTGTAAAAATTAAAATAAAAATAAGAATAGTATGAAATTTGGTTCTCTGAGTTTCCTGACCTCAGAGAGATTTAATAAAAATACAAACTTAATTTTCAACTTGAATACTTTTTTATATTTATTTAATACTCTAAAAATTAATATAATTATAATAATAAAATTAAAGCTCAATAAAATCATGAATTTAGTCCAAGTGGTCCTCTGGCCTAGGGCTACCTCCAGTAAAAATTTCAAAGGATTAGGCTTTGCCTTGGTCATGGTATTGAATTTTCTTTAAAAAAGTCCAATTTTTCCATGAAAATAATTATATAAATTAAATTAAATAATAAAAATTTACATTTTTCTCCTCTGGTGTCTTAATTGACCTATAAGTAAGGTAGGATAAAATTCCAAAGCCATTTGAATTAAATTTAGTGAATTATGGAGTTATAAAGCCCTAGGGGCAAAGTTGTAATTTTAAGGTTTTAGTCTTAATTAATATTTAGGACTAATTGAATGGAATGGGTAATTGATAATCCTAAGTAACATGTTGAGAAGATTGAAACATCAAGGGATGAATGGTAAAAACCCACTTCAATTTTGTCACATCAAAAATAAATTAATAATTTCCTAATTATGTGAAATTGGAGGACCATCAAACCAAATAATCCTAAAGATTAGGGGTTAATTTTAGAGGTTAATAATCCACTAATTCTCACCCTATTTGATGTATGAATGATAATCAAATGTTTTGATGAAAACTAAATTCACATAAAATTAATTACAAACTTGTTCACTAAACCTTAAGAACTTGGTTGTGAGCTAGGCCTAATCAAACTTTGTTAAAAAAAGTTTAGAAAAACAAACATAATCAAGCTTCAAACACTTGGAAAAACTAACTTTTCTAAATAAATTAAATTTGCCCCAAAGGATTTTCACTCACATAACTTCAAAATGAAATGACAAATGATAATTACCTTATTTAGAGGGAAAAATTAAAACATTAGTTTACTAAGCACGAGGGTATGAAATTGATGAATCATTTAATAATCATGATAAGTTTAGAATGAACTCAAGGAAGCTCAAAAGAATTGTGAAATGTCTAGGTATCTCCTGGACCCTTTTTACAAATCTTCTGGACACCTTGGAGAACAACTAAACCTATCATATTTTGTTAAATGAATCTCCTAAATGAATAGGACCCTCCAAGTTTTGACATATGATTTAGTAGGCTTATGACGAACCTATCCATAGGTTTTACTTTCCTGCAAAATCATAAATGTTTATTGCAATACTAAAATTTTCAGGTGGAGGAACGAGAAGACTCGCCAGGTACACTTTTATAAGTTTACAGTACCTTTCTTTTGTACTTCCGTTCAGAATTTCCTTTACTTTTCTTGCTTATAATCTTGCATGTTAAATAACAATGTCACCCTGCATGGAAACTAAAACTTTTAGGATAGCCACAAAACCAAAACCAAAAATCAAAATTAAAAATCAAAACAAGATAAAATTCACCGCCAAAACAGTTAAAATATAAGACAACTCAAAATTTAATCACAAACAAAACAAAAATCATAATTACAACTAAATTAAAATATCTCGTTGGATGATCGGGAATCCCTCGGAGGAGGTAACCTACGTGTTGCTAATGGGGCTTCCCACTGTCTAAATGAAAGTATGGAACTCATTAAGTTGAGTTTAGTAAATTTATTTTGACTAAGTGAATCCGATGAAAATAGTGGTGCGGGATGATAAAACCGTGGATTGTTGCTATAATCAACTTTAATGTTCCCCTAATAAAATATTAAGGCACCTCAATTTAAATGTTTCCAGAACACGATGCTTTTCTTTTCTTACAATTGACACTTCTTTAAACTAAACTCGTTACGATGACGAGCTTAGAGCATGCACGAGTGGACAACATGACCATCTTCAACAAAGAAAACTCCTTAGATATTAAAATAACAAGCCATAGGACTTCGAGGTAGTTTTCCTAGTGCAGCATAAATCCTCACTTTATCCCGTTAGGCCTTTGCATAACCATGTTGTGCAATATAAGACCTAACTAGTCTTAGGATTCTAAGGTTGTCATCGTGAATGACATAAACCCTCCTATCTTCCCGGCTTTTCACATGATCGATATCAAGTGAATGTAAGCCCTAAATAATAAAATTGACAAGATGAAACATCAAATAAATATCTTAAATTAGAGTTAAACTATAGGATAGTTCAGGAAAACACAAAGATTTCTCTTGGATCTATATCATTCCCCTAGTCTCTCTTTTTTTAATCCCTACAATAATTGTTCCAAATTTGAGCCACTCACTTATTGGATTTTTTACTATCACATCTTCTTGAAGAACCTTACCCTTTTGGAAGTCATGAATATGAAAATTTCCTAATCTATACAAGAGTTTTCTTATGTTACTTTGGTTATCTAAGATGTAATTAACTATAGGGGCTTGCCCTTATAGGAAACTTAAAAACCCTGATTAATATAAACTCTATCTTACTCCTTCAAACTAGATAGAGGAAATTGTCGGTCAATAATGGTTTGCGGATCAAACGGATGTCATGGATTCTTTAGTTAATTTGATCAAGCTCACCCCAAGCCATGTATCTATTCTTTGGGATAGATACATGCCTTGTGGTGAAGTGCTTGATTATTTTAAACTATCAATTACATGAGAACGATTTGATTTCATATTTTTAAAATAATATTTTCAAGAATCCATATACATTAAATTAAATCAAAATTATAATTTTATAAAACTACATTTTCCAAAAAGTTATGAATCCCCCACGACCTACTTTAACGATCGACACAATGCCTAAAAGATAATTTGAGAATTTATGTCGCACTAGGAAGACTGCCACAAAGTCTTATGGCTTATTTTTTAAACTAAGGAAAGGTTTGCTGTTGTAGACCTGTTTTCTCTCTCGAAGATGTTCTTCTACGGAGTTCTCGTCATGCCGCCTACGAGTGTTTGCTTCGAGGTCCTCGTTGAAGAAGCAGATCCTAAGGTCTAAGGTTCGGAAAGTTTTACCATATATGTTTCAATGTTTTGGTTTTATTATTGTTGTTGTTGTTTTGGTTTTGGTTTCAGTTTTGCATGTAAAGTAAGTAAATGCATGTAAGAGTTTATTGTAAAGTTAGATGAAAGAAAATGACAGTACATAAAATAAAATGCGTACCTTTCCTTCTGCACAACTGCAAGGTTAGTGCAATAAAGCATAATATAATTTGCAAGAAATTTAAATAAATTGCTGGAAAGTAATTAAGTGTAGCAAGAAAAATCCAGTAAAACAAAACTAAAAAAGTCCATCGCAATAAACACGGGCAAGTAAAAGAAAACCCATAGTCACATATAGAAGACCAAGACTAGGTATAAGACATCAGTAAATGCGGGGGCTCTGAGCTAGACTGTTGGATTCCCGGCGTCAGGTAAGAGCTACCGACCAGACATCCTATAAAAGGCTATCCTAACATTGATCCAAGCGACAAACCATGGACCTTTATAAAATTTTCATCAAAATTCTTTAGTTATCATGCAAAACCTGTTGTTTAAGTTTCCATGAGTTTGTTTTAGCTAGCAAAAGAAATTTTCTTTTAATTTTGTAAAGTAGTGTAGTCCATAGATTAGTCACTCTAATCAAGCTAGGACTACTGGTAACCTAAGAGCGTCAGGAGCAACAATCCTACCAAGAGTCGGTGAATAGCATCATCGATCCTTTCCTCTCCTTATTGAAGGTCCTTGAGTTAAGAGATACTATTCTAAATATCCCACATCAAATCCATCATAGCATTATCCTCATCGCCATAGCCACTAATACCTTAGAATTATACCAGTCTGATGATCAATATGTGGCAAAAAGCAAATGTCCCTAGTTTCTCATAAGTACTTAAATACCTTAGAGAAGATTCATGTCTTTGAGCATTGAGTTTTAAATGTAGGATAAATAGTTTAATGCATTTCTATTGATTTGGGTGAATTAACAGGTCTCGATGCATAACTTGGTGGGTTCTTAAAGATTTTAAGGATGATTTCCTTCATCAAAGCATAATATGTTCAGCTTTTCCTTCAAAACATCCAAAAGATTACAAAAGTTTTTTAGGCATAACACTAAATAACTTTTAAAATCCATTGAACGGTTTCAAGTTCTTTTAAACTTATTATGTTGTTGAATCATTCATCCCAGATTAAGTTGGAGCTGAATGGTGATGATTGAACTCCGTGCTCGGTGAATCCCGTTATTTTAATTATCCCATGAGCAGGGTATCTAAGTATTAATTTGATGTTCTATTTAAGGATTATGTGGGTGGACGCCCTTAAGGACAATTTAGATTATTAAGAACTCTTACTTTTCAATTAAGATTGGACTTGTAGTGTTTTAAGGGTATTTAAAATTAGTTAAATTTCATTTGCCAAACCTCATTAAACAAGTTAGACTAAACCTAGCTCACTACTAAGCCCTTAAGATTTCATGAATAAATTTAAAATTATTAGAAGTGTTGATTCACATGAATTTAACTTCTATCAAAAGATTGTAACTATCATTTGAACTCCGATTAAGGGCTTCAGATTAGTGAATTATTATCTCCCTAACACAAGCTCACTATTCTAGAATCATCTGATCGGGTTAACCTCCAAGTCATGATAATTCAGGAATTACAATTTTACCTTATTATAAATAGTGATGGATTAGTTTCTACCATTTAAATCCTTCACATTTCAATCATCAAAGAAAGTTAATTAAGATCAATATTATCCATTTACCATTTAGTTTGACCTAAATTTTAATTAGAGCTCAAAATTCCATAATTAACATTTTGCTCTTAATCACTTTCCACTTCATATTCCTTTAAATTTAACTCAAATGATCTTAAGATTCCATCATTACCCTACTCAAGGGTTAATTACAACATTAGAAGATAAATTGGTTTTCTTTTTTTTTTATTTGATTTTTAACAATTATTTTATCTCAAAATTAAAGATTTTCAATGTTAACTAGTTTAAATAATCAAAGCAAGTCTTCTATCCTTAGAAAATTTGTTGGAGGTTTAACTATATTAAAAGACCTCTAGAAATAAGTTTTTGTGAATTTTTAAATTAGATTTTAATTTCTAATAAAATAGAAAAATATATTTTTATTATTAAAATTCACTTTTATAATTTTCATAAATCTCTCTAACCTCAAGAAACTTAAAGAAAATTATTTTATATTTTTCACATTTTTATTTTTTTATAAAGAATTTTTAAAGTGAAAAATAGGCCAAAAATAAAGTAATTATTTTAAGTTCAATTTTATTTTTCTTAGGTGTCTCTAGCCATAAGAAACACCCTAGACTACTTTTTTATATGTTTCTGATTTTTTTTTAATTTATGTAATTATTTTAAATAAAAATTCAAATTCACTTAAAAAAATTGATTTTTATATCAAAAATAATTTTATTGTCCTTAAGATTTTTACCGAGAGATTTGTGAAGTGGTAAGCTTCACTTTGGCCCAACTTAGTGATTAGTTGAATTATTTTGCATTTTCTTAATTTTAGTATTTTTCTTAATTTTAAAATAGAAAAATAAGTTTTGAATTTTAATTTTTCTTTTTCTAAGTTCCTCTTACCACAGTAAACCTACCAAACTCATTCTCATAATTTTCTGATTTATATTTAATTTTTTATAATTATTTTAAGCAAGTAATGGTGATTTTCCTTGAAATATAGGGTTTTCCCTGTTAAAGAAGCTCTCTGACTTTGTATAAATCAGAGAACATCCCTAAGCATGTGAGGAATAAATCCCCCAAATTTCCTCTTTTTGTAATTATTATTTATTTATTATAATTAAAAGAAGCTCTGCAGTATTTAATTTATTAAAAATAAAATACAAGATAAATATTTTTGACTTTTAGTCCATATTTTTTCCTCTGTTCACTCAGCACAGATGTATTATTATTTAATTTTTATGAATTATCTACACCAAGTTATAATTTTTCAAAGTTTCAATATTTAATTAAATCAAAAAAGCCCATTTTTCCTACTTATCCACGCTGGCGCCACGTAAACTTATTATGGCTCCAAAACTCTGCATGGTGCGTTCCCATTTGACACTACCTTCCGTGTTAATTCTGACTTAACCTGCGCTTTATGCTCCATCTTCTCATTTGGTGTAATCTAAGCCATCCACCAATTCACACTTGATCCAACGACTGCACGTCTTTGTCCCCAACTAGTGACAATCGAGAACCGTGCACACTCAAAACCTAATATCTCACTTGATACTCAATGAAATTACTTAGGGTTTTTTCCCACACTTGCATCTAACTGAGACGAACACATCTATAAGGTTAATCAAGCATGAAATTAAACTCTTCTTCATAAAGGCCCAAATCGAGCTCGAATTTGGGTGAAATGGTGTATACCTGAGCCCAAGAGCTGAGGCCTCCTCCAAGAGTCAATTTGAGCAAAGGTTGAAGCTGTATAAGAGTTCCTCATGGGGGTGGTGCGGCTTATGTGGAAGACTAGTGCAGAAGGCTTGGGAGAGTTGGCTCATATTGGGGAAGTATTCTTCAGCCCTGATCAAGCTTAAGAGCACTTCAATTTGGAGGT